>JACEEZ010022040.1:381348-721348 GCA_016584305.1 Chionoecetes opilio
AGGGGCGAGGATTAGCACTTTGGCGGCAGGAGACAGGGCTGATGGTGCCCTTCGATGGCTTCGTCCGGCAAGGCAGCTAGTGGCGCTGTTGACTGTGACGGCGGCGAGGGGCGGCACCATGGGCAGCGTGGCATTGTGGCTGCTAGGGGCGTCGCGGCATGTTGTGGAAGGTTGGGCCGAGGTGGGGCAGGAGCGTGGGTGGTGGGCAGCGTGGCATTGTGGCTGCGAGGGCTGTGGGCCTAGGTGAACGCGGGGATGGGTGGCGTTTGGTGAGTAGCACGTGGCGGCGCGGCAGGCCTAGGGCGTGGTGCCCTTAGAGTGGATGGCAGCCCGTGGCGGCTAGTGGCAGGGGTGAGGCAGGCTGCGGGCTGGGTGGGTGCGGGGTGAGGGCAGCCCGTCTGGGTGGCAGCGTGGATGGCTGTGGCGTGAGGCAGGCCGCGGCAGGGCTGTGGGGCGGCGGGCTGATGGGGGGCGAGGGGCAGGCCCCCCCCCCGCCCCTCGGCTGGGTATTCGAGGTCACTCCGAGGTGTCACCAAATGTAGTGACCTTGTCGTCTACATGGTTGATAAACAGACAGCCAGGGTTTGTTGGTTGGCTTATTCTGGAGAGAGGTTGTGTCCAGTACAGAGGTCTGAGTTGAAGTGTCTGGTCTCTACATGGTGTGATGACACGCTGGTTTGGTTGGTGGATGTTTATTGGTGACAGACGTTGTGTATGGTACAGAGGTCTGAGTTGAACTGTCTGGTCTCTACAAAGAGACCTCTTTATAAAGGGCCACGATACTCAAGACTTGACGACCTGATGACCTGACGCCTAATCCCTTAATGGGCAGTCGGCTGAGGTAGAGATTAAGAAGGAGGCTCAGGTCGAGATTACTGGAGGATTAGCCAGGTGTGGTGTGTGACTCACCACAATATATATATATATATATATATATATATATATATATATATATATATATATATATATATATATTGATATATATATAAATTTATATATATTTATATTTATATATATTTATATTTATGAATATTTATATATATTTATATTTATATATATTTATATGCATATATATTTATATATAAATATTTATATATAAATATGTATAATTATTTATATCTATAAATATATATAAATATTTATAGATATAAATATAGCTATAAATATAAATAAATATAACAAATATATGTAAATATTTATATATATAAATAAATATATATATTTATATATATAAATAAAATATATATTTACATATATAAATAAATATATATATTTATATATTTATATATATATTTATATAAAATATTTATATATATATATATATATATATATATATATATATATATAATATATATATATATATATATATATATATATATTAATAAATATATATATATATTACATATATTAATATATATATATATATATATATATATATATATATACATTATATATATAAATATAAATATATATATATATTATATATATATTATAAATATAAATATATATATATATATATATATATATATTATAAATATAAATATATATATGTATATATATATATATATATATATATATATATATATATATATATATATATATATATATATATAAATAACTATTTATTATATATATCATATATATTGATATATATGTATATATGATATATACTATATATATTAACTAGCCGCAAAGCCGCCCTCCGGGCGGACTTTTTGGCTAGCTCCTGCGGAGGGCTATTGGTGGGCCAAAGGCCCACCAAACACAGACTCTCCAGTCACCACACACCCATTCACTCACCCACCATTCACTCACCCATTACCCATCACCCATCACCCCCCACCTATTCCCTCACCCATCACCCATCACCCTCAACCCATCACCCCCCACCCATTCACTCACCCATCACCCCACAGTGGCCCACACCCATCTAACTTTCCTGAAATCATGGATGTAGAAATGTATGTATTAACGCCAACCCATTCACATCACCCCCAACCCATTCACTCACCAAAATCTGAGAAAATATTACTGCAAAGCAGCAGGATAGACAATGTTTTTGGTCTTTTTGTTCGGTGTGAGGATAAAGAGCTTGCTGCCATCTCCCACTCTTGAGCATCCAACATAGAGCTGACCATGGGAGAAGCAAGGTTGAAGTAGGTGAATTCCAACATACTTCAGTGATTGGCCTTGTCACTTGTTGATTGACATGGCAAAGCTGACTTTCACTGGAAACTGAAATCTCTTGAAATCAAATAGCATGTCTGATGGGATGATTGGAATCTTGGGAATGAATACAACTTCTCCCTTTCCTTGTCCAGTGATGATCATGGCCTCCAACAGATGAGGAAGCATCTTCTTGACAATTAATCTTGTTCCATTGCAGAGCTTTGGAGGATCCAGATTTCTCATCAGCATGATTGGAACACCCTCTTTGAGAGAGAGTCTGTGGGGAGGAGTTCCTGGAGGTTCCAATGAGTTCAAGAACTCAGTAGGATAATGCACAGCCTGATCTTCCTCTATTACAGTGTCAATGGAGTAGTAGCTCCTGGCCTCTCCAGGAATCAGCTGCAGTAGGTCCCAATTGATTGTGTTGACAGTTTCATTCTTTGGTGCCAAGATTGCCCTTTCACACAACCACTTTGGATCCTTGTAGTGATGAACCAAATTTCCATAAACTTGATCTTGCAGTTCCTTCATGTCTTTGACCAAAGTTCCACAGCCATCAGGAAGAGCAATTTCTCCATCAGCATCTCTTCTTATGATTCCATTTCCAAGCTGCAAAAGCTGTGCAGCAAATCTTCCAGCATTCATGTCTCCATGCAGTCTCACTCTCATGTTTGTTTTCAATGACAGCCTCTGAACATGTTTCCAGAGGTAGCAATTCTTCGAACATGCATTCAGCTCATCAGCAGCAGTTCCCCTGGTCACAATTGGCAAGGTCTGGCGAAAATCACCTGCAAGAAGTAGAGTTACTCCTCCCAAAAGCTTATAATTTTTCATGATGTCTTGAAGAGTGTTGTCCAAAGCTGCAAATGCTCCTTTGTGAGACATGGTGCATTCATTCCAGACAATCAGTTGGCACTTTTCCAGAACTTTTGCAACATTGCTACTTCTCTTGATGTTGCAGATTGGATTCTCATTGTGGTTCAGGTTCAGTGGCAGTTTGAATGTTGAATGAGCTGTCCTGTCTCTAGGAAGAAGAGTTGCTGCAATCCCAGATGATGCAACAGCCAATGCAATCTTCTTCTGTAGTCGAATTTTTGCAAGCAGCAGACTGATGACAAATGTCTTGCCAGTACCACCTGGTGCATCCAAGAGTAGATTCCTCCATTTTGCTCTTCCACTGCTTGAAGAACTCTTTGATAAGCTGCTCTTTGATCTTGGGTCAGGAGTGGCTTATCATTTTGGACAATCTGCTCCAGCTGTTCAGCAGAGTAGGTTGTTTCTCTCAGCATTTCTCTGTTCACCTGTCCTGCATTCTCTCTGTTTGTCTTTGGTAGCTTAAACTTGGTCAGGTCTTTTTGGCACAGGAAAAGAACCTTGTCTTCAATCTGACAGAGTGCCATGTTTTCAATTTCATCAGTCAGTTCAATCTCCAGCTCTGGATGGGCCAATCTCCTTTGATGCAGGAACTCTTCTGACGGGCTCTCTCTGTGCTTTTCCCAAAGAGCAAGTGGATTTGACATTCCACAGGTAGCAAGCATGATGGCAAACAGATCTCTCATTCTCTTGGGAACTTGTGTGGCAGCTGCTTCCTGAAAGAAGTGTTTGATCCCAATGATCATCATTTTCAGTGAGACCAAGTTGAACACATGCCTCTTGAAATGACTCCAGAACAGTTCCATCCAGTGCTCTCAGATCTTGAAATGATGTTGGTCCTTTGACAGGATGTAACAGCAGTCTGAAGAAGAAACATTCTTGATTTCTTGGATGGACTGTGTAAACTCTGCCCAGAACATTGCTACATTTGATTCCAGGTTCAGTAGGATGAGGTTCTCCTTGTTTCCTCCTGTGAAATTTGCCATTCTTGAAGGTGTAGTAGTTGTAGACATCTTGGTAGTGAATAGTCCTTGCAAAATCATCTTCTCCACATAGCTCAAAGAATGCCATCAGGGTTGTTTTCTTAGGATTTTCAGCTGCATTTTGGGCTGTCTCAACAGTGTAGTAAACTCTTTGACCATTGTCCAAGTGAACACTGAGATGCTGGACAGATGGGCTCCGGCCATGAATTGAAAAGCTAAGAATTTATATATATATATATAAATATAAATATATATATATATTACATATATATTATAAATATAAATATATATATATATATTATATATATATTATATATATTAATTTTATATATATATATATATAATATATTATATATATATATATATATATATTATACATATATATATATATATATATATATATATATATATTATATATATATATATATATATATATATATATATATATATATATATATATATATAACTATTTATTATATATATCATATATATTGATATATATGTATATATGATATATACTATATATATTAACTAGCCGCAAAGCCGCCCTCCGGGCGGACTTTTTGGCTAGCTCCTGCGGAGGGCTATTGGTGGGCCAAAGGCCCACCAAACACAGACTCTCCAGTCACCACACACCCATTCACTCACCCACCATTCACTCACCCATTACCCATCACCCCCCACCTATTCCATCACCCATCACCCTCAACCCATCACCCATCACCCCACAGTGGCCCACACCCATCTAACTTTCCTGAAATCATGGATGTAGAAATGTATGTATTAACGCCAACCCATTCACATCACCCCCAACCCATTCACTCACCAAAATCTGAGAAAATATTACTGCAAAGCAGCAGGATAGACAATGTTTTTTTTTCTTTTTGTTCGGTGTGAGGGTAAAGAGCTTGCTGCCATCTCCCACTCTTGAGCATCCAACATAGAGCTGACCATGGGAGAAGCAAGGTTGAAGTAGGTGAAGTCCAACATACTTCAGTGATTGGCCTTGTCACTTGTTGATTGACATGGCAAAGCTGACTTTCACTGGAAACTGAAGTCTCTTGAAATCAAATAGCATGTCTGATGGGATGATTGGAATCTTGGGAATGAACACAACTTCTCCCTTTCCTTGTCCAGTGATGATCATGGCCTCCAACAGATGAGGAAGCATCTTCTTGACAATTAATCTTGTTCCATTGCAGAGCTTTGGAGGATCCAGATTTCTCATCAGCATGATTGGAACACCCTCTTTGGGAGAGAGTCTGTGGGGAGGAGTTCCTGGAGGTTCCAATGAGTTCAAGAACTCAGTAGGATAATGCACAGCCTGATCTTCCTCTATTACAGTGTCAATGGAGTAGTAGCTCCTGGCCTCTCCAGGAATCAGCTGCAGTAGGTCCCAATTGATTGTGTTGACAGTTTCATTCTTTGGTGCCAAGATTGCCCTTTCACACAACCACTTTGGATCCTTGTAGTGATGAACCAAATTTCCATAAACTTGATCTTGCAGTTCCTTCATGTCTTTGACCAAAGTTCCACAGTCATCAGGAAGAGCAATTTCTCCATCAGCATCTCTTCTTATGATTCCATTTCCAAGCTGCAAAAGCTGTGCAGCAAATCTTTCAGCATTCATGTCTCCATGCAGTCTCACTCTCATGTTTGTTTTCAATGACAGCCTCTGAACATGTTTCCAGAGGTAGCAATTCTTCAAACATGCATTCAGCTCATCAGCAGCAGTTCCCCTGGTCACAATTGGCAAGGTCTGGCGAAAATCACCTGCAAGAAGTAGAGTTACTCCTCCCAAAAGCTTATAATTTTTCATGATGTCTTGAAGAGTGTTGTCCAAAGCTGCAAATGCTCCTTTGTGAGACATGGTGCATTCATTCCAGACAATCAGTTGGCACTTTTCCAGAACTTTTGCAACATTGCTACCTCTCTTGATGTTGCAGATTGGATTCTCATTGTGGTTCAGGTTCAGTGGCAGTTTGAATGTTGAATGAGCTGTCCTGTCTCCAGGAAGAAGAGTTGCTGCAATCCCAGATGATGCAACAGCCAATGCAATCTTCTTCTGTAGTCGAATTTTTGCAAGCAGCAGACTGATGACAAATGTCTTGCCAGTACCACCTGGTGCATCCAAGAGTAGATTCCTCCATTTTGCTCTTCCACTGCTTGAAGAACTCTTTGATAAGCTGCTCTTTGATCTTGGGTCAGGAGTGGCTTATCATTTTGGACAATCTGCTCCAGCTGTTCAGCAGAGTAGGTTGTTTCTCTCAGCATTTCTCTGTTCACCTGTCCTGCATTCTCTCTTTTTGTCTTTGGTAGCTTAAACTTGGTCAGGTCTTTTTGGCACAGGAAAAGAACCTTGTCTTCAATCTGACAGAGTGCCATGTTTTCAATTTCATCAGTCAGTTCAATCTCCAGCTCTGGATGGGCCAATCTCCTTTGATGCAGGAACTCTTCTGACGGGCTCTCTCTGTGCTTTTCCCAAAGAGCAAGTGGATTTGACATTCCACAGGTAGCAAGCATGATGGCAAACAGATCTCTCATTCTCTTGGGAACTTGTGTGGCAGCTGCTTCCATAAAGAAGTGTTTGATCCCAATGATCATCATTTTCAGTGAGACCAAGTTGAACACATGCCTCTTGAAATGACTCCAGAACAGTTCCATCCAGTGCTCTCAGATCTTGAAATGATGTTGGTCCTTTGACAGGATGTAACAGCAGTCTGAAGAAGAAACATCCTTGATTTCTTGGATGGACTGTGTAAACTCTGCCCAGAACATTGCTACATTTGATTCCAGGTTCAGTAGGATGAGGTTCTCCTTGTTTCCTCCTGTGAAATTTGCCATTCTTGAAGGTGTAGTAGTTGTAGACATCTTGGTAGTGAATAGTCCTTGCAAAATCATCTTCTCCACATAGCTCAAAGAATGCCATCAGGGTTGTTTTCTTAGGATTTTCAGCTGCATTTTGGGCTGTCTCAACAGTGTAGTAAACTCTTTGACCATTGTCCAAGTGAACACTGAGATGCTGGACAGATGGGCTTCGGTCATGAATTGAAAAGCTAAGAATTCTCCATGCTGCTTCATTGCTTGAGATGTACCTTCCTGTCTGGAAAAGAGTGACTTCATCATTTTGATTTTGTTGCTGTCTTTGTTGATTCTGATCCTGGGCTTGCTGCTCAACTCCAAACACTGCCTGGTCACTTCCTTTGTTGATGTACTTGCAGAGATACTTGATGGATTTGACACTGTTGCAAAACTCAACATTGATGTGGGCTTTGAAGGTTTTGCTCAAAAGTGGGCAGTATGGAACAACCCATCTGTTGTCAATGATCTGCTGTAGATTTCTTTTCTCAAGAAGAAAGGTGAATCCTCCATCCCCAGGACTGGTTCTCTTGTAAACAATGTACCCATCTGATGATTCCACTTGTGTTTCTCTCACAAATTGCTTGGGAAATCTCTTGGCACATTTGCCAGAATCCATGCATGGACTGTTTGGATTGTGGGGGCCACATGGACCATGGATCATGTTCTTCTTGACTACTTCAAAAAGCTCTGGATCTTCTCTCTCACCTGGCAACTCTGCACTGATGAAGGAATCAATTTGGTTTTGATTGATCTTGTTTGTTAGCCATAACAAAAGGTGAGCATGTGGCAAACCTCTCTTCTGCCATTCAATGGTGTACATGTGACAGCGAACAGATCCAAAAATGTGTCCTTTGCAGATAATGGTCATCATAGTGTCCACTTTCAGTTTGAAAACTCTTGCCACAATGTCATGTCGGTCAGTTGCTGCCTGTCCAGGCAAGAGGTTGTCAACAATTTCTGGCCAGGTGGGATTGCATGTAAAGGTGATGAACAGATCAGGTTTGCCAAACTTTCTGACATAGGTCAAAGCATCTTGAACCCTCTCATGCATGTATCTTGGTCCACCAGTGAAGGATGAAGGCAGAATCACAGGCTGTCCTGTATCTTCCGGGTTGCCTTCATTACGAATTTCATCTCGAGGTGAATGTAGTCATCAACACGGAGTTTCTTCTGATTCAACCTGATGAACAGCAGTCTTTCAGTCTCAATCTTGGCATACATGTCAACCATGAACTGATTAAGTAGATTCTTGCATTTCAAGAGTAGGTTGAAACTTGAAGCTCTGATCATCATCCGATGGGCATAGAAATCCTGGGCAGATATCTTCTTGTTGGTTTGAAGTCCTGTTGCTGGATCAGTTTGCCTCAGAAGGAAATGATAGCCATCAGTTCTCTCCCAGAAGATCAATGGGTACTGTAGGGCATCATAAGATCGGTGAGTCTCCTTGATTCGATTCAGTGGCTTTCCTGGATCTTGGGTATAAATAAAAATGTCTATTGTAATTTCATTGGTGTTATTGAATTCCTTGACCACAAAAACCTATGGCTAGACACCAAAATGACTGTTGTAAGTTAAATATTTAGGAAGTTATCAATATAAAACCATTACTATGTTAGTGTATTATGTATATTAGCCGCCATCTTGAATTTCTCAAAATGCTCAAGGGTGCCAAAATTGCACCCGACGGATTCTTATTAATGGCACACTCAGTGATCAAAATCCGCAGAGAACAATTATGCACCACAAATTCCAAGGTTCCCGCCTGGCTGCTGGACTATTAAAGCTTGAGAATACTTATCTATATCAATGTGTATTTACACCCTTATGATTGTGCAGCTCCACTATTTCCCTTCCTTCTTCTTTTAGGTGGCATAATGTGAAGTCAACCGTATTACTTTTAGGTGGTATAATGTGAAGTCAACCGTATTACTTTTAGGTGGTATAATGGGAAGTCAACCGTATTACTTTTAGGTGGCATAATGTGAAGTCAACCGTATTACTTTTAGGTGGCATAATGGGAAGTCAACCGTATTACTTTTAGGTGGCATAATGTGAAGTCAACCGTATTACTTAAGGGCAGCGGCCGGTAAGAAAATCACGAAAATCGGAGATATTCACAAAATTTAACTTTTTTCCTTAGCTTCGTACAGCCTTTGAGAGTCTAAATACGAAGTATTTCATCAAAATTAGCTAGTTTTTATTATATGGGTGTGTTATGGATCCCCCCTCCCCCCTCAACTCAGGCATGACCTTATGGTACGAAGAATTCAGTAAAATGTATTCTTTGCTGCTATAAAAAAATAAAAAAAATTACTCTCTAAAGTGACACATGGCATCTGTCGTAGGTATAAATAATGAAACAACCCTCCCCCCAAAAAAAAATAATAATAACGCCTACAATTACGGCACCGAAGACAGGCAGCAACAATCGTAAGTAGGATATTCAGGGACCCTATATCCAACTCTGATACCCTCTCTTAGTGAGATAAAATCTTGCCTCATGCTGAGGCAAGGGGGCACCAGGAGCCTGCAGACTGAAGATTTTATACCAGAACATGAACATATATGATTGAATGTAAATAAATCTTGTTTTATATGTGTTATAGCTTATAAAAGAAAAGGTAATGCCATTATATCACTTATTTATGCTTGTTCACAAGTATTCAAAAACTTTATTGGCACGGTTCTCATAACATAAGTTCTTTACATTCAAATTGTATCTCCTTCTTTATTTGTGGGCCAATTTCAATGACAAAAAATACACAATATGCCCAAACCTGATAAAATTAAGTAAGACTTGCTTTTCTTCATCTCTGACAGAAAATTTTTGTCAGATTTGTTTTGTGTTTGAGGGGTAAAAAATGGGATTGAAAATTTGAAAATTCAAATCCTGCAAACCATACATTTTTACTCAGTTATCTTCCGTAACTTTGATGGTCTGAACAAAGTTCTTGTACCATATTAATTTCATTGGTGTAGGTTAATTATCATAGGAGTAGATAGCATTTCAAAATAACCAAAAAACAAAACAAAAAAAGTATATTGTGAAAAATATAAAAGCCACAAATTATTTGTCCTGGTCTACAATATGGTGCTTACAACTTATGGTGTCCCTGATTTATGGTATAAATATCATAACCTTAGCCCAATAAATATAAAAACTATCTAAAAAAAACTGCTTTACCTCCGTATAAATACTTGATTCCTCAAATAATTTATCATTAAGCGTTTTCGTTCTTCTTCTATATGAGCGATCGTCATGTGGCCGTCGTTTTCACTAACGGAACTTCTTCTCAACGGGTTTCTGGTCACTAGGCGATTGTTGATTATTGTTACGTGCGTTCCAGCAACTTGACTATTTTCCCCTCACGCTTCCATGAAGCTTTTACAGGAAACGTCTCCACTCTATTGTTTCCGCTCATATCTCTTCAGAATTTTACATTCTCTAGTATATATATATATATATATATATATATATATATATATATATATATATATATATATATATATATATATATATATATATTGTTACTAATACCCTCTCTGAACTCAAATATCTAATCAGTCGCAGTTTGCAGTTTGGCACTAGAGGACGCCTTGCCTAAATACTAAAACCCCATTGTTTTCTACCCCAGCGTATTAGTCATTATACTCATAATTTTCTTCATTTGAATACCTCTTTGTTGCTGTGTCAAGCGAGCTATCACGTGTACAATCATCTTCACGGTCATCGTGGAAAAGCTCAATCTCCACAGGTCTAACAGGTATTACACATATTTGTAACATGGTTAGGAGCATTTTCTTATGCCGCGTGAGGCCGTACAGGTGCGTGACCGAGCGATGTTGAGGGATAGGTATTGGTATGAGTACAGGTATCATCCAGCTCATTATTGCTGGGTCAGTGAATATTCAGGAGTCAGTTATTTTAATTCCATCTCCTATAAATAAATGGTGACATAAAAATACATTTACATATAGTAGTTATAGTTAGAGTAGTTATATAGTTAGTTTGTTCAATAATAAAAAACAAACATTACATGCTAATTACTATAGGTATTTAATAAGGGGCAGATGTATGTGTATTAATAATCTATATAGTAACTGACGCCTGCAGTGCATGGAGCGGCGGGGCATCGCCGGTTAACAGGTTAGCAGTAACAGACAGCCAAGGTGAGAGGCTAAACGGAAAATCGGTTTAACAGGGATTCCAACCATCCGTCGCGTCGTTATGTGTGTGTGAGTAGACTTACACTATTATACTACCTCAAGGACCCTGGCGTATCTCTTCAATCCGCACAAAACCACACATAAATTATACATCGTAAGTATGAGTCAAAAGTTTGCTCCTGGGCCTTTACTTATCATTGCTACCAAGGTGAATGTTGTGAGCAAAGTTACTCACGAATAGGTAAATACCAGAACACGCTTTTCACAATGAAATTTATACATGATACGTCAGATACATTTCATACATGGGACACTGATACAGTATGTGTGGAAAAAGTGCAAAATAGTTGTCAGTGAGCACTACAGCGAAATCCGTGTATATATCTAAGATTGCAAGAAAATATCCGGGTAATCAGTCAATTGGTTTGTTTTAAGCTCTTTTTCACCGATGTCTTCAAGTGATAAAATAATCGAAATATCTGCAGTTCCCCTACGATGGCCATACTTGCAGCGTACAATCCAAGAAGAAGAAGAATGAAGGCCCCCTGCACGTGGGTTAATGTAAGAGCCTTAATGTTTTTCTCTTCGTCTTCTCGTTGTATATCCTGGATCATCCTTTGTTTCCGTCTGCTCTTAAGTTTGGTCTCCGTTAATAGATCTGCAGTCCATTTTTCGTACAGGCCGGCCTAAGAATGGACTTTTCTCAGAAAAACTGTTTAACCGTGATGATAAGTAGTTGTACATCATAAATATAAATACCTTTGTATACACTGCAGATTCTTTGGTCAAAAAAAGTTTTCTCATTTAAAAGAGGTACATCAAAGACTGGTCGCATTTAATTAGAAATATTACACAGTATTGAAAAAGACGAAAAACTATCAAATTTCATGCTGTTAAAGTTGATCAGCAATCGTCCCGAGTATATATTTGTATCATACATCATTCTTCCAGTACTCAAGAATAATATATATTTTTATATATATTATATACATGATATATATATATATATATATACATATATATATATATATATATATAATTATATATATATATATATATATATAATATATATATATATATATATATATATATATATATATTATATATATATATATATAATATAATCATATATATAAGTATATCATATATATTCATCGTAATCATTCAATAATAACTTGCACTACTATTACTATTGAATTACAACTATTATCACACAAGTGTAATATATCTGTAATATATTATAACTTCCATACACGATATTTTCATGTACTTAACATCAAAAGAATCAGTATATTTTTTGGGAACGTCATAAACATATAATTATATATATGTAATGTATATATATGTATGTATATGTATATCTTTTGGGTTTACCGTGATAACCAAGTATAAGCACTGTGTAAGCTTAAGCAATTAAGAAGCGCAGAACAACCTATGTCAGACTGTTGTGGCATTGTTGTCGATATCAGATGGTGACGCAAGGAGAAAACACCATGAGCAAGGAATAGAACGGCGGGAACGAAGGGAGAACACCTCGGACCAACTCATCTCACGAGCTCCGCCGACACTCACTGGCTTGTTCACTACATTTTGGTTGTAATACATCTAAGTTCCTTATTGGACTTGTAAATAAATGAATACCCACAATAAGTACCATTTTAACTTAGGCCAAACAAGTCTCTACAATTATACAGACTTTTAATTGGTGGCAGCGGTGGGATTCGAACCCATGCCTCCTAAGAGAGTGGTGTTTTTTCCTTTCGTCACCATCTGATGTTGACAATAATGCTAGCCACAAGAGTCTGTCATAGATCCTTTTGTTCTGCGCTTCTTAATTGTTTAAGCTTACAAAGTGCTTAGCTGTACTTGGCTCTCACGGGAAACCCGAAAGATATACATATATGTATATATACACTACACATTTATAAGTATATGTTTACGGCGTTCCTAAAAAATATACTGGTTATTTTGATGTTAAGTACATGAAAATATCCTGTATGGAAGTTATAATACTTGTTACACTTGTGTGATAATAGTTGTAATTCAATAGTATTAATAATGCAAGTTATTTATATGTTAGAGGTGATTAATGACTGACATATATATATATATATATATATATATATATATATATATATATATATATATATATATATATATATATATATATATATATATATATGCATGTATATATGAATGAATGCTGGTCTAGTCTTGTGTAGTCAATAAAATGAAAATTACTCAAAATCTCACACAAGGATCATGTACTATTTTAAATTTTAATTTTTAATTTGAAGTCAAGCATTTACAAATTTGAAACGAAATTTGAAATGTTACTTGAGAATATAAGAGTATCAGTAAAATATTCTTGGTTATTTGAACGAATAAAATAATTATGGAATTATGATCTTTCCTGACTCTAAAAATATATCATCATCATAAGAAGTTCAAATAAATATTGAAGTTATCTTTCAGTTTCAATCCCAAACACTAACCACCTTAGGTTAGAATTTGTCAATTTATAAAAAGCAACAAAACTTTTTCTTTCAAGACTATACTGAAGTACTGAGAGTATAAATACTTTAAATACTTCTATAAATACTTTACATACTTCTATGGTTGTCATGATCCAATGGTCCAATTGGGTCTTGTACGGTGCGTCGTGTGGTATAGGCCAGCCTGAGGCCCCTGGATAAAGGGTATCGCGCCCCACGTACAGGCGAGAGGTACCGTCCACATTTGTAAATTTGTCAGCTAGCTGATATTTAAGATACCTTCTGCCGCCCAATTGTGCTCGCCTAAGATGATACAAAAACAATATTTGCGGATCAGTGTAAAATATAAGTTTATATCTTCTAATATATAAAGGGCAATGTCCATATGTTTGTTAGCGTACTCCTCCCACAGTTTTCGTCGGAGAAGGCTGTAAGTGGTCTCATTAGAACCGGAAGGCTCTAACGTAGGTTTTAACCTTTTATTTTTTCAATTCGGAGACTTTTCGGAGACTTTTTAGGAGACTTTTCATTTTTCGGATATTATTGGTTAGGGACGGGACGGGACGGGACGGGACGGGACGGGACGGGACGGGACGGGACGGGACGGGACGGGGCGGGACGGGACGGGACGGGATGGGACGGGATGGGACGGAACGGGATGGGACGGGACGGGACGGGACGGGACGGGACGGGATGGGACGGAACGGGATATTATTATGCATATTATTATGCAAAAAGAAATAAACACGGGCAACGCCGGGTATCCTGCTAGTATTAAATATAACTCACCGGACCTCAATACGTTTAAGATTATTCTGGCAATAGTTTGAAGTATCAGATGCAAACATTTTCGTTGTTCAACAGATGATGTAACAGATAATAATAATACAAATAATTAATCGAACTGATTCATAATTATAATTTTTTGCACACATATAAGAGACTCAAATGGCACAAACAGAGATCTGCGGAATTATAGGAAACTAGTTAGGCAAAAATATAACGTATCAACTTTTGTTTACATGATAGGAAGTGGCGGTGAAGGGTTAGAATGTTGGAATTCAGATTAACATATTTATCTAATCAATATAAATAATGAGTGATACTGATAACAGTATTTATAATGACTAGGATGGTAATGGAAGTGAAAGTAATAATGATAATGATAGTAGTAATAATGATCATACTCTTATTGCTAGTTGCATCATTGTTATTATTTTTGTTCTATTATCATCATTGTTTTTGTTGCTATAGTTATCATCATTATTATTATAATTATTACCATCATTATTACTATCAATAATAAATGTTATTAATATAATCTTATTATCAAAAATATATATATATATATTACAATTATCAATATCTTATTTCATTATTTACGTAAAGTAAGTAAATATTCATGTAGTCGCCAGAAAAAACCACCATAATACCTTCCGTAAAGTATCTTATGTTTCGAGGACAATCATCTGCTCGAGAAATTAGATACGGAAAGTGAATTCCGTATCGAATCGTATCGTATCCGTATCGAGCTGCCTATAGCTCTAAAATATTGTTCCCTCCCAGAAAAAGAGAGCCTCCACTTATCCCTATGTCAACATTATGTCCTCATATCTTCCCTTGGCACGTCTATCACTCATTTATTCACCTTATCGTCCCACCTTTCCAAGTGACTTTCTATTCCTATCGGGATCCTCAATTTTGCTCCATTTTTCTTTCACAATCTTTTCTTTCAGCACCCTTGCAGTTAATCCTGAAACACCTAAACTTTCACTCTCTTCTTAAAGAACTTAAACTCTGTTATTTTTCCACATTTCTATGTATATATAAAAAATATTCCCAAATTTTACAAAATAGTCTCATTCTTCCATTTGCGTTCCATCCAAAAATTCCTCATATCTTCCCGTCACTGGCACACTCCTAACAAAAAAACTACACTACACTGGCACACTACTAAAAAAAACTATCATTAATTTTTCCCATAATTCACTTTCGAGTTTCGAGTTTCTTTCTCTTACACACGCTATGCAATTTATCCACCACCTTCTGAACCTTTCACAGCTGAAACGGGAGCTTCAAACGTAGAAACTGACACTTTAACAACGCCCATGAGATCCCCAGTATCTGCTCGAGATTGAGAGAATTAAAATGCAAACATGAACTAGAGAACAAATGCACTACTGAACTAGAGATAAAACAACATGACCACCAACATGAACTAGAGATAAAACAACATGACCACCAACATGAACTAGAGATAAAACAACATGACCACCAACATGAACAAACAACTAGAAATACAGGCTCTTCAAGCCAAACAAGGAACGCCTCAAGATTCTCATCAGAAGACTGATTTACTAAAGTATGTTAAGCTAATTCCTTCCTTTCCTGATAACGATCCTGAAGCATTTTTCAGGGAACTCGAATCCACTGCTCAACATTTTGAGATCTCTGAAGCAGACTGGGTGTGGCTCGTTAAGCCTAAACTATCTGAGAAAGCCTTAACAGTTTGTAACAATATCGAAAACAATACTGATTATGAAACTGTAAAAAATGCCATTCTGTCATCCTACTCAATCTCTACAGAAGGAAACCGGCAAGCTTTCCGTAAATATAACAAACTGCAATATCAAACCTAAACAGAATTTGCATCTGAAAAGTTACGTTCCTTAAAGAGATGGTTGAAATCTGCATCCGTAGACACGTTTGAGGAGTTAATGAATCTTGTTGCTTTAGAGGAATTTGTCAGAAAAGTTCCTCACTCTGTGAAGGTGCACATTATTGACAGAGAAGAAACATACTTAATTAAAGCCGCCTAATTGGCTGACGTCTATTCACTCGTGCACCGCTCACCAACCAGGGAGAGGATATCCTTCCAGCCATCTGTAAAGTTGTCTAGTGGTTCTAAGGATGGTATTGCTGTCCCTGCTGTCCCTAAAAACACTCCCACATGCTTCTTTTGTAAAAAAAAACCTGGACATGTTATCTCAAACTGTCCAGATTCCAAGTGTAAAGTAACCAAGTTAGCCTCTAAAAAGCCTGTAGTTTCTTTGCAAGTCTCGTCAACCACTAACTCTCCTGATCCATTTCAGCCATTTAGATCCACCGGTACAGTGTCGCTTGGTCCTGGCCTCGGTGACCACTCTGTCCAGATAGTGCGAGACACCTGCGCTGCCCAATCCCTTATCCGTCAGTCAGCCTTGCCAAACATTCACAGTAACTGCACTGGAGAAGTGGTGTACCTGAGGCATTTTCATAAACCCTTCCCTGCCTGTCTGGCCAGAGTGACTCTCCAGTGCGGCTTGGTCCAGGGTCCTGTCACCATAGGGGTAACTGAATCCTTAAAAATTCCTGATGCTGATATAATCCTTGGTAATGATTTGGCAGGAGGCTTAGAATATCCTCCCTTAATTGTCAGTAAGACTGCTTTAACTCACAATCCAACAGTATATCTTGAGGAATCTCAACCTACTCTCTTTCCTAGTTGTGCAGTCACCAGCTCACAGGCAAATACGCAGGTTGTAGCAACACCTATTGTACCTTCACCTATATTTTCAGAGCAAAGTCTGAAAGAGGCTCAACAGAATGACATCTCATTAGCTCCATTACACAGTAAAGCGATTCCTAAGGACAATATATTGCATCCTCCTTCATTCTACCATCATAACGAGATCCTCATGAGGATGTATAAACCCTCTTACTTATCAGACGATGAAACCTGGGCTGAGGTACACCAGGTAGTATTACCGACTAACTTGAGACACCCTGTAATGGAGGTCGCTCATGAATGTTTGGCCGGTCATCTTGGCATAAAAAAAAAAAAAAATTACTAGGCAGCTCCCAGAGACCACTTGTAATCCAATCTGTAAGTCATGCTAACAGAGATGGCAATGGTGCAGGAACTTCACTTCACCGGGGTTCCCTTAATCATGCCGCTCTGTTAGCCATAAACATCAATGCAACTCCCTGCCCTCCTCCACCACCGAAAGGAAACTCTGAGATCCTAAACGATCTACCCCAGTACTTGCAACACCTCACCAGAGCACAGGAAAAAGACATAACCCGCGTTATCAACCAACATCCTTCTGTCTTTAAGGATACTCCTGGCGCCTGCACCATCGCGTCTCACGACATAAATCTCATTTCGGGGACCTCTCCAATACGTCATAATCCATACAGAATTCATCTTCAGAAGCGAGTGCAGGTGAGAGAAGAGGTCGACTACCTGCTGGACCAAGGACTAGCCATCCCCAACCAATCCCCGTGGGCGTCACCCTGTCTGCTGGTGCCCAAAGAAGATGGACAACTTCGGCTCTGCACCGACTACCGCAGAGTCAACGCTGTTACGGTCCCAGTCGCCTATCCACTCCCTCGGGTAGATGACCTGATCGATGAGGTGGGATTAGCACAATTTGTCACGAAAATCGACTTGCTACGGGGCTACTACCAGATCCCGCTAACTAACCAAGCTCAACTTATCTCTGCCTTCACTACTCCTTTTGGCCTTTTCCAATATACAGTAATGCCTTTTGGATTACGCAATCGTCCAGCCACTTTCCAACGTGTCATGAACTACATCTTTCAAGGATTAGATGGAGTGTCAGTGTACTTAGACGACATCCTAATATATTCTATCCACTGGCAGCAACATCTCCAACAACTCTCCGAGGTGCTGTCCCGACTGAACGACGCCAACATGACTATCAAACTGGCCAAGACCACCTTCGGACGAGCAACGGTGACGTACCTGGGTCATGAGGTGGGCCAAGGCATAATCCGACCCAAGGCAGCGAACATCTCGGCAATCATCGAGTACCCTGTCCCAACCTCCCGGAAGACACTGATGCGCTTCCTGGGTATGGCCGGGTACTTTAGGAGATTCTGCCTGAACTTCTCGAAAGTCGTTCTCCCCCTCACCCGGATGACGAGCGGCTCCACTACCATCGCCTGGACGGAAGACTGCCAAACCGCTTTCAATCAACTCAAGACCTTACTCACCCATGACCCCGTGCTGCTCTCACCGGATTTCAGTAAACCATTCATCCTTCATACCGATGCCAGTGACCAAGCTGTAGGAGCTGCCCTCCTCCAGGAAAAAGACGGAATCCTCCACCCAGTCACCTACCACTCCGCCAAGCTTGACATCCACCAAGGCAGATATTCTACAATCGAAAAGGAGCTCTTCGCCATCGTCTCTGCAATCAAGAAGTTCGAGTGCTACCTGCAACCAAGCCTCACTCCCCTGCAAGTCTTTACCGACCATAACCCCCTCTCCTTCCTGGAACGGAACAAGTTCTCCAATCAACGATTACTTAGGTGGTCCCTCCTCCTTCAACCATACCACCTCCAAGTCCACCACATCAAAGGCTCAGAGAACATCCTTGCCGACGCCCTCAGCCGTGTGTGACATCCCAAACGACCTTACGTCTCCACCTGTTTCTTGTGGCGTCGTCTCAGTGGGGAGGTGTTACACCCTCGGTCTGCCATAACTCCACCTTTCCCATCGTGTGGCAGTCCGTCCGTCCTATCCACCCAACCATTGCCCTGCTACTCGGAAATCACTCGGTACCTCTGAGCGCTATTGGACTCCCGTTCGGTACCTTGCTCTAGGACTAGGCTACGCCTGGGTGAAACAAGTCGGGCTTCATTAGAAGTCAACCAGGAGACCTCTGAATTCTGGGTCAGTCAGTCTCAACCTGACCACGGCTGAACGAGGATCTCTTCTCCTGCTGGGATTCGTGAGCCAAAACCTCTCATATTATAAGCAAGTTGGCCTTTTGACGTATTAGTTATTATTCATTTAATCTTGATTGTTTTGGTGTACTTTATTTAATTCTTCATTTCACTTTGCTTTTGTTTTCTTGTTTCTCTTGTAATGTGTAAGGTTTTTTTTGTAAATATACTACTAGTTTAACGACATCTTTGCCATTCCTTACATCCTAATGTTGGTTCTGTGACTCCCCTAGATCACAGTACGTAACAATATGTGTACCCATCGCTATTGTGGAGTCTTGGTTTGGCACGCTTTGTTCCAGCTGGAAATATTTCCCAACGCAATGGTGCTTTATGTGGTAACACTTCTGGAACTGGTGGTGACTGAACTGAACTCTCGACCACGGGATTCGCAGACTCGATTGACAGGTCAACGTTGAATGATGGAGATGTTGTAGATTCCACTGTTGACGACGTCGCTTCAGCATTGTTTGACAAGTTAGTGTTGACTGGTGGAGATGTGGAAGATGGCTCCATAGGTTCCACAGCGGACATCCTGAGGAGGAATGAAGTGAAGTGATCATCATCCTGCCTAGTGGAGGACATCACAGATGCTATCTCAAAGTCAAAACATTTTGGATGGTGTGGTCGTGTATTCTATCTTGCTCTGTTTCCATTCCTTGCAATGTAGTCTTGACGTGGCAGGTAGTGAGTAGTTGGATGCTGTGCACGGTATGCTGTCATTTCTTCCTCCACCACTGCAGCAGCTGAAAGAAAGGGATTAGATATGTAACGTTCTTTTATTTTCACACTGACTGTGGTGGCAGCTTCGTGTCCTGGTGGAACGCCGACGTGAGTTTCGACAGGGGATGCTTGCAGCCTATGTTGATCTCAAGAAGGCGTTTGACTCAGTGCATCGTGAGTCACTCTGGGATCTTCTGCGACTTCGAGGGATTCCTGCAAGGACTATTGGTTTCATAACTGGTCTGTATTCTGGGACTGAGAGTGCTGTGAAGTGTGGGGCAGGTGTATCCGGCTTCTTTCCTGTGAATACAGGAGTGAGGCAAGGGTGCGTCCTTGCCCCATCACTTTTCAACGCTTGTATGGACTGGGTATTGGACAAGGTTGGAGATCAAAGTGATTGTGGAGCATCCGTTGGCAACACCAAGATCACTGATCTTGTTTTTGCCGATGATGCAGTAATCTTTGCTGAGTCGCTGGAGGTCCTGGTGATGGCTCTCGAGGCGCTGCACGAGGAGGCAAAGCCTTTGGGACTTGAGGTCTCCTGGCTCAAGACCAAGGTCCAGGTGTTTGGAGGCTTACTAGATGAAGCAGTACAGTCTGTTCATGCGTGTGGCGAGGACATTGAGATCTTGGAAAGTTTTACATACCTTGGTAGCGCAGTCCATAATGACGGCGGGTCACGTCAAGAAGTCTTACGGCGGATTGGCATAGCCCACGGTGTTATGGACTCGCTCAGCGGGAGTATTTGGCGTTGTCGGTACCTGTGCAGGAGGACAAAGATCCGGATCTTAAAATCGCTTGTGATCCCTGTCTTACTCTATGGTTGTGAGACATGGACACTAAATAGTGACTTGAAGAGACGAATCAATGCCTTTGGTAATAAGTGTCTTCGCAGAATCATGGGGTATCGCTGGGATGATTACGTGTCAAATCAGCGATTGCACCGTGAGACTGAATCGAGGCCTATTACCTGCATAGTCCGTCAGCGCCAACTTCGGCTATATGGGCATGTGGCACGCTACCCTGAAACCGATCTTTTCCATCGGGTTGTATCTGTAAGAGACAATCCGGCGTGAAGGAGGCCAAGGGGGCGCCCACAAGGCTCATGGCTGGGGCAAGTTGATGTTTCTTGTCGAGAGCTGCTTGGTATGGGAAAGGAGCCTGCATGGGAACTCGCGCGTGGTGACCCTCGGGATTGGCGTCGTAGGGTGGGCGAGGCGACGCGCCCCCCGGCGTATGCCCCCAATGATTGATTGATTGGTGGCAGCCAAGGCACCTGAATTTCCATGATGATTGTGGTGTGACTTTCCAGGTGTGAAGGTAGAGCCACAATGAATTACTGTTGCAGGACAGCGGTCTCCTTCTGCCGTATACTACACCACCAGTACGTGACACAATCAGTTTTTTTTCGCACTGTATATGTGTACCCATCGCTATTGTGGAGTCTTGGTTTGGCACGCTTTGTTCCAGCTGGAAATATTTCCCAACGCAATGGTGCTTTATGTGGTAACACTTCTGGAACTGGTGGTGACTGAACTGAACTCTCGACCACGGGATTCGCAGACTCGATTGACAGGTCAACGTTGAATGATGGAGATGTTGTAGATTTCACTGCTGACGACGTCGCTTCAGCATTGCTTGACAGGTTAGTGTTGACTGGTGGAGATGTGGAAGATGGCTCCATAGGTTCCACAGCGGACATCCTGAGGAGGAATGAAGTGAAGTGGTCATCATCCTGCCTAGTGGTGGACATCACATCAGCAAGTTTGCAACCAGGACAATTCCAATCGATTGTGTCGCCATCACACTGTGCCTTTGTTAGTGTTCTATATTTGATCCTCGACATGTTTGTCCCACACAACCGGTGCCTCCATAATTCGCAAGTGTCACACTGCAGGGCATCTTGACGCGGACGTACTACAGCCTGAACACGGGTAAGCAGATGCCATAATCAGATGATGTAATCAGACTAGTAGTGTGTAGTATTCCTTAGCACGACACGGGTTAGATGAAACACTAAGTGCACACACAAGTTTATTCATAGCGGGAATATGCACGAGAGTACAGCGGAAATAATCCGAAATATGCACGAGGGTTACAGCGGAGGAGAGCTACGAGAGTATGAGAGCGGAGTGTGTGCTTTGTACAGTGGCCAGCCAGGGAAGACTAATGGAACACAAGAACTAATTAATGTCTGTTCAAGGGGGAAAGGTCAGGTCATAATCCTAAGCCACAGCTGCAGACACAGCTGCAGGGGCGTGACCCATAGTCTTGGCGGTAAGCCGGTAATAATAGTGAGTTCATTACAAATGTGTCAAGCAGCCGAGCTACCAGAATCATGTACACAGGCTTTGTTACTTAATAAGAAGCTTCGTAAGAAATTCGAGCCATTAAATTAAGCGATGAACGAGCGCCACGTATAGTAATTTCATGTTTAGCGCGTAATAAAGTGTCAAACCCAAAAACGATCAGTATTATGGGTCTTTGAGCAAAAAATAGGATGAGTATTACTATGGTAATAGTACTGTAGCTTTAGAAATATCACGGACTGCTGAACGCGCTGAGACTGGTCGTGACTTGAAATCCTCGCGAGGCCAGAAGCAGCACGTTACCCACCAGATTTGCAATCCCAACATTTGTTTGAACATGGCTCAGACGGCCAGACCGTATCACTGCATGCTTTGTGCCAATGTGTAGAAACACAACAACGAAGAAGGTTTGTCGTGTACGAATCAACTTTCAACTCTGAGCTGAGTATACGAAACGACTATGGTTTCGTATATGAAACAACTTTCTGGTGTACGAATCTACTGGTGTACGAAACAACTTGTGTACGAACTGACTTAACCCCATTCGCACTGTATTCATTCTAATAAATGTATCATTGTGATCAACATCTATTTCCTGCCTGCTTAATAGCATGTGTGGCTCGTATTTCTATTTACTGATACAGTAATATCATTCTATTTTACGCCCGCTTTTTCTGGATCTGTTGCATGCATGGTTCATATATTTTTCACTTACTAGTGTTGCTTCCTGTGCATTACTACCCTCGACTTTTTGCTTACTTTGCATTCCAAAATCTCAAAAACATGTGCATATCAATGCATACAATAATTTTGATTCCTGCAATTTATTCCCTCAATTATTTGTTAATGGCCACCAAAACTGGTGGAGGCTATTAGACCAACTAAGAATTAGGTATGTGCTTATTGTCATAATATGTTAATTTTTATTGTTTACTTATTTTTCTATATTCATTCGTGTCCTTCTTACTTGTGTGTGTGGGATGCGTGTGACCTTACCCAGAGAACACCTGCCCTTAGGCGAAAAGGGTCGGCTTGCCAGATACCCTACATCGGGTCACCACTATAGTCTTTCCATTGTATCAAGTCACTTTAGATGTGGCCGCCCGAGGCGTATGACCACTATGGCTGTGGCGTCACTTCACCTACGCCACCTACTATAAACAATAATCAACTCTTACCCGCATTCCCTTCTTCTTCACCCCACCACTCTGTTGGTCGTACGTGCAACTGCTTTAGAGAGCGCTACTAAAGGTCCTCTATTTCCCTTTACTTATCTTCCCTTCCTGTGCCTGACTGCTAACACCTGCTGCACAGCCAGCCTAAAAGTTTGCGTCGCCTCTCCCAGCTGTGACACCGCGTTATACCATCCGTCCGCCCTGGGTTGTGTGTATACTTCTTAGGCGGGGTTCACACTACACGTTTTTGCTGTCCGTGTCTACGTAGGCGTGGCGATCAGTGACGTCACAGTGACGTCGCCCCGCCACTCCCGCAGCCACGTAGAAAGAATTGGGAGCTCCGAATAATGTGAGCTGAGACGCGCGTCTCAAAGTCAGTGACGTCATCACTGCTCCAGCAATGTGGTGGTCGCGGGGAGCCTGTGTTCACATTACACCGGCAGGAAGTGACGTCACTGTAACGTACTGTGAGTCATTGATGACAAGATGCACGTAGACTACGTCCAGCAAAAACGTGAAGTGTGAACCGGGCCTCACTCTAAACAATTCCTTAGACATGCAGGTTTCCAAAACAATTCCAAACATCTCCTGACACAACCAGTAAGCCCGAGGATGTAAATAATCATGCCTTTACTGCATCCACCACTACATTTCACTCTCTGACGCCTCTCCCTGTTTGGGGTTTTCTGGGTAATAAATTAGAATGGCACGCCATGCGCTGTGGCGGCAAAGCTAAATTTACCACAACTTGTAGAAAATATCATGGTAACCACACACAGAGCTTTGCACTTTCAACTCCCTTAAACAGTGGCGGAACAAGGGGTGTAAAAATAGGGGGGCACTCGGGAGGCCTCCGTGGTGCAGTGGCTAGCGTGCCTGGCTACGAATCTGCGGGCCCTGGTTCGATCCCGGGCCAGGGCAAGCCGGTGACCAGCCTACCCAGCTGTTCTTCCTTCCTTTCGGGGTTGATAAATGGGTAGCTGGGGTAACCTGGGGAAGGTAACTGTGGTAACCCGGGAGTCACACTATCCCTGTGTCCCGGGGTAACGGGTCCTCACCCACCACAGGCTCTAAGGGCTAATGCCACGGAGATGAGCACCGCATGCCACGCACAGCTTAGCGTAGGCTCCCATCTTTACCTTACTTTTTTACTCGGGAGGCACAAGAAAATATGAGTGGGCACTCGGGGGGCCACAGGCATATATGGGGAGGGCGGTACCATAGTTTTCATATATATATATATATATATATATATATATATATATATATATATATATATATATATATATATATATATATGGATACATTTGTTGCATCATCATGTTATTATAAATCCATTGTAAGTAAAAAAAAAAAAAAAAAAACTACTGGTTATTTTTTCTCAGTATGTTACAAATTTATCTAGTTATTGAAATGAGGGGCACCGCCTTGAAATGGGGGGGGGCACCCGGGGGGCACTACACTAAAATGGGGGGGCACGTGCCCCCCCAGGCTCCCCCGTAGTTCCGCCACTGCCCTTAAAGCCCCTGTGTCAGGTGTAAAAGCTCAAACCTGCGGCTCGCGGGTGCGAGATTCTGCACCAGCCTGGCCTGAACCTTGATGGTCCTCCCGCCTCTTCTCCTCCCGATACAACTCTAATTTTTTTATTTGTTTATTCTTTATATGTAAAAACATGTAAATAATGGACTTGAAAATTAGTTTCATTTGGCCAACTTGCTAATACACTCATGATAGTATAAAAGAACCGAGGTTTAACCCGGCAAGCCCAGTAAGCCCCTACAGTCCGTTATGGTGAAATGATTGCAATATAGAAAATTATGCATTCCATGTATTTCCTATTTTGTCGCTGAAACTGATAAAGATAGAAATATAATGCTAATATGAAGGATTTTTTTTTCCTATTCTCACTTGTACTGCAGTGCTCCTCTCAGCCCCTCCATCAGACTTGGCCCCACATCCATCAGGTTGGCGACAGCAACAAATAGAGGAGACTTTGAACTTCTATAATATTTAAGGTGAGCATCTCCAAAAGGCGGCACTGTGATCCTGAAAACCGAAAAAATGTTATACATAAGAGGCTCATCAACGAACTGTAAAGATCAGGTAGCTCTAGACAGCAAGCCAAATGTGGGTAAGTGTGTCCTGCTAGAAAACACTAACATCGTACAACGAAATGGGAATGATGTACTTACATACTTTTTGTATCGCATTACTTATGCAAATGTTTATCAGGAAAAGTTATTTGTACTTTAGCAATATATCATTGTTTTACTGTTGAACCACGGACTGCAATGTGTATCTTATCTGCAATGTAAATTTTATACAAGCAAATGTGTCATGCCACACCTGTATCAGACCTACGTAAATACGGTGATTGACGACTCACATATGAATGGCCATTCGAAAGGGTACCATAATTATAAATACTACTAATCCAAATTAAAGTTTTCTCCTCTCTTTAACTAAATATACTTCATCAATGCAATAATTCTAACTTACTAACGCCTAACCCCAACCCCCGACTTCCAATGTATACATAATCATTTCACCCTTTCCCACTAACTCCTGTTATTTCCACTAACCCCTTTCTCATCCTTTTCATATCTGGGAGGGACAGGCTCTACGGTCAGACCCTCCTTGCACACATTCTGTGGTATTGGTTTAGAGATGCGCCAACCGATGGCAGTGGTGAGTCACAGCAGCCCAGGCCACGACCACGTTCTGCCATGAACGGATTCCTCAACAGAGTTCACTCAGCCACGACCCTATCCTTTTCCTGTCCTTAACTAACCACACTCTTCCAACAGGGTTCCTCAGGGCGAGGCACGCAGTCGGTCCCAGCGGTTTTTTCATATTTTTTGTCTTATATCTTTTGTATTCATATTTTTTGTTTTTATACGTTATTTTCTTTATAATGCCGGTGCTGCGTGCACCGCCCTGCACCTCTCCCAACGGTTCGGGGTCCGGAGGGTTTTCCTTGTCAGCCTTGACAGACCAAGACTGACAGGCCATGGGTGGCCACGGCTAAGACCGTGACCAGCGCAGCCGCCGACGGTCTCGTCTCGCTTAGGATCCGCCCCCTAACTACATCTCTACCCATCTGTCCCCCCTCTGTGCGAGTCTTACAGGAAAGCCAGGACTGATGGCGACTGAAGGCAGAGTGCTGGAGTCCAAGACCCCAGACCCTTGAGTCGCCGCCGACGGCCTCCACACCCGCGGGGGAGCAGACTTGGATACACCACACACAACGGGGATGAAGACCGGTTGTCTTTCTGATCGTCCGTCGGGTTGTAAGTCTGTCTGTCGGTGGGGAAGCCAGTCGGTCGAAAGTCTCTTCGTTGCCCTTCTCAGCCACTGCTACTATCCTTCCGTGGTTCGGACGAGGCCACATTAAATCCAATAACCCCTTTGCTATACGGAGGTATTCTTTTCCCCCTTTATGCTGCTGCAAAACTTTATACTCCTACAATCCACTCCGTTCCGCTCCCCCCCCCTCCCCTTCCTCCAACTCACTGCTACTATCCTACCGTGGTTCGGACGAGACCACATTATATCCAATGACCCCTTTGCTATACGAAGGTACTCTTCCCTTTTTTTACGCTGCTGCAAAACTTTATACTCCTACAATCCACTCCATTCTGCTCGCCTTCCTCCTACTATGAGTGGTTCGGATCCCACGATAAACTGTAGGTCCCTCCGCTATCCGGAGTCCTTCTCCCCCTGTCCACTCTTTGGTATAAATAAAACTTTAAAAAAAAAAAAAAAAAACACTGTTAATCTCCGACTTTTTTCACTCATTTTGCACTCATTTTTCCTCTTCTTGTGTTATGTTTGGAATCGGGGGATTCCGGGGATGAGAATGATACCAGCCGCCCGTGCAGGATGCCGTGGCGCTTGGGGGGGTGCGCGCGTACATGGTAGTGACAGAACAAGTAAAAAATATGACTCACAATCAAGACAAGAAACAAAAAACAAACAAGATAAGAAGAAAGAAAAACAAGTCCAGCCTGAAAAAAGAACCAGAAGAACAAGAAGATCAAACAAAACTGAAGAACCCTGCGGTGGGTGGCGGAAGTGGGCCCGGGGTTGTCTTGGCTGTGTCCGGGGTTCCATCTTTCATGACCCATGCCCTGCCAAGCCGTCCCAGAGTGGTTTCTGTTTGATCGTGCGAGTTGAGAAAGCGTGCCCAGTCCGACCCACTTACAAAAACACACACAGCACCTGGGTTAAGCCCCGGAGTCTTTTTCTCATACTAGTCTATTTTCTCTCACCCATCTATTATTCTCCCTGTCCCCACTTCTCCATCTCCTGCTTTCTCTTTTTATATTCCGATTCCGACCTCGCTCTCCCCTTTAGTTTTCGCTCCTCAACCCGGAGGTCACCTGTTCACGCTCGTCCTGGCCAGGCCTGTGTGCCTGGCCCAATACCCCACTATATATATATATATATATAATATATATATATATATATATATATATATATATATATATATATATACTAGCCGCAAAGCCGCCCTCCGGGCGGACTTTTTGGCTAGCTCCTGCGGAGGGCTATTGGTGGGCCAAACACAGACTCTCCAGATAGCCCCTTCTAACTTTCCTGAAATCATGGATGTAGAAATGTATGTATTAACGCCAACCCATTCACATCACCCCCAACCCATTCACTCACCCATTACCCATCACCCCCCACCCATTCACTCACCCATTACCCATCACCCCCCACCCATTCACTCACCCATTACCCATCACCCCCCCACCCATTCACTCACCCATTACCCATCACCACACACCCATTCACTCACCCATTACCCATCACCCCCCATCTATTCCCTCACCCATCACCCATCACCCCCCACCCATTCACTCACCCATCACCCCACACCCATTACCCATCACCCCACCCATTCACTCACCCATTACCCATCACCCTACATCAAGGCTTCCTCAATTCTCGCAACCCACTTTTTTTCACAATTATCGCTAATAGGCTGCTAAAAAAAAAGAAAAAAAAAAGATCGGATCATCTCATAAGTGGGCTTAAAACCTTCCCCTGGTCAATCTGGTTCCAAAAATGTGGTATATGATGGGATTCCGCCACGGGGGGCGGAACCTATACCACACACACACACACACACACACACACACACACACACACACAGACATACACACACACTTTCGCTTTTATTAATATACTAGCCGCAAAGCCACCCTCCGGGCGGACTTTTTGGCTAGCTCCTGCGGAGGGCTATTGGTGGGCCTTCGGCCCACCACCTGTGTTTGGTGGGCCAAAGGCCCACCAAACACAGACTCTCCAGATAGCCCCTTCTAACTTTCCTGAAATCATGGATGTAGAAATGTCTATTAACGCCAACCCATTCACTCACCCCCAACCCATTCACTCACCCATTACCCATCACCCCCACCCATTCACTCACCCATTACCCATCACCCCCCACCCATTCACTCACCCATTACCCATCACCACACACCCATTACCCATCACCCCCCCACCTATTCCCTCACCCATCACCCCACACCCATTACCCATCACCCCACCCATTCACTCACCCATTACCCATCACCCTACATCAAGGTTTCCTCAATTCTCGCAACCCACATTTTTTTTTCACAATTCTCGCTAATAGGCTGCTAAAAAAAGAAAAAAAAGAAGTGATCGGATCATCTCATAAGTGGGCTTAAAACCTTCCCCTGGTCGAGCTGGTTCCAAAACTGTGCCATATGATGGGATTCCGCCACAGGGGGCGGCACCCATCGCGGACAGACAGACACACACACACACACACACACACTTTCGCTTATATTATTATATATATTATATATATATATATATATATATATATATATATATATATATATATATATATATATATATATATATATATATATTATCTAACCTTTCCACATTATCAACGAGCTGCTGAAGTGTCTCAGGACGAGGAGGGTACTTAGGCAGGGTGAGAGAGGCGGTCAGGTTCCCGCGGTAAGCCACTCCGAGGATGAAGGCAAATACTATCCAGGCGGCCACTAGTGTCCGGCAAGAGAAAGTACTTGAAAAGCGGTTAGACAAGTTCTGGCCCAACAGGATTCCCGTCATAACCTGGATCACGGCTTCGATAGTATTTCTATTTCCACATCTGTTTCGTTGCACATACTCAATCTGTATGATTGTTCAATTTATTACATAAGAAAAAAAATCCTTACAGTATATTTTAAGTGCAATTGGAAATACGACTATACCACATATTTATAATGAATGCTTACAAGTGTTTGGTAGATAACACATATTTACCGACAAGTAAACGGCTGGAACAATGACAAGGGAAGACAGCACGGCCAGCCACACTTTGTTCGCCAATGGATAATACAAACTTTGCCATTGAGACTCCTGGTCGGGTTTAGCCATGGCGAAGGAGAAATATGAAAATTCGTAGGTGAAGGTGAAGTCGTGCCTTTCCGCTCTTACAGTCATCATTATGTGATAGACAGGACAAATGAGCGATGTTCGCTCCTCTACCTGCCTGGTTGCCTGTGGAATGTATTAAGAAAACATCCATTAATGATCAAGAAAATTGTTGAACTCTTCCTAAATGTCCGTTTTGGTCACATGTCAGTATACGATTGCAGCCTCTCACATCGGCCCAGGAGTCACTAGGTAAGAATTGGATCGTAAAGTTGAGCGCAGCAGCGACAGTTAATAGCAGCCGATAGTCGGAACCATCATACTCGATGTTAGAGGTCCCGTTGGCTGTTTTAACCTCTTCATTCCAAAACGGCATGAATGGACGAGCGGTCACGTTCACCACTGCCATATGGAAGCTGGAAACATTGATTTCATTTGTATTTATCATACTGAATTATAAACAATGAAAATATTTTATTCAAGACTTTCAAAATCATAATGCTGAACAGCTATCCCTGGGCTACTTTGTTACAAGCGATTTCTATCTACGTTCTAGCTTAAAACATTGATATATCTAAGAAGTAAAACGTCTGTATAGAACTTTTATGTCAAAATGAGCAGCTTTTGTTCAAGATAAATTTAAAAAAAAGCTATTGTATTTGAAATTACTAAAGAAAATGAAACACGAAGGGAAACTTCTTCAATGCTACAGACAAAGGAAGTGTTATGGCAGTGGATAGAGATTATATGTACGTGTATAATGAAACATATATTTTATCAGCATGTAATAATTTTGGAGGTATACGCATGTACGTGTGTCTGTCTACCTCTGTAAGCAACACATCTTTGACTTAATGTGTTGCTCGGACAGACACGTTCTCCTTGATAATGTTTACATGGACATAATGGTGTTGTTCCCTCGCTCCTTGCATTCTTGAGAATGCACAGTCAGCTGTTGTGTGTGCCTGTGGCTAATTGCCACTTATCTGTGTTGATAAGCATTGCACACCTGGACATACACAGCTAACTTTGGGTGTGTTTGAGTCATCACCATATGAACAGCGAGCGAACCTTCGCATTCCACGCACTCAGCAGTTCCTGTGTAAACAGCTGTTTAACAATGAAAAGACGTCTTCCCTATAAAACATGCCGAGCGGCCGGAAGGAGGGCAGACGCCATCGGAGACGCGACTCTGGCGCGCCGAGAGAAGACTCCATGTAAGTCCGTGTGTGTGCACACACACCTGAGTGTGTAAGTGGGATTGTCACGTAATATTTGTTCTGGCCTGTCTATAAGACTTAAACTTCCTTGGCCGTGTGTAAGAACCCGTGACTTTGTATTGTTTAACCTTACAGTGTACATATATATATTACCTATAATATATATTTACAATAGTATATTATCTTACTCGATTGCTTGGCAATTACAATGATTATGCATTACTTAAATCAGCAAGCCTGACATAAAACCGCTCGACCACTTTTATTCACTACCACCTTAGATGTGTACCTCTGGGCAGGGAAGCAAGATACACCTGCCTCTTAAGAGTGTCATCAATGGCAATCAACTCCAACAGTGTCATTGACTCTGTAAGTTATTTGGATTGAAGCCTGCGCTATCGCGCCACGAGTGCCGCTATGGCTAAATCAAATATGGCCGCCGCCAGCCGAGATAAAAATATTACTTTTTTTATTATTTGGAGTAGATGCACGTGTAATACCTCTAATCCAACTAATTTGAGGGCAAGGAATTCATTTTTTTGGTGTTGTTTTTGACATTCTGGGTCACCTTGACCTTCACATGTCAGGACCAATTTGGCCATAACCTGGTCATTTATAGTTGTAGCAACAAAAGTCTAATTCAACAAATTCTCACACGTTTAACTCATTTCTGATATTATATTATACAGTAGATAGAAAGTCATAATGACCATGATAAATATATTTCAATGTCGTTGTAAATAAAATTGTATAATTAAATTGACCTGTCTATTGATTGCAATTGTAGATTCAGCTGTCTGCGTATGCTTTGAAAGTTGGTAAGACAGTGTCTAACAGTTGCTCGCTCAGTGATAGGTCTTGGTATGACAGGGAGGAAGCCGAGACGCATCATTGGCACCACAGCAGGTGAGACAAGTGTGTGCACAGCTGCCCAGATATGAGGATCTCTTGCTGACAGGCTCAGGTGGGTCAAACTGATAACAAATTCCCGCTTCACAGCTACACTTCGGGCAGTTTGCATATCGAGCAACGTCGCTTGGTTGTTTTCAGTATGCAACAGCATGTCTGGAGGCAAGGCAGGTCGAACCACTGGCTTAGCATGGGGAGGTATCTCGTGGCATGACAATTTATTTTGCAGGGATGAATCAGAGCTGCTAAGTCTTGTACTTGATACTGGAGGTTTATGAAGGGGCTTGTTCACTGTGGCATCTTGGAACAGTACTACTAAGGCTGCATAGCGTGAATCCTCTGTACCAGAGAGTGATGATTTGTCTGCATAGTCGCGCATAGTTGTCCATGGCTGCCATCGTGTAGTCCTCCCTGGTAAAATTACTTAGAATGGGTGTCTCTCCATCTGAGCATTTTACAGCATAGCTGGCAAGAAAGCTACGGGCATTTATAATGGTTTGGTAGATTGTACATGAACCGATTATGTTGAATACAGTGAGAAGGCTCTTACTGCGATTTCTTGCGCAGAGAACATGGCCAAGTATCATATGCAATGGTGTTTTCTTCACTCCTCTGTGAATGTTGTACACAGGCATTTGGAATAGACAGTGCAGCTTTGTACTCTTGTGATATCTAACCCATGTCTCCTATTGTTCCTGTGAAGGCAGTTGCTGCTCTGAAGGCAGATCATCTTGTGTGAACTGTTGCTGCTGAGGAGCTGTCTTTCTTCTGCGTTAATATCTTTATCCAAGAGAGGCTGGATAAGCTGCTCTAGATTTTTAATATGACTTTGGAATAGCTTGTGTTTCAGGACCTTGAACAGAGTTGCTAAGAATGTGAGAAGAGGCGCTGGCATCATTGTTCCCTCCCATGATGCCTTTAAGTCAGTACTGGCACAGAAGCTGTCTTGCAGACCAAAATCGACGTCCATGAGTGAGTCTCTCAACTTGCTGCCAGCCTCTCTCTATGTCCTGATTCTTCAAATTGATGGCTAGGTCAGCAGTTGTGATGTCAGATGAAAAAAAGATGTTGGGTTCATTCACTCTACTGTTTCGACAGATTTTGACCGATTCGCCATAATGGGAGATGATAAGCTGTTTCATATGACGGTTTTGAAAGGTACGTGTAAGCACCTCACCCTCATGTAGCAGACTCAATGCAAACTCTACAATATCAGTCATAGTGCAACATTCTCCCTTCATCAAAATTGTGTCAATATATGGAATAGTTCGTGTGAATAGCACATGCTAGGTATTGGTGATAGCCAGTCTTTCCAATGCTTCAGGTGTTCGTATTTACGCATGTAGTTTTGACGGCAGAGGTTGTGGCAATATATATCTGCAGAGACGACTGATTTGACAGAGCTGCCTTCTTCGTCTCTCAGGCAGTCTGCAATTCGTGTAAAAACATCGGCTTTGTTGTGCTTTGCAGCATCAATGAATTTATTGGCACTAATATACTCACAAATTATGTATTTGTCACGGCAAAGCTACTGTATACTGGAATTGTTTCTGGGGCTCCGCGCCAACTCGCCCATGACCAGTGGAGGCTGATCGGCAAGGTAAAAAAAGTGTTCCATGAATACAGTAGACTAAGGTTTATCAGTATAAATGATATACCGTTATCTTCGTAAATGTTTGTTCTATAATATTATTAAATAAAAGAACAGTAAAACACACTAAAGAAATGCCATTATGAGACTCTGAAGAAATATACATGATCTCTTATGTTCAATGAAATATTCACTTAAACTCTTCGCCATTTAATATTTTGTGAGACAACTTATAACATGGAACATATCAATAGAAGCGGAATGTTATTAGCTTTCCATTGATAGCTTTCGTTTGCTGATAAATGAATTAGCACTATGCATAAATTAGCGTTAACTAATAAATAACATCATCAATCGGGTAATTTTCCCGATTGATGATCTCCGGCTCTGTCACGCCGGACTAGAACCCTCCTTAGTAGAGACAAGGAGAGGTATGTCAGGAGCCTCGCTGAGGATGTCGAGGGCCATTTGAACGCTAATGACCTCCGACCCGCCTACCGAGCCCTGAAGAAGCTCCGTTCCAAATCTCCATCTCGGGCGAGTGCTATTCGAGCAGCAGATGGGCGCCTCGTGTCGGACATGGATGGGCAGATGGTTCGTTGAGCTGAGTACTTTGGGCAGTTGTTCACGGTGGACCCTCCAACTGAACAGCTTCACACCACTGTGTTACAGGCACTGGATGCCGATCCTCCCATTGACGAAACCGCACCCTTTCTTAACGAAGTCAGAGAGGCTGTAGCAAAGTTGAGGGGTGGAAAGGAAGCTGGTGTTTGTAATATCACTGCGAAGCTCCTCAAAGCTGGGGGTGAGGCCATGATCCGCGGGTTGCATGCTGTCCTGACTGCCGTGTGGCAATCAGGTATCATTCCTTCTGACAGGAAAAGGGGGCTGTTCGTCCGTATCTGGAAAGGGAAAGGGGACCATCAGGACTGCAACAATTACCGCGGTATTACACTGCTCAGCGTGCCAGGCAATGTGCTTGCCCATCTATTGCTGAAACGGATCCGCAGTCATCTGTTGAAGCATCAGAGACCTTAGCAGTCTGGGTTCACGCCTGGTAAGTCAACAACGGACCGTATCCTAGCGCTTCGTGTCCTGGTGGAACGCCAACGTGAGTTTCGACAGGGGATGCTTGCAGCCTATGTTGATATCAAGAAGCCGATTGACTTAGTGCATCTTGAGTCACTCTGGGATCTTCTGCGACTTCGCAGGATTCCTGCAAGGACTATTGGTTTGATGAATGGTCTGTACTCTGGGACTGAGAGTGCTGTGAAGTGTGGGGGAGGTGTATCCAGCTTTTTTCCTGCGAATACAGGAGTGAAGCAAGGGTGCGTCCTTGCCCCATCATTTGTCAACACTTGTATGGACTGGGTATTGGGCAAATTTGTAGATCAAAGTGATTGTAGAGCATCCCTCGGCAACACCAAGATCACTGATCTTGTTTTTGCCGATGATGCAGTAATCTTTGCTGAGTCGCTGGAGGTCCTGGTGATGGCTCTCGAGGCGCTGCACGAGGAGGCAAAGCTTTTGGGACTTGAGGTCTCCTGGCTTAAGATCAAGGTCCAGGTGTTTGGAGGCTTACTATATGAAACAGTACAGTCTGTTCATGCGTGCAGCGATGACATTGATATCTTGAAAAGTTTTACATACCTTGGTAGCGCAGTCCATAATGACGGCGGATCACGTCAAGAAGTCTTACGGCGGATTGGCATAGCCCGCGGTGTTATGGACTCACTCTTTAGGAGTATTTGGCGTTGTCGGTACCTGTGCAGGAGGACAGGAAGAAGTCGCTTGTGATCCCTGTCTTACTCTATGGTTGTGAGACATGGACACTAAATACCGACTTGAAGAGACGAATCGATGCCTTTGGTAATAAGTGTCTTCGCAGAATCATGGGGCATCGCTGGGATGATTACGTGTCAAATCAGCGATTGCACCGTGAGACTGAATCAAGGCTTATTACCTGCATAGTCCGTCAACGCCAACTTCGGCTATATGGGCATGTGGCACGCTGTGGCTACGGTTGTATTTGTAAGAGACAATCCGGCGGGGAGGTGGCCAAGGGGGCGCCCACAAGGCTCGTGGCTGGGGCAAGTTGATGTTTCTTGTTGAGAGCTGCTTGTTATGGGAAAGGAGCCTGCATGGGGACTCGTGCGTGGTGACCCCCGGGAGTGGCGTCGTAGGGTGGGCGAGGCGACGCGCCCCCCAGCGTATGCCCCCAATGATTGATTGATATATATGTGTGCATGAACGCGCGGCGAGCAGTGAAGTAAAAATAGCGTCCAGATCTACTGTACGTAGTTTCGGTAAATTCTGCATTAGAGACTCTAGCCTCATGCCGTCGTTTCAGTTTATTTTGGAATATACAAGGTGTGGAATTTTATGTCACAAACATTTATTTATTTAGAGTCTTACCTTCGGAAACCCCATTTCTATCTCATCCCAACAAAATACCCCAGCTAATACCAACTAAGATACTTATCGGGGGATAGGAGGGTTCAATTGGGGTGAAGGTTTATCAATACTGGAATGTCTTGTTATTCGAAGTGGCCAGGCCTTGATCAGGGCCGGAGGTGAAGGGTGAAAGCGGTGTGTTATCTAGACTTCGAGCGGGTTATCACACCAATAACTTGACGCACCGGATATAATAACTGTGTTGATAACACGTCCTATGCTTTTAACACTATGTCTACAAAAGTCTATATACAATTCTTAATTAATACCCATTATCATTATAATTATATATATGCATCCCTACTCTCTCCCCTACGATGAGCGAACAATACCTCCCTCACAAGGGGGGAGGAACAAAACCACCACTCTACCAATTAGAGAGAACTGCAACTCCGAAATGCCAGTGGTCGCTGGCAGTTTTAACTCACAATTTGGTGAAAAGTTGGTCAACTTGAAAGAAAAATATGGGCTTATTCCACTGCACTTAAAACACACAAGTATAATATTAAGAACGATTTTCTTCTATATGTATATTGTATAGAAGCCTGATTCTGTAAAACATTGTATATAACCAAATAACCAAGGAGGTTATAGTTGAGGAGGCGAGGTAAATGCTACTCTATGATATTATATAGTCAATAACGAATGTTTAGAAGTTATCTTTACCTAGGCAGTCATATTTTCCTGTTATTATTGTGTATCAATCAGATAGAAAGCCTGGAAGTGCAATGAGTCGACGCGTGAAGTGGCAATGTTTTGATTCAATCTCCCCGCCACAATCTCCCCGCCCACCACTCCCCGCCGCGGCGTATCGCCTCCACAATTATAACCTACATTGTCGCAGCAGCAAGCCGATTTCGGCATTCCTTATTCTTCGTTTTTCCAAGGCATTGCTTATTGTATTTTGACAAGCGTTTGCCAGACGCAGCAGTACTGTCTTAGAAAACAGTGTGAACATCGCCCAAATTTTACATGCCACAATATACATGTAAAAAATATATTAAGCTTTACTACACGAGGCGAGTAATTTGCATTAAATTGCTATTATAGAACGTTCCATCGTAATGCATGTCATCCATATAATTAGTAGAACAACAGAAGAACTATATTTTTTGGTTTTCAGATGCGGTGCATCAATGTTTATCGCGAAATTAATTTATGAAAAATATTAGTCGCGGAGGGAAAACACAGTAGACCAACCTTTGAGTTAAAACTGCCAGCGACCACTGGCATTTCTCGAGTTGCAGTTCTCTCTAATTGAGAGGGTGGTTGGTGGATAATTTCCATACAAGGTTTTAAGTAGTGTTAGTACTAGGCTCTCTTATTCTCTCATTCACTGGACAGGCATCTATTTTTTGTCATAGGCCATCAAACATACCCATGCAATGCGAGCAGTCGTGGCCTCCCCTATCCCATTGCAAATTATTTTCATCCCTCACAGGCGAACTCTTAGATTATTATTTTCCTATTATATATATATATATATATATATATATATATATATATATATATATACTGCTACATGCACGACATCTGTAGCATAAACAAGTCTAAGCATTACTTATGGATGCATTAGAGCTATTAGATTATAGATTGCATTAGATGCAAAAGATGCATTAGAATATGAACGAGCCAATTGTAGTTTCGTATCACAAGGGATTTGAATAGGTACGTAAATTTGTTCTGTTAGTATGACACTTGTATTTTTATTACACAGACTCAAAAACTTACTTCAAAAACTTTTCGGAGAAAGGTAATATATCGTGATACATATATAAGCCTCTCCCTGGCGACCAGGCAGCCACCTCTTCGAGCCTGGCACCAATGTGGCTGTACGGCATGTATGTGTACAAGACATACCTGGTAAGCAAAAAAAAATGCTATATACAATGTTACAATATGTACATAGGCGATGTTCACAAAAACTTCTTTTTATTTTTTATGAAATTTTCTGAGAGAATCTTCGTGAATAGATATAAACATTGCATTACAGTAGTAGTATTACTTTATATCAGTAACTTCCCCTTCCGTATTGAGGAAGACTGTGTTCATCATGGAAAAGGTCCAGTGCCCCGATAGCAAGATTTGTAGATGCGTACGTGCCAAGCGGGTCACCACCAGCACCCTGTTAGCCCACACTAAGAGTCTGCCTTTTTGAGACCACCTGGCGAAAGCAGCAAGGAAGATCGGGTCGTGACTCAGTACCATTACCATTGTGCACCAAGACAGCTGGCGTACCTGTTGATTGAGGACTCATTGAGAGACAATAAATTTGAGTGGAATTTTCTAGACATAAATAGGATGCTCATGCAGTTTTGTGTAACGGGATAACCTATAACGAAAATTTAATTAAAATTTACTTTTAACAATATCAAGCAATGTATGTCCGATTACTATGTATGTATGTGCCATGAGTAAGGATCACGTGAGAAGCGATGGAAGTTTCCGTACTCACTCAGTCAGACTCAACCCTCGCATTGCCTACAGGCCCTATTGGCACAACACGTTAGAGATAATAAATAAAATACAAAAGTTTAAAAAAGGATAGACAAGGCAATGATGGAACAGCAAATGGGAGCGTGAGACTCCCTCCCTCATATCTCCCTATATACGGCTCCCGACCAACGTGCTAGATATCACCAGCCCTTCCCACGGAAAGAGGTGAAGTTATTTTTGCTATGGCCGTATCTCGTTATTCCTGCTGTGATATTTCAATGGTTTCCTGACTGAAAGTTGTAATGAGGAAAAAGACTAGTTTTTCCTAACATACGGCGGCTTCTCTGTCCTAACCAAATTCGAAATATTTCGATCGTTCAGTTGCAACACTCGGAAAGAAGAGAGGTGGGTGAACATACACACACACACACACACACACACACACACACATAACTCTCCCTCTACCGCGCTGCTTGAATTTGCGTTAATTTCGCGTATAATTTACTCTGGTGAATAATCCGGCATTACAATAATAGCAAAACTGCAATGTGTTTTGGAGGGCCTCCGCCGAACCCCTGAGATTGGCTCACCGAACCCCTGGGGTTCGGTCGAAACCAGGTTAAGAACCACTGTGATACACCGTATCTCCTTCCTCTTACTCGCTCTTCTTCCCTTAAGTATAGAACCAACCCATACACTACAACGCCTTCCGCGAATCCCTTTACATCACCTGCTCAGACACCATTTTCCACTCGCTGGGCCAACAGTTTCGTCCGCATTTCCAAAACACACACCTTTCGCTACTTCGCCCTCACTCACACGAGATATATGTACCTACAGGCGCTCACATCCATCCAGCTATACATAAGAAGAACATCAGAACATAAGAAAATAAAGAAGCTACATGAGGCCATCAGACTTACACATGGTTGATCGATACTCCGCTCTCAGTGGCGTAGCTACTGGGGGTAGGGTTGGTATAGGGGGCCACGTGCCTCCCCATAAAAATTCAGTGCCCCCCAGGTGCCCTTCCACAGGCCATGGCTGCCGTATTCGGTATAATACTCTAATACCCACCACTGATCTGATCTTAGAATATGCCCATATACCCTTCTATGTGGCACCAGAATGCCCAGAAGGGCCCCTGGTGCTGACAATCCTTCCGCCCATCGCCCGCACGTCTTCATCCGAATCCACTCAGCCTGCAGCAGTGCGCAGCACTGACCTTCACGGTCTTTGAGATTCCCTCCCCGTCCTTCGATAGCTTGTCACTTCTAAAGCATCCCGTTTTCCTCAATATCGCCTGTTTCTGCCAAGACACTTCGTTGTCACTTAAATACGTCAAAATGGAGCGAAATGCTTTGGCAGAATGGTGGCAGTTGGCAGGTTACATACTACTCACATTAACGCGTCACCATCAACAAAACAACAACTCACCTATCCCAGCAAATCTGTGTCAATCACCTACAACGAGCAGTAAAACAGTTTTTTACGCAGGTGTGAAAGCTATTTACTGCTACCGCCACAAAAGGGAGGTCCATGACAAGTTCTAGAGTCCCCCTTTGGTGCACCATAATCGTTATGAGATCAGTATAGTTAGGTGGATGCGCCTACATGCCCCAACATCAGCGTGAAGTATACTTACCTGACGAGCCAAAGACACAATCTGGGAGAAGCGGTGTGTTACGTTAGTGTTATGGTCGCCTGCCTTTACCAGGAATGCCGCTGCACCTCGCTGTCGCCGCATTGCCTCCCATATCTCCTGATGCAAGATAATGATATTGGAAAATATTTTCAGAATTTTGGGGCTCTTCTTGCAGTGATTCTATGATCAGATTCTGGTGATTAGCAATCCTCTCTACATATTTGCGATGTGTGTTCCCACACCAGCTTATTTGGAGTATCTTTAGTAAAGACTTCAGTAACCCATAATAATTGAAGACAGCTTAATAATTTAAAACCCATCAGAACCAATGAACGAAAAAAATTAACTCACAAGTAAGATGTAGGTCATGTCTGCCCCTATATACGAACTTTTTTCAAGGTATAACAAATGTGTGTTATTCATTTTGATAGTAATGCAAGCAGTATTTAAGAAAATATACAGTACATCTGAGTTAATGTGAGGTTCTCTATTGAAATTGTAGCAATATACGCACATTACCGATGATAGAAAAGGATGCAAAATCGTCTGTTATGGAGATGACAGAGCAGGACCGTCCTCCACTGGTGTCGAGTAACTGCACCATTGCGGCACCTCCAGGGAATATAAGCTTCTTCGTATCTGGAACCAATTCGAAAATAGAATGAAGTGCGAGTCCAATCTCACCACTTCATGTTGCACTACTTTCCTGCCCGTCTGGCTTCCATGCTTGCACTTAGTTGACAAAACGGAATGAGAATGAGCAGCGGAATTAATACTCAAAATTTTGGCGATTAATTAATATTTCAGATCATTTACTACTTGAAAATGAGTATTCAAAAATTGTTGGCGGTAAAATCGGCCGACTGCTACAATGATTAGACGAAATGTATGGTCGTGAAGAAGATCTACATTTTTTTTACATCATAAGGGACTGGGTTAGGGAAGAATAAATGTAGGGAGCAAATAGGCCGCCAATTTCCAGTCCTTATATAGTATAAAGTAAAGAGACTCTAGAAAGGCAATGGGTCAGTTTATTTTAGGAAGTGTCTTGATACCTAGCTCCTATCCTACCTATAATACCTAGATATTGAGCTCCTCTCTTGAAGTAATTCAAGTCAAAGGAATTTGAGAAATAGAAACAGGAAGAGAGCTCCAGGGTTTACCAGTGTAAACATAATATGAAAGAGTGAAGATGCTGGTTGATTCTTCCATTAATAAGATGGACAGAAGAGGGATGATAATAAGTATGATCTCTTCCTGATCTGAAGTTTGATCTAAGTATGATCAAACCTTCCCTCAAAATTTCACTCTGGGTGATGAAGGAGTTTTTCCTCATTCTCCTTCACCCTCTGACTATTTTATGCCTGTAACGAAGGCTATTAAGAAGTAATGATGTTTTATATGCCCACTCTAGTCTTGATCCTCGGAAAGCTTACAGTCCTGCCGGAGTTCCTCTTATCGTTGTCAAAAACTGTGCTTAATTCCTTGCACCTTGCCGGGTCAATTTTTTACGTATTTGTCTATATACTTCTACCTTTCCTTTTTGCTGGAAGTTTGCTCACATTCAGCCAGTTCCTAAGGCTATCCGCTCTAATCCTTCAAACTACCGTACTATAGCTTTGACTTCCTGCCTTTCAAAAGCTTTAGAATCTATCCTTAATATGAAGACTCTTAAGCATCTATTTATCTGCTCAGAATCTTCTATCTGATCGTCAGTACAGTTTATGTAAAGGGCGATCGATGTACTGGCGATCTTCTAGCTTTCCTAACTGAATCCTGGTCACCCTCTTTTAGGTAATTCGGTGAAACGTTTGCTGTTGTTCTTGACATAAAAGCTTTTGATAAAAGTCTGGAACAAATTTTGAATTTCCAAACTATCCTTTTTCGGTTTTTATCCTTCTCTCTGTAACTCCATCTTAAATTTCCTTTCAAACAGTTTTATTGCAGTTACTGTAGACAAAATTTGTTCTCCTCCTAGGTCTATCTGGTATTCCTCAGAGTTAAGTCCTATCACCCACTCTCTTTCTATTATTCTTTAATGATATAAGTTTTACTCATTGCCCTTTCCACCTCGACGCTGTTGACTCTACCCTGCAGTTTTTTCAACTTCGCTCACTTGATGTCCAACTCTATAGGAATTAACCCTTTCAGCCCTGAATTATGAAAGCCTGTTTTTTTCATTCTCATTTGGAGATATCCCCTACTTATGAACCTAAAGAAACCATTTATGATGCAAAATGACCATTATGTATTTATCATACAAAAACACAATGGTGGGATCTCAGAGTCCCGTCAGGCTTTTGAGACCAAAAATGAAGCAATTTTCTGATAAAAATCTTGACTTGACTTGGAAAAGAGGTGAAAATCAAAGAAGATCAAAGAAGACTTTGTGGTTCGTGTTACGAAGATGTTCAGTCATTTTGAGAACTACCTCTCCACCTAATCCAAATTCTTCCCTCGAGTTGGGAACATTGTTTCCTGCTTTTCCAGTGTATATATCAAACTTGAAAATATGTCCAGCATTATCAGCAAGACACCACACTTTATATTCCCTCTTGATTGGCTTCATAGGATTATATTGTTTCAAAGACCTTCTCCTTTTGACACGAATCATTGATTCATCAACACTGACATGCTCTCCAGGAGTTCTGATGTCTTGGAATTTCTTATTCAAACTTTATATTAGTGCACGGTCTTAGTTTGTAAAGTTTATCCTTTTTGTTGGGGTCCAATTTTGTGTTGTCATTCAGGTGTAGGTTACTAAGAATTTTACAAAATCTGTCACGTGGCATTGCTTCTTATATAGGTCTGACCCCCAGGTCCTCTTCTGTTACCATAATCTCGCAAAGATGGTAGTTTGTGGTAGCTCATCATTATGTTGATTCCAAGAAAAAATGTATTAACCCCTTGAGACCCCAAACGTAATTGCCATTGTAATTTGACTACCATTAGACGATTTTTAGTGAATATAAGCAACATTTTATACATATAACCTGTTGAGTATCCTTGTCGACTAACTTATTTTATATATTCAGTTACTTTTCGTTATTTCATGGCTCAAAAACATACCTTTTTTTAGCAAAGGAAAGATCTGGGTGTGAAGGGGTTAAAACGGTCACCCTTCTTAGGAACAGGTTGGATGTGAGCAAACTTCCAGCAAGAAGGAAAGGTTGAAGTAGATAGACAAAGACGGAAAAGTTTGACCAGGCAGGATGCAAGCACAGAAGCACAATTTCTAGGGACAATAGTAGAGACTCCGGCAGGACCGTAAGCCTTCAGAGGATCTAGGCCAGAAAGGGCAAATAAAACATCATTACAAAGGATCTTAATAACAGGCATAATATAGTCAGAGGGTGGAGGAGAAGGAGGAACAAGCCCTTCATCAACCAGAGTGGAATTGAATTGAAGGTTTGAACGAAGAGTTCAGCTTTAGAAATAGATGAGACAGCTGTGGAGCCATCTGGGTGAAGCATAAGAGGGAAAGATGAAGAAGAAAACTTGTTAGAGATGTTATTAGCTAGATGCCAGAAGTCACGAGAGGAATTCAATTCAGAAAGATATTGACATTTTCTATGAATGAAGGAGTTTTTGGAAAGTTGAAGTAAAGATTTGGCATGATCACGGGCAGAAATGTAAAAGGCATGAGTTTCAGTAGATGGATGGTTACGGTACCGTCTGTGAGCCGCCTCTCTATCTTGAACAGCATGAGAGCAAGCAGAGTTAAACCAAGGTTGACGGACTTTAGGATTAGAGAAAGTGTGTGGAATGTACGCCTCCATGCCAGAGACTATGACCTCAGTTATGCGCTTTGCACAAAGAGATGGGTCTCTGACATAGAAGCAGTAATCATTCCATGGAAAATCAGAGTAGTACTGCCTTAGGTCTTCCCACTTAGCTGAGTTGAAATGCCAGAAGCACCTCCGCTTAAGTGGGTCCCGAGGCGGCACCGGAGCGATAGGACAGGTTACAGAAATTAAATTGTGATCGGAGGAACCCAACGGAGAGAATAATTTCACGGAGTAAGCAGAAGGGTTAGTAGTTAGGAAAAGATCAAGAATGTTGGGCGTGTCTCCAAGGCGGTCAGGAATACGGGTAGGGTGCTGCACCAGCTGCTATAGGTCTTGAAAGATAGAAAAGCTGTAGGCTTGTTCACCAGGTTGGTCAGTGAAAGAAGATGATAGCTAATGCTGGTGGGCAGCATGTGGGTGTTATTAGGCCACTCGACGGTGCAGAAATATTTTAAGTGGATTTATGGGTCCCATTCGGGATCGAACTCGGGTCTTCGAGAACGCCACCCGTTGACGCTAACCACTCTGCTCCTGCCTCCCCATAGTGTCAAATATATCTTGATAAAGTACTTGAATACGAGAAATTACTGGAGTGTGCTCAGAAACCAACAGCTAAAGCCTCTTTACCCCAAATTAAATTACCAGACCTGTCAATACCTCAGTTTTCAGGGGAAAATTGGTTCTCCTTCTGGGAAAAATTCAAATATATTAATGATAGAGCTGACTTAAAAGAGGTGCATAAATTAACTTATTTGCTGGGTCAGTTGAGAGGTCCTGGGTATTTACTGGTAAAGGAATTAACAGTTGAAAAAAAACAATTATAATGTGGCTCTCAAGATTCTCATGAACAATTTTGAATATAAAGATTTAGTTGTAAAGAAACATTCTTGCAGGTTTGTGGATCGACCAAGTCCTTCTCATTATTTCAAAGAATTAGAAGATTTCAGAGTAACTTTGAATTGCACCCTAAGAGCAATAGAAGCTCAAAAACCCTTGGTTGAGTCAGACTGGATGGTCAGTATTATGATATGGAGAAAATTACCAACCAGGATGCGTGACCGTTTGAATCAGAGGTATAATAATAACTACTTCACTGTCAAACAAATAGAAGAGGGACTATTGCAGGAGTGTAAACATTTGCAGGGTACTGATCAGAGGCCCCCCCATAGAGATATAGGGAGTGTTAGACCTAAGGGAAATCAGCAATTATACCAGCCACCCTTAGAGTTATAAGATCCCTCGTTAGTGGGTATTTATCCCGCGCCTGTTAAAGTTACGGTGGTCAAACAGCCTGTAGTTAAGATTCAATCAACTGATCCAACCAGTAAACCACAAAGGCCTACTCAAATATCAGGTAAGGTAAGTAAAGATGGGAGCATACGCTAAGCTGCGCGTGGCATTCGGTGCTCATCTCCGTGGCATTAGCCCGTAGAGCCTGTGGTGGGTGAGGACCCGTTACCCCGGGACACAGGGCTAGTGTGACTCCCGGGTTACCACAGTTACCTTCCCCAGGTTACCCCAGGTACCCATTTATCAACCCCGAAAGGAAGGAAGAACAGCTGGGTAGGCTGGTCACCGACTTGCCCTGGCCCGGGATCGAACCAGGGCCCGCAGATTCGTAGCCAGGCACGCTAGCCACTGCACCACGGAGGCGACCAATATCAGGTACAATCCCTAAATCCAGGGCTACTCGCGTGAAGTCAGAAGAAATTGTGTCTTTTGTGAGGGGAAACATCCACCCTCCACTTGTAATGTCTATCCAGATTGTTCCATTAGGTTTGAAAGGTTAATGAACCTGAGTAATTTAATTGCCTAACCTGTGTAAGTGGTAAACATGTTTTAAGTGCATGCCTTATGAAGTTAAGTACTTGTAGGAAATGTAAACAATATACTAACAACATAGCTCTTTGTCCTAACAGGGATATTAACTCACCCCCTACATAAGATAAAATGGCAGTCACTAATAAGAGTAGTTCATCAGCTGTCCCTACGGCAGATTTGAAGGTGAGCCACAATGGTAATTCAGTCATTGTAAAGACAATGTTTGAGAGTGGTGCACAAAGATCCTTCATTAGTAGGGAGATAGTTGACTTGTGACAACCATCCATAATTAGTAAAGTGAACGTAGCCATTTCAGGTTTTCTTACCAATAAAGAAGCTCAAAACTTTGATGTAGTTCAACCCCTAGTCCAATTAGGAAAACATAAATGTAGGGTAGCTGCTGTAGTTAATGATATTGGTATAAATCTAATTGTAAAAGGACTGAAAGACACAGCTGAAATGTTAACATATATATATATATATATATATATATATATATATATATATATATATATATATATATATATATATATATATATATATATATATATATATATATATATATATATTGTTACGACTGCAGCCTTAGCGCAACAGACTGTTCAGTAAACCGTGAACCGATAGAAGCCCTCCAGCTTCTATCCAGAGAAAGAGAGGGACCGTAACCCTCCCTTCTACCCTCCTGCTCAAATACAAACGTATACTACCGATTACAGCTTAGGCTACTGACAGGCCCGGCTGTATCACTAAACAAACAAGAGTGAGAGCAACTTCTGCTCTTACCTCCACTCTAAGTGATACTTGAAGAAATATGCGTAACGCTTCAAAATGCTACCGCGATTGTATCTATGGGCGGTTAAACAGTGGTGATGGAAAGTTCCTCCCTGTTACGTTATTACTGGAGAGCAGCTCCCACCTTTCTCATCCCACTGCCCAGAAGGACGGGAAACTGGTATTTGTGTTATGAACTGGCCTCGCAGAACAAAGGTTAATTAGTGTACAGGCGATGTGTGTGTGTGTCAGTGTCTCCTGTGCTAGCCAAAACTCTAAAACACGGTAACCATTCGTTTCCTGCCTTCCGTCCGTTAATACTAAACTTAGCACGTGGTCAGCCCGAAAGCCTCACCCGTATGGTGGAACCCACGTGTTTTCAATACTACGCAAGAAATACTACAACTTCAGACACCCTCTAGCTATTCACTGACTCAAGTGAATGCAGGGCAAACTTCCTACACAAAGACTCAACAACTACCAAAACGTAGCAACTCAACAACGATGGATATCAAGAAAGCTACGGAGCAGAGCTATTTGCTAACAAGGCCCAGACCTCTACTGACTACTGAGCTCGGCCGCTGCTCGCCACGTGGGATTGAGGGGCCCACAAGGGAGGGAGGCACCCTCCTCTCTTCTTTCTCCTCATCTCCTCATCACTCACCCGAGGACACACACCAGCCAGGCCCCCCGGCAGGTGTTACAATATATATATATATATATATATATATATATATATATATATATATATATATATATATATATATATATATATATATATATATATATATAATAATAAAAGCGAAAGTGTGTGTGTCTGTCTGTCTGTCTGTCCGCGATAGGTGCCGCCCCCAGTGCCCCAATCCCCTCATATGGCACAGTTTTGGACCCACCTCGACCAGGGGAAGGTTTTAAGCCCACTTATGAGATGATCCGATCACTTTTTTTCTCTTTTTTTTTTAGCAGCCTATTAGCGAGAATTGTGAAAAAAAGTGGGTTGCGAGAATTGAGGAAACCTTGATGTAGGGTGATGGGTAATGGGTGAGTGAATGGGTGGGGTGATGGGTAATGGGTGTGGGGTGATGGGTGAGTGAATGGGTGGGGGGTGATGGGTAATGGGTGAGTGAATGGGTGGGGGTGATGGGTAATGGGTGAGTGAATGGGTGGGGGGTGATGGGTAATGGGTGAGTGAATGGGTTGGGGGTGATGTGAATGGGTTGGCGTTAATACATAAAATCATGATTTCAGGAAAGTTAGAAGGGGCTATCTGGAGCGTCTGTGCTTGGTGGGCCGAAGGCCCACCAAACACAGGTGGTGGGCCGAAGGCCCACCAATAGCCCTCCGCAGGAGCTAGCCAAAAAGTCCGCCCGGAGGGCGGCTTTGCGGCTAGTATATATATATATATATATATATATATATATATATATATATATATATATATATATATATATATATATATAAGCGAAAGTGTGTCTGTCTGTGTGTGTGTGTGTGTGTGTGTGTGGTATAGGTTCCGCCCCCCGTGGCAGAATCCCCTCATATGGCACAGTTTTGGAACCGGCTTGACCAGGGGAAGATTTTAAGCACACTTATGAGATGATCCGATCACGTATTTTTTTTTTTTTTTAGCAGCCTATTAGCGATAATTGTGAAAAAAAGTGGGTTGCGAGAATTGCGGAAACCTTGATGTAGGGTGATGGGTAATGGGTGAGTGAATGGGTGGGGTGATGGTATTGGATGTGGGGGGATGGGTGAATGAATGGGTGAGGGGTGATGGGTGATGGGTGAGGGAATAGGTGGGGGTGATGGGTAATGGGTGAGTGAATGGGTGTGTGTTGATGGGTAATGGGTCAGTGAATGGGTGGAGGGTGATGGGTAATGGGTGAGTGAATGGGTGGGGGTGATGGGTAATGGGTGAGGGAATAGGTGGGGGGTGATGGGTAATGGTGAGTGAATGGGTGTGTGGTGATGGGTAATGGGTGAGTGAATGGGTGGGGGGTGATGGGTAATGGGTGAGTGAATGGGTGGGGGTGATGGGTAATGGGTGAGTGAATGGGTTGGGGGTGATGTGAATGGGTTGGGGGTGATGTGAATGGGTTGGGGGTGATGTGAATGGGTTGGGGGTGATGTGAATGGGTTGGGGGTGATGTGAATGGGTTGGGGGTGATGTGAATGGGTTGGGGGTGATGTGAACGGGTTGGCGTTAATACATACATTTCTACATTCATGATTTCAGGAAAGTTAGAAGGGGCTATCTGGAGAGTCTGTGTTTGATGCGCCGAAGGCCCACCAATAGCTCTCCGCAGGAGCTAGCCAAAAAGTCCGCCCGGAAGGCGGCTTTGCGGCTAGTATATATATATATATATATATATATATATATATATATATATATATATATATATATATATATATATATATACACGCGCGCGCGCGCAGACAGAGACAAACTAGCCCTAACAACACAGAATCACACAGTCTTGTATTTCACTATTCTCTCCAACAAAAGGCGAGGAACCGTTCTTACAAGTCCTATAGTGTGTGGAAAAAATGCAATAGGTATAGCATATTGCGTCATCATACAGTAATAGTAATACTAATAGTATAGTTGAACTGAACCTACACGGATATGACACATGTAGACTTAGCAAACGAGTATAATCAATGCGGAGCGAGTCCATCTTATTTATGCCGTTATTCAAAAGTTATTAGGCAAACTTACCTTTCGTTATGAGGCGGCCAACCACGGACGTCAGGTAAGTCAGCAGCACTACTCTCACCAGCATCTTGATCCTCAAGAGCCTCAGCTACCACCATTGATGAAAACCTGAGAATATACATCGAGAGGTGCTGAGCGCTATTACTCAAACATCAAAAATTCCCTTGTGGCTGATATTTTTTGAAATATTTATAAAATGTTATTGTACTTTACCTAATGGGAAACATTCTCCAATACAAATAACATTTTATCCTTTTACTGTACGCAGTTCATTCATTATTATTTGCTAACAAATATTACGTGTAGTACGCGCTCACATGTATTTCTTGGCATATGTGTCCGTCAACCATGTGTGTGTATGTGTGTGTGTGTTCGTATGTGTTATGTGTGTAACTCACCCATGGTCTTGTCCACGCAAGCCAGACCCGCGATCGCCAATTTCACCCTACCAGAGGTAGTTTTGAGATCATTATGACCGATCTTAGGTTAATGTTGGGACCTCATACATCACACATCCCAATCCTCTTGCCCAAGGGGGACAGTAACCGCCTGAATTTGTCAGTGAATAATCACCGGGAGCGAATGAGGATTCAAACCAGCTAACCAGAAAATGGCGCGGCAATACTCTATCCACTGGACCATCGTGGCGGTGTAAGTATGTGTTATGCATGTTGTTGGTTATGGCAGTGGTGGTGAATGTGTAATGGGTGGTTGTGGAGGTGGCGCGTAAAGCCACGGTCACATTAGACACTGGTACCCGTGGACTGGGCGGTTTTGCGTGGGCTGGGAGCAGAGCTACTTCTGGGCGCCCAGAGCAAGTGGTCACACTCACACTGTCCGAGCCGCCTAGCAGCCCAGGAGGACTTTTACCTCGTAGCGCCTCTAAGGGAGATGCTCAAACCATTTTTTCACTTGCTACGGGACCGCGAGGCTAAGGGTGGTCGGGAGCACCCTTAACTCCCTAAGGGAGTGAAATTTGAAGCGGCTAGACGTCAACAAACAATAAATTACAAGTTGTATCACTATACTTTATGTTTATTGTGTATTATAGAGCCATTTCATGCTTGCCTGTTTGAAATGTGATGTGTTTATTGCTTCATTGACTCCATATATATCATATTTAACATACAATACCTATAGTACTTGTAATAAATTCATATCAGGGCAAACCTATATATTAAATATATATATCGGTCGACTTCTTGAATCAAAACGTACAGTTCATCATACACGTTTGGCAGCTATAATGATGCGGTGGTGGTGGTGGTATCAAATGTCTGACGTACTATAGTCTATTCACTTAAGCTGGATTCTTGGGAGCTGCTCGATGCCTACCCGAGTATGTAAGGACGTCGCTGATTGGCTGATGCACGCGGGCTGGGTGGTGATGGTGGTGGTATTTTGGTAGCCTCAGCCAATCAGCGACGTCCTTACATACTCAGGTAGGCATCGAGCAGCTCCCAAGAATCCAGCTTAAGTGAATAGACTATAGTACACACACGTATACACACAAGCAAGGATATTATAAAGTTATACTATCCTTGCACACAAGTGTCACGTGTGTCACAGTGAGGTGTTAGCCCCCCCCCCGTGTCTTGTCTGACCTAAAAAGCGAACGCGCAGTTCTTGTCCACTATAACAGAGTACCGCCAGGGCCACGGATACGGCATACGTACGGCGCTGGCCAGCAGTGGTCTATAGATACTATTTTCGGGCACGCGAGACTCGAACCTATGATCAGCGCATCAAGGTATACCCTGGGTACGTCTCTGTAGTAATCAGTGGGAGAATATTACGCTGAAAGGCTAATGTGGCAGCTGTATTATCGTAACATTCTGGCGATAGTGAGCTAAAATCGGCCCTATTTCGGAAATCAGCCAATCTTAGCTCAACACCGGCAAACATAGTGTTTAGGTTAAGTTATGTTTAGGTCTGGTTTAGGTTAGGTAAGGTTTATGATAGGTTTGTGTTAAGTGTTGTAGAGTTATTTAGGTTAAATAAGCGTCCGCGGGACGATTTCTCGAAAGAGGCCGATTTTAGCATAACAGCGGCATTTGAAGTCTTTAAATTTATTTATCGGGCTCCCTGACAGCTGAGAGCATGATGATTGGCTAGATAAAGCCGCGTCATGAAGGGCGCTGCTCTGTGATTGGTTAGCAGAATTTTCCCACACATATTCCTAGAATATCCCTATATTCCCCACCCAGAGGCCACCGATAACCGTACGGGAGTGACGGCTCGGTACGAGCATCTCCCTCAGCCCACCCTCGTAAGGTTATTGTAGCCATACACTCGTAAGTTGTCCCTTACGAGGGATTTTCGAGCATCCCTGCCCAGTGCTATGGCAGATCTCAAATCAAAACAAACGCGACAACGGCGTCTCTTAATACCAAAATATACCGTAATACACCGAAATACATGACAATACACTAAAATAAGGTATCAAGAGACTTCATACATCAATTTTAAAAACGTGTTTAGGGTGTATTTCGGTATATTTCGGTGTATTTTGGTATATTTTGGAATATTTAGGTGTATTATCGGTATTTTTCGTTGTATTTTGGTATATTTTGGTATGTGTTTAGGTGTATTTCGGTATATTTGGGTATTAAGAGACATCCACCCGATAACTCACGACACCTGCTGCACCGCCGGTACCTGGAACTGTCGCCGATCGGAACTCTCGCCGCCGGCGGCGAGTCTTCCAATTCTTGATATTACAGGACCCAATTTACACATTTAACCAGGTTTTGGTAATAATGGACGAGGACTTCGCGGTCATTTTCAGAGACACTGACAATTTTTTCCTGCCCAAAAATAGTGCTTTTTCTAATGGAGATAGTTTTATTTTCCGGAAAACAATAGTTTTTCATACAATAAAAAAAATTCTTCACCGAATCTTATGGTCGCCATTTCCATTAAAAACACTGAATTTCCATCAGAAAAAGCACTAAAACTTGACCGAGAAAAATTTGTCAGGGTCTCAGATAACCGGGAAGTGATTAAATAGAACATACCAAACCTAACCTTAGCCTAACCTTATAGGTTTTAATGAAACTTAACCTAACCTTAACCACTAAGTATACCTAACCTAAACTTAGGTTAAGGTTAGGTTAGGTTTTATTAAAACTTATAAGATTAGGCTAGGTATACTTAGTGGTTAAGGTTAGGTTTGGTATGTTCTATTCAATCACTTCCCTGTTATCTGAGACCCTGACACATTTTTCCCGGTCAAGTTTTAGTGCTTTTTCTGTTGGAGATTCAGTGTTTTTAATGGAAACGGCGACCATAAAATTCGGTGATTACTTTTTTTTTGTATGAAAACTATTGGTTTCCGGAAAATAAAACTATCTCCATTAGAAAAAGCACCTATTTTTGGGCAGGAAAAATTAGTCGGTGTTTCTGAAAATGACCGCGCAGTCCTCGTCCATTATTACCCAGGTTTTACCCATATTTCTGCATTCAGGGATGAAATACCAGCAAAAGCTTGCTCAATTAGGTTAAGTAAGATGCCAATGTCCTGGTTAGGTTAAAATTTCCACGTCGGCGAGAATTCTCGGTTGGTTTTTCGGCAAGAATTCCCATCGATGAGTTTCATAAACCGCACCGCCTACGTCTGTTCCCTGCCCCTCACTACTGCTGGTGCCACGCCTGTGATGGCATCATAGGACATCACCAGGGGTCATAGAGTTCCTCAGGGAGTTCCTCATAGGAGGGTGGAGAGGACGTCAGTCTCAGCCAGACCTGCGTGTAGTTCGTTCACTCCTCCCCGTGCCTCCCCCGTGTGGACCCGCCTGCTAGTGTGACTACTTATCGCCTCTGCCTGTGGATAATACGTGTGGATAATACGTGTGGATAAACCGGGTGGATAAACTAGTGTGTGGATGTATACAGAACTTGTAGTGGGTGCGGTGTCCGCCTGTCTCCCCTCTGCTTTGTACTCTGTTTATTGTATCAGAACCTCCCTAAGTAAACGCAAGAAAGGAGTCACAAGTGTTTCCTTCGCCTGTGAGTTTAGTGATAAAGACTCGTGGATTGTGATACGGCTCGCCTTCATTCACATACCGAACCCCCTTCGTGTGCTTAGTACGTCAAGCAGCGGATTGTTGCGTCGTGTCAGCCTTCACAGTGTCACCTGGTGTTTGTGGTGAGGCCGAGGGCGTAACATGTGTGTTTGTGTGTACGTAAACCCTCTATAATTCGATCTAATTGGGGGGAGGCCTGGGTCGAATTAACCGAAGGTCCGAATTATGCGATGGTAACGTCTAGCCCCCCCCCCCACACAATAAGAACTCAAACATGCCAAAAGAGCACAAATTGTATTACTTGTACTCACCAAAACGGTCTTTTTTTGTTTTGTTTTTTGTTACATCACAAAGGACTGGCCAAGGGCACAACAAAAAGAGGTAACACAAAGCCCGATTAGTTGCCAGTCCCTATAAAGAAGACTGTAAGAGAATAAAAAAAGGGGGGTGGGCCAATTTAGTTCGGGAGGTGTCTTGTCACTCTTTTGAAAAGATTTAAGTCGTAGGAAGGTGGAAAAATAGAAACAGGAAGAAAGTTCCAGAGTTTACCAGTGAAATGGATGAAAGAGTAAAGATACTGATTAACTCTTGCATTAGGAAGATGGACAGAATAGGGATGAGAATGAGTAGAAAGTCTTGTGCAGCGAGGCCGCGGGAGGTTAATACTTATGCGGGATGATTAATATACTTAAGTCTAGAAATGCAGGACTACTGTACACTGAGCACTCAGGCGTCACTGATAGCGTCTTCAGGCAAGGGCTGCGTTCAGTAAGGCAACGCGCACAGGTGCACACGGAGACGCACGGTGACGTCAGTATACAGTATGCATAGTGCAAGCTACACTCACACTACAGCCCAGCTGGAATGTGGATCGCCACTGAGTTGCCAGCCTGCGCCACAATAAGGGTATGTAAACATAGGGAAAAGAAAACTTCTGCTCTTTGCTCTCCTCTTCTTGCCTTTTTAATATTTCATTTCCTGCTGCTATAAGTTCTGCATCAAATACAGGGTCATCAGCAAGATATTCTTCAACGATAAGAATAGCCACATAGATTAATTTCAGCAGATGCTATCTTGGTAGCAATGAAAATTGTGAATCGTTTCGTATCTTTCAATAGGAAGAATGCGGTGGGGGGGTGACCGCTACTCAACGCAGCCCTGGCAGGTGTTACTTAGGAGATTTGATAGGTAAGGTCTTCAGAGCTTGAGGTGCTTAATGTGTTGGAGGCGATGTGGAGGCTGGCTGATGACAGTAGAAGGAGGTGCCACACAGAGGAGGTGGAAGATGCAGTGGCGGATTTAGGGGAGGGGGGGGGGGCGAGTAGGCCCGGGCCTAGGCCCCGCGCCTGTGAGGGCCTCGCGCCTGTGAGGGCCCCATTTACTGTCTCCAATTACTCCTGACCGGCCCTCGTATCCTCGTATATTCCAATTACTGATATTCGCATCCTCCTCCTATATCCTTTTGACCTCGACCGACAAGGCAGCTGCATGTCCGTGTCAGGTTCCTTATCTTTCCTTCTCCCTAGTGTAATGTAAGGTGACACGCAAAGGCGCCACGCGCTGATCCTTAAACCACACCTATTTCCCTCATCTTCCTACTCAGTCATTCAACTGTCATTGGCTAAAACTTTTCCTCCTCCCATTTATATTTTAGTGATTGGCTATAGGAATTTCAACTCCTCCTTCCTTTCATCTCATTTGTTACTCTGTGTCCTCTTTTCTAAAAGTCACGCCCCCATGACCGGGGTTTTGATCGTGATCCACTGACCTCAGGCGAATGAGTCAGGATCCAATTTTACTCGACACTGGTCATTTCAGTGTCCTCTGTACATCCTTATATATATATCTTATTTCAATATACTACTTAAAAAGGTAGTGACGTGTAACGTGTATACCTGGCCCCTATATAACATTATAGAGAGAGAGTGAGTGAAGAACAATTGGACATAAATTTCAAGTTCCTGAGCGGCCTCACCATCACTACAAACATACTTCTGCATCCAGAACAACGAACGGTAAGACGTGTACTAAGAATCACGGTACTCGTATACCCACGCCCTCACATATAATGTATGATTCCACTATAAATAATACAACTGGTTAGTGATAATTAATAAATATTGATGTTTTTTATGTTTTTCTCTATCAGGATAAGGCAGTGAGGCTGCCGTGAGGCACAATGGAGAAATCAACAAGTCGTGATCGTGATCATGGGAGGAAGTATAAAGCTGGCTCTGTTAAACCACAAGAAAAGACAGACGAAAAGGAAAGAGTAAGAAAACTACCAATAATAACTCAATGGCTGAAATATCCAACAGTATATGAATCTGCAAAATCACAAACTCACACTGAATCTAGTCCTAGCTTGAACAAACCAAGTACAAGTGTAACTGCTGATGTGGTAGATACGAAGCCTGAGACTGAATGTACAACAGTAGAGACACCAATTACGCCTGCAGCAACTGGAGAAGCCACAACTTGTACTGAACCTAGTGTAGTTAGCGCAATTGAACCTGAACACAGCGAAGATACACAAGAGGAAGTCAAAGTTATGAATACCGGTACTGAACAAGGATTTGAACAGTGGCCAAGATCCGCGGGCCGCATGCTGTCCTGACTGCCGTGTGGCAATCAGGTACCATTCCTCCTGACTGGGAAAGGAGGCTGGTCGTCTCTATATGGAAAGGGAAAGGGGACCGTCAGGACTGCAACAATTACCGCGTTATTACACTGCTCAGCATGCCAGGCAAGGTGCTTGCCCATCTATTGCTGACACGAATTCGCAGTCATCTGGTGAAGCATCAGAGACCTCAGCAGTCTGGGTTCACACCTGGTAAGTCAACAACGGACCGTATTCTAGCGATTCGTGTCCTGGTGGATTACCGACGTGAATTTCGACAGGGGATGCTTGAAACCTATGTTGATCTCAAGAAGGCGTTTGACTCAGTGCATCGATAGTCACTCTGGGATCTTCTGCGACTTCGCGGGATTCCTGGAAGGACTATTGGTTTGATGATTGGTCTGTACTCTGCAACTGAGAGTGCTGTGAAGTGTGGGGGAGGTGCATCCAGCTTCTTTCCTGTTAATACAGGAGTGAGGCAAGGGTGCGTCCTTGCCCCATCACTGTTCAACACTTGTATGGACTGGGTATTGGGCAAAGTTGTAGATCAAAGTGATTGTGGAGCATCCCTAGGCAACACCAAGATCACTGATCTTGTTTTTGCGATGATGATGAATCTTTGCTGAGTCGCTGGAGGTCATGGTGATGGCTCTCGAGGCGCTGCACGAGAAGGCAAAGCCTTTGGGACTTAGGTCTGCTGGCTTAAGACTAAGTTCCAGGTGTTTGGAGGCTTGCTAGATGAAACAGTACAGTCTGTTCATGCGTGCGGCGAGGACATTGAGATCTTGGGGAGAGTTTGTACATACCTTGGTAGCACAATCCATAATGACGGAGGGTCACGTTTAGAAGCCTTACGGCGGATTGGCATAGCACACGGTGACCAAAACTTTGCGCTGTCACTTTGCGAGTCAACTTTTATCATGAAAGTTTAAATGAGTGTCAACTCGTGAGTCACTTACACACCGCTGACCGAATGCAGGGACTCTGCAAGCGAGACAACAGCTCTACCAACCGCGCCACCCTGTCGGGTACAGTACAGGTAAATGCAAACAAGTATATATCAACAAAAGAGTCTTAACACAGACTGCGTTACAGAACATTAGTAATAATCTTTCAGAGGTAAGCTGGAACGATGTCTTAGATGCAAACTGCCCAAATGAGTCATGATTTTTTTTTTTTCAATAAATTTGATCATTTATTTCAGAAACATTTCCCTGTAAGAAGAATTATAATGAATGCAAAGAAAGAACGAAGTCCACATGTTACATCAGCTTTGCGAAACAGCATAAAAGAAAAAAAAAGGTTAGAGCGACTAGCAAGTAAATGGCCTTTAACCTATAGAGAACAATACAGACACTACAGAAATAAATTAACATCAATATTAAGAGCAGCGAAAAATTAATATCACAGAGATATGTTAAAAGAAAGCCAAGGTAACCCTAAATCTCATTGGAAATCTATAGATTCAATACTTTATAGAAATTCTCACTTAAGTGATCACACAATTGAGTTAAAACCATTCGACCCTGACACTTCAAATATATTTAATGATCATTTCTTAAAAAATCAAAACAGACACGAAGATATCCCAAATGAAGATTACCATCGCTATTTGAATGATCCTCCTTTATTCTCAATGTATCTACCTCCAGCAAACCATAATAAGGAAATAAATGACTATTTGCGCACCCTTAAAACTGATACACCTAGATATGACGATATATCTCCTAAAATTATAAGACAAACATTCACATTTTTATCTACACCTGCCTATCTGACTCACATCATCAACCTTACTTTAAAAACTGGAATCTTCCCGAACAAATTAAAAACGGCAAAAGTTATCCCTATACACAAGACAGGTAGCAGGAGTGATATAAATAACTATCGACCTATATCAATATTTCCAGCATTCAGCAAAATATTTGAAAAAGCTATTTCCACTCGCTTGAAAAACTATTTGGAGAATAATAACCTACTCTCTGGATATCAGCATGGTTTTCGTGCTAACCATTCAACAGTCTGCAATACTACAGTTTACCAATAACATATATAACTGCTTGGAAAGAAAATTACATGTTGTAGGAGTTTTTATGGATTTGTCAAAAGCGTTTGATACCTTTGATATCTGCTATAGGTTTATAGGTTTGATATCTGCAGGTGTACCACAGGGATCAATTTTAGGGCCAACGCTTTTTCTTATATACATTGATGACATAGTAAATGCCAGCTCAAAATTTTTATTTACCATATTTGCCGATGATACAAACTTGCTGCTGGAAGATACTGATAAACACAGTCTTCATTCAAATCTGATTAAAGGGTTACATTTAATAAATGATCGGATAAAAGTAAACAAACTAAGACTCAATATAACCAAAACTAATTATATTTTTTTTCAAAACCGGTCTATAAAAAATCACATACCTCCACTATTGCTTGATGGTAAAAATGTACAATGTGTAACCCATACAAAATTTCTTGGTGTCATTATTGATGAAAATCTGAATTGGAACCTTAATATAGATAGCATATATTAAAAACTCTCTAGAATGTGTAGTATATTGTATAAAGTCCGTAATTATCTAACAGCTGAAGCCATGATAAGTATCTACTACACCCTGTGTTACCCCCATCTCATTTACTGTGTGCCTATATGGGCTTGTACTTGGCCTTCTTTCCTAAGAAAATTAAAAGTAATACAAAACAAAAATTTTAGATGCATTTTTTTTATTGGTAAATTTGATTCAACAGTTACTTTATATTCAAACAATAAACTTCTTGATTTTTTTATATTCATAAATGTTTTGTTCTTTACTTCATGTTTAAAAATATAAAAAATGCTCCAGATACTTATATTTATAAATTTGTAGAATCAACGCATAGAACCAGAGGAAGTAACATGAATTTAGTTTGTCCACAGTTCCGTACAACACTCTTTAAGAACAGTATATTTTGCTTTGGTCCTCAACTATGGAAGGCTCTGTCTACACCCATAAAACTACTTACGAATAATATCAGCTTTTTTGAATTCAAGAAGAGAGTAAAAAATAATTTCATTGTCCTTCAGAACTCACAAACATCCCACGAGTGATAGGTAGTATATGTATTTCATATACATTCAAGATACTATACATGTATACATGTATAGTATTTATGTATGTAGTTTGGTATGTGGTTTAGTCATAGTGTAGTATTTTCATGGTCATAGTAGTAGTATTTATATATATATATATATATATATATATATATATATATATATATATATATATATATATATATATATATATATAAAGTATGTATTGGATAGCATAGGTTTTTTTCGTAACATAGGTTACGAAATTTTTTATATAGATTTTGCGGATCCGTGTCAGCAATAGATGGGCAAGCACCTTGCCTGGCACGCTGAGCAGTGTTATACCGCGGTAATTGTTGCAGTCCTGACGGTCCCCTTTCCCTTTCCAGATAGGGACGACCAGCCCCCTTTTCCAGTCAGAAGGAATGGTACCTGATTGTCACACGGCAGTCAGGACAGCATACAACCCGCGGATCATGGCCTCACCCCCAGCTTTGAGGAGTTTCTCATTGATATTACAGACACCAGCTGCCTTTTCACCCCCCAACATTTCTACAGCCTCTCTGACTTCGTCAAAGACAGTGCGGTTTCGTCAATGGAAGGATCGGTATTCCCTGCCCGTAACCCACTGGTGTGAAGCTGCTCAAATATCTATATATATATATATATATATATATATATATATATATATATATATATATATATATATATATATATATATATATATATATATATATATATATATATATATATATTTTTATTTTATTTCTTTATACATTTATGCCTATAGCGCCTGTAGGCAGTGACCTCCAGGGCCTGGATGGTAGGCCCTGGAGGCTCACTTGAGGGCTGTGATGGTTGGCCCTTCCGTGGTGGCGCAGGCCGGTTTTTATAGTGACGCCTGTGATTAGAGGCTCATGCCGCCCCCCCCTCCCGCCCCCCTGTGTCCTCTGATGCACTCGCAATCGAAGGTAGAGTTAATCTGCAGCAGGTGAAGAGATTGAAGGTATTAAATTTACACTCACTCGAGAGGCATAGAGTAAGGAGCGATCTGATAGAAGATTATCAATGGTTAAAGGGATACAATAACGGAGATGTAGGAAAAGTTCTTACTGCTAGTAATCGGGGTAGAACAAGATGTAACGGATTCAAGATGGAAAAGCGTAGATTTAATAAGGAAACTGGGAGAAACTGGTTCACAAATAGGGTGGTTAATGATTGGAATGAACTCAGTCGTCAGGTGTTCGGTGCGGAGTCAATAGGGAGCTTTAAAAGGAGGCTGGATAAATTCATGGATAGTGATGAAAGGCGGATGTAGGTATAAAGTCTTAAGTATCAGGAACCTCGAGTAGGTCTCGCAACCTCTTGTAGCTTCCTCTTTCTTGTTCTTCTTCTTTTTCTTATGTGGGTGTTCTTAGGGCACTTGACGGTGCAGAAAGATTTTAAGTTGATTGATGGTTTTCACTCGGGATCGAACTCAGGTCACCGAGAAATCAACTCAGAGACGCTAACCACTCTGCAGTCGAACATTCTCCTTTATTGAGAATTTTATGCGCGGCTTCTATTTGCCGTACAAATATAAACCATGCATAAAAATCTCATAAAGGAGAACGTTCGACTGCTTTCAACTTCGTTTGCCTAAGAGAAAATATCCTCTACTACCACTACGCTACCTAAGTACAAGGTGAGTGAGTGTGACTTACCAACACACTCAGCAGTGTCTCGTGCCGCTGCCTGCCTTTTACAACTGAATGATAGAAAGCTCCTCTAGGGACTATATATATATACGGGAATACATTGAACTGACAGCGACGGAGGATGCGCGACTCTGAAGCAGATGCAGGGTGATGAATAAATATTTGACCAGCAGAAAAGTACCCGGTGTCGCCAGGGTTTTCCCCTGCCGTATCTAACCACACTATGTCTGTCTGTCTCTCTACAATATATAATCTCTGTTAATAATTTGTTATTACTTTTATCAATAATCATTAGGGATAGTTGTATTTCTAGTTCACACAGGCTCACATTACCTGTTGACTCTTTTACAGCATGTTACTATTAGGTCCGTAGTAGAGCCTTTGCTCAATGGACCTTAGCCATAGCCTACTTGTTACTATGCTTTGTGTGTATCTTTAGAGACCCCTCAAATACAAGTATAAAGAAAAGTCTCTCTCTCTCTCTCTCTCTCCTCTCTCTCCTCTCCTCTCTCTCTCTCTCTCTCTCTCTCTCTCCTCTCTCTCTCTCCTCTCCTCTCTCTCTCTCTCTCTCTCTCTCTCTCTCTCTCCTCTCTCTCTCTCTCTCTCTCTCTCCTCTCTCTCTCTCTCTCTCTCTCTCTCTCTCTCTCTCTCTTCTCTCTCTCTCTCTCCTCTCTCTTCTCTCTCTCTCTCTCTCTCTCTCTCTTCATATATTTCCTCTCCTTCTCTTGTTTCTTTTCTTCATTTTTCCTGTCTTATCCTTTATCACTCCTCCCTCAGTTTCCTTTTTCCACTTCCTTCACTACTTCCTTATAACTTTCCTTTAATCTTCCATCCATCTCATTTACGCTTCCCCCCTTCACTTCTCTTCTCCCTTCCTTATAACTTTCCTTTGATCTTCCATCCATCTCATTTACGCTTCCCCCCTTCACTTCTCTTCTCCCTTCCTTATAACTTTCCTTTGATCTTCCATCCATCTCATTTACGCTTCCCCCCTTCACTTCTCTTCTCCCTTCCTTATAACTTTCCTTTGATCTTCCATCCATCTCATTTACGCTTCCCCCCTTCACTTCTCTTCTCCCTTCCTTATAACTTTCCTTTGATCTTCCATCCATCTCATTTACGCTTCCCCCCTTCACTTCTCTTCTCCCTTCCTTATAACTTTCCTTTGATCTTCCATCCATCTCATTTACGCTTCCCCCCTTCACTTCTCTTCTCCCTCCCTTACGTTCAGTTTTCGTAAATATTACCACCACATTTTCTTTTTCACCTAGTACAGCAATTAATATCTACATTCCTACGCATTTATCGTCCTTATTTCATAGTTATTCTTAAGTCGTCAGTATATTAATCAAAGTATTTATTAAAGGGTTTTTTATGATGTTTTGAGGGAAATATTTATTCCTTTGTTTTTATTTATTTATGATATATCTTTGATCGCGTTTTGTATGTGTTAGTTTTTTTTCATCGAGCTTTTTTATTTATAATTATTAAATGTAAATACCGTAGACTTATTCGCAATTATTCCCTATTCTTCCGTTTATTATAATTACCACACTAACACGCCCATCATATAGTCTATGTTTAAAGCCTAGCTATGTTACAGCCCTATGCAAAATTTCAGCATGATTGGCAGTGTGCTTGTAAAGCTGTGGCGAACACACACACACACACACACACACACACACACACACACACACACACACACACACACACACACACACACACACACACACACACACACACACACACACACACACACACACACACACACACACACACACACACACACACACACACACACACACACACATAGAGTATGCAAGACATGTGAGAAAATAATTAGAGCCATGGAGGGAATATTAGGAAATTGAAGGTATAATAACAGACCGGCAGTCTAGTTTTAGTAAAAGATCCTGTGTGACCAACTTAATAAGCTTTTACTCAAGTAAGTAAGTAAAAAAAGTAGTAAAGGGTGAAAAATCTGAATGGAGAAATGTATTTAGTGGGGCACCATAAGAATAAGTGTTAAGAACATAAGAACATAAGAAAATAAGGAAGCTACAAGAGGCCGCGAGGCCTACACGTGGTAGTTCCTGTCACCTAACACTACCTACATCCACCTTTCATCCCCATCCATGAACCTATCCAGCTCCCCTTTAAAGCTCCCTAATGACTCCGCACTAACTACCTGTCTACTGAGACCATTCCACTCATTCACCACCCTATTTGTGAACCAGTTTTTCCCTATTTCCTTTCTAAATCTACGCTTTTCCAGCTTGAATCCGTTACTTCTTGTTCTACCCTGGTTAATAGCCGTAAGAACTTTTCCTACCTCTCCTTTATTAAATCCCTTTATCCACTTAAAAACTTCTATCAGATCGCCCCTTACTCTGCGTCTCTCGAGTGAGTGTAATTTTAATAACTTCAATCTCCTCTCATAACTAAAGTTACGCATCCCTTGTATCATTTTGGTCATCCTTCTCTGCACTTTTGGTCATCCTTCTCTGTTGGCACCAATAATGTTCATGACTTACATCAAAGACATGACTGATGAAATTAAAGTTTTATAAGTTTTTTTTGCGGATGATGCAAAACTATTAAGAGAAATAAAAAGCTATAAAGATTGTGCAACACTACAAAATGACATGAACAAGATCTATGAATGGAGCAGAAATGGGAGATGGAATTTAATGTGAATAAGTGTCATGTGATGGAAATTGGAAAAAGCGAAAAGAGGTACAAATGGCTATATAAAATGGGAAATTAAGTAATTACAAAGGTTCATGAAGAAAAGGACCTGGGAGTGATAACACTGGTCGACAAAAAAAAATCGAAGATATGGTTCTGGACTAAATGAAGCTGATTATAGGTAAATCGACCCTGCTGAACTCGAATCTGATGTTCAATTAACTCTATCACGTCCAGTTTTTGAAAACCAGACGCAATTCATGAAAAAATATGGGTAAAATCAGCAGAAATAGGTTTCACCAATGTTTTCATTTTAAACTTTTAATCTTTTCTTTTCTCAAGCCTATTTAGGGCAGCGCAGTGTTTTTGAGTCAGTGTGGTTTGTGCAGTGAGCAGGGGAGGGTGTGCGCGCTGCGTATTGGCGAGGGGTTAGCAGGCTGTGTAGTACATTTTTACCTATTGATCGTACAGCTATTGACATATGCTTAAACATTTTATTTTTCTTTGCAGATATGATGTGTTTGATTTAGTGGAGTCCTAATTTTAGTTGGTTTACCGTATATAGTACCTTGTACCGGGCTGTGATGGAGCGCCGTAACTGTGTGAATGCATCGGACAGTTTTTGTTACATATGTGGAATTTTTACCCCTGACAGTCTGAAGAAACCTCTTACAAAGAATGTTAAAGCAGCTTATCTGCATTACTTCAAGTGCCGTATAGGTGATCAAGATAAGAAGTGGGCCCCTCACGTAGCATGCAACCCCTGTGTGAACCACTTGAATGAATGGATGCGTGGCAAACGGCCATCAGGCATGGCATTCGGTATCCCAATGGTTTGGCGTGAACAAAAGGATCACAGTACTGACTATTACTTCTGCCTCACTAACATCAAAGGATATTCAGTAAAAGCGCGAGCTAAAATCAGGTATCCTGACGTATCTTCTGCCATCAGGCCTGTGCCACATGGTCCTGATCTCCCAGTTCCAAATGTTCCAATTGCAAGTCAATCAATCATTGGGGGCATACGCCGGGGGGCGCGTCGCCTCGCCCACCCTACGACGCCACTCCCGGGGGTCACCACGCGCGAGTTCCCATGCAGGCTCCTTTCCCATACCAAGCAGCTCTCGACAAGAAACATCAACTTGCCCCAGCCACGAGCCTTGTGGGCGCCCCCTTGGCCTCCTCCACGCCGGATTGTCTCTTACAGATACAACCCGATGGGAAGGATCGGTTTCAGGGTAGCGTGCCACATGCCCATATAGCCGAAGTTGGCGCTGACGGACTATGCAGGTAATAGGCCTCGATTCAGTCTCACGGTGCAATCGCTGATTTGACACGTAATCATCCCAGCGATACCCCATGATTCTGCGAAGACACTTATTACCAAAGGCATTGATTCGCCTTGTCAAGTCGCTATTTAGTGTCCATGTCTCACAACCATAGAGTAAGACAGGGATCACAAGCGACTTGAAGATCCGGATCTTTGTCCTCCTGCACAGATACCGACAACGCCAAATACTCCCGCTGAGCGAGTCCATAACACCGTGGGCTATGCCAATCCGACGTAAGGCTTCTTGACGTGACCCGCCGTCATTATGGACTGCGCTACCAAGGTATGTAAAACTTTCCAAGATCTCAATGTCCTCGCCACACGCATGAACAGACTGTACTGCTTCATCTAGTAAGTCTCCAAACACCTGGACCTTGGTCTTGAGCCAGGAGACCGCAAGTCCCAAAGGCTTTGCCTCCTCGTGCAGTGCCTCGAGAGCCATCACCAGGACCTCCAGCGACTCAGCAAAGATTACTGCATCATCGGCAAAAACAAGATCAGTGATCTTGGTGTTGCCGACGGATGCTCCACAATCACTTTGATCTACAACCTTGTCCAATACCCAGTCCATACAAGCGCTGAAAAGTGATGGAGCAAGGACGCACCCTTGCCTCACTCCTGTATTCACAGGAAAGAAGCTGGATACACCTGCCCCACACTTCACAGCACTCTCAGTCCCAGAATACAGACCAGTTATCAAACCAATAGTCCTTGCAGGAATCCCTCAAAGTCGCAGAAGATCCCAGAGTGACTCACGATGCACTGAGTCAAACGCCTTCTTGATATCAACATAGGCTGCAAGCATCCCCTGTCGAAACTCACGTCGGCGTTCCACCAGGACACGAAGCGCTAGGATACGGTCCGTTGTTGACTTACCAGGCGTGAACCCAGACTGCTGGGGTCTCTGATGCTTCACCAGATGACTGCGAATTCGTGTCAGCAATAGATGGGCAAGCACCTTGCCTGGTACGCTGAGCAGTGTAATACTGCGGTAATTGTTGCAGTCCTGACGGTCCCCTTTCCCTTTCCAGATAGGGACGACCAGCCCCCTTTTCCAGTCAGGAGGAATGGTACCTGATTGCCACACGGCAGTCAGGACAGCATGCAACCCGCGGATCATGGCCTCACCCCCAGCTTTGAGTAGCTCCGCACTGATATTACAAACACCAGCTGCCTTTCCACCCTTCAACTTTGCTACAGCCTCTCTGACTTCGTCAAGAGAGGGTGCGGTTTCGTCAATGGGAGGATCGGCATCCACTGCCTGTAACCCAGTGGTGTGAAGCTGCTCAGTTGGAGGGTCCACCGTGAACAACTGCCCAAAGTACTCAGCCCAACGAGCCATCTGCCCATCCATGTCCGACACGAGGCGCCCATCTGCTGTTCGAATAGCACTCGCCCGAGAAGGAGACTTGGAACGGAGCTTCTTCAGGGCTCGGTAGGCGGGTTGGAGGTCATTAGCGTTCAAATGACCCTCGACATCCTCAGCGAGACTCCTGACATACCTCTCCTTGTCTCTCCTCAGGAGGGTTCTAGTCCGGCGTGACAGAGCCCTGTGCTGGTCCCGGTTCCCAGCCAGCCTGGCAGCGCGACTCTCCTCGATTTTCTCCAGCGTCTCCGTCGAGACAAAACCACGCCTTGACCTCGGACGCTCCCCAATACACTCCTTGGCAGCCTGTAGAGTTTCACGTTTGAAGGTATCCCACAGTTCTACAGGATCCCCGAGAGCACCGAGCACATCAAACCGATTTGAGACTGCCACCGCATACTCATGAGCACATGTCAAATCCTTCAGTTTCTCAAGATGAAATGGTTACACAGTATGGTTACCTCTTGAGATTCTTCTGGACTTGACATGAACCTTAAGTGTAGCAACAACAAGTCTGTGATCTGTTCCAAAGAACTCAGCACTCCGGTAAACCCTGCAGTTCTGGAGGATCCTCCAACGAGTACTAACGAGGATGTGGTCGATCTCCTTAGCTACCCCTCCGGCATTACTATACCATGTCCAGCGGTGCAGCTCTGGTCTCTGATACCAAGAACCTGCAATTCTCAACCTTCTGGACCTTGCAAAGTTCAGAAGCAGAGAACTGTTGGTGTTTCTGGTACCGGAGCCATGGGGACCAACACACAACTCGTAGCCATCTCTCACAGTGCCAATTGCAAGTGCTATAAGTGAATCAGATTCGAACGAGGAGGATAATCTCATGGATACAGACTTTCAAGAAATGGCAGACAACAGAGAGCCAAAATTCATCAGTCAGGAAATGCTACATGACCTTGCTAGGGACCTAAATCTACCCAAGGAGAAAAGTGAAGTCCTTGATAGTGTATTTGAATAGGGGAAATATTAATTTTATATTATATACATTAACACAATAATATACATAGTATCTCAATATCGGTACCATCACTATTATTAGGCCTGTTGAAACTATTAAGAATTGTTATAGAAGATTTTATAATAGTTTATAGAAATTATCATATTGCAGTTTATTTCAAATATTTCAAGCATAATCAGCAACACCCAGAGATACATAGAAATAAAGATGAGACACATAGGAAGGAGTTTACATGGAGAACTTCATCAGTTAGAGACAATGTGTACAGTGTCATATAGAAATAACATTTGAGATACATAGAAATAAAGATGAGACACATAGGAAGGAGTTTACATGGAGAACTTCATCAATTAGAGACAATGTGTACCTACAGTGTCATATAGAAATAACATTTGAGAGATACATAGAAATAAAGTTTAGACCACTAGGAAGGAGTTTACATGGAGAATTTCCCTCAGTTAGAGACAATGTGTACAGTGTCATATAGAAATAACATTTGATTAACCGAGCAAAGATGCCGGGATAAGTAACAGATCGACAGGACCATATTTTCCCTTATTTCAATAATTTCCAACATATTATCAACATGTATCAATACCCAATGGGTCACCTAATAAAGAATAGATGTAGATGATGGTAGTTAACATGGATAATATCATCAATTAGAATAGAATATTATTTGAAATTATTTTGCAGCCATCAATGCACTACACTGCCAGACGTACGATAGACAATACAAAGGGTTAATAATCCACAAAAGGCCTAAAGTGTCACCCTTAACCACTCTATAACATAATGAAAACTGAGTTAACATGCATTAAAATTAACTCTTTCATTATCGTAACGAAACAGACTGATAATATAAATAATTGCACTACGAACACGTTATATTGGGGAAATTTCCCCTTGCAGCGTTGAAGCAGAGAGAGAGAGAGAGAGAGAGAGAGAGAGAGAGAGAGAGAGAGAGGGGGGGGGGGGGGCCGGGGCCCTGGGAAGCGGAGATTAGTTAGTGTAAAAACGCAGAAGTAAGTGGATGTAGTTATGTGGCTCGCCGCATCCCAAAACTATATGGCTGTTCTACACCACCGTGTAAATTTAATAACGAAAATGTTTTTTTTTATATGAAATAAACAATGTCCATATCAATGAAGGTGCAGGCAGGCAGGTTTTATAAAATATATATATATATATATATATATATATATATATATATTTATATAAAATATATATATATATATATATGTGCGTGGTGGTGTCACTGTGTGCGTGCGTGTGTATCTATGTATGTATGTATGTATATATTATACATATATATATATTATTATATATATATTTAAAATTTTTTATATATATATATTATATATTTTATTATATATTATATAATATAATATATATATATATTATATATATATATATATAATATACATACATACATACATAGATACACACGCACGCACGCACAGTGACACACAGATATAATATTATATATATATATATATCTATATTATATATATATATATAATAAAATTTATATATATATATAATATATAATAAAATATATATTATATATATATATTTATATATATATATATATATTATAATATTATATATATAATATTATACATAAAATATATATATTATACACACACACCCCCACACACACACACACACACACCACCCCACACATACCCACAACCGGTGTGTGTGTCTTCGGCCCCCGGGGGGAGCGAAAAAAAGACTGGCGGTCTTCTTAAACCCGAGCAGTCCACCCAGCAGTGAATGGGTACTGGGTGTTAGCCGGGGGTTTGTGACCCGCCTCTCGAGGTGGTGGCTTCGGCCAACACTAAGCACTAAGAATGAATGATAAAATGTAGCTATGGAGGCGGGGCCATACGAGCGTAGCTCAGGCTCTGTAAAATATAACTAGGTGAATACACACGGTCTATCTTTTCTTTGGTCTACTTCTTGAATCAGAATGTATAGTTCATCCTACAAGTTTGCTGCTTGATCATACATACATGATGTTAGGTGACTGGTGACTGCTGGGTGAATTGTGACTGATGAGTGGTGAATGTTGACTGCTGCTGCTCCTTTTTAGGAACAAGTGGCCCATGTCACCAGACAAGTGTTGACTTTTGGCATTGCAACTCCTTACAGGGAGCTCAAATAAACCTGCAATAATATGCACAGCTATCTATCCACTATCTTATCTATCTATCTATCTATCCACTTCTTCCTTATAAACTACAACTAAATTATTTACACACACAGTGAAAATCTACCACATCACTTGAAGGAGGATTACTGTCCATTTTGCTATTGTAGGGGTAATGCAAGTTAATGTTACTGTGGAGCGGCCGCTTGACAACTGTGTTGGTCCGGAGCCGAAGTGATTTGGGAATGTCACAACTTTGCACCGGTTGTTTTAGAGCGCACAAATCTTCCTGCTCATAAATTGGTTGTATCATCCAAAATACTGTTCACATCAAAAATTAAACATCACTGTCTTATTATATGAAGCTTGAAGATTTCAAATACATTGTTACCTCAAATAGAGTGAATGCGTCCATTGGAGACGAACGTCTCCCCATGGGGTGAACCCCACCTCAACTCGGGGGCAGCAATAACTGTAATCTATCGTGGCCAAGACTGAACACAAATTTAATCAATAAAAACGAATTGTATAACAGTAGGGCTACCAGGACAGATTCGAACCCTTGGTCAGGGCGTTGAAGCCACCTTACCTTACGGAGGTGTAAAAGTTGAGAGGAACGTCTCCACCCCATCTCAACTCGAGGAGAGCAGCAATGACTTTAATCTATCGCGTCCGAAACTGACAACAAACTTAATCAATCAAGACAAATTGTATAACAGTACCACGTCCGAGGCACGACCAACGACCAGGGGATCCAATCCGAATCTGGTACTGCTATACAATTTGTCTTCATAAATTAACAAATTTCGTGTAATTCATGTTTAGTCTTGACCGCGATAGATTAGTCATTGCTCCTCCCATCCAGTTGAGGTGGGTTTGATAATATCGTCTCCACATTTACACCTCTGTATGGTAAGGTGGCTACGACACCCTGACCAGGGATTCCAATCCGACCTGGTACATTTATACAGTAAATAATAATATTAACTGTCACACGATATAGGAAACAAGGAAAACATAAAAGAAAGTGGGAATTTTTTATACTGGTAAAATAAATAAAAGAAAATTGAAAAAGTTATTCCTACTCTGCTATCAATTTATTTCTTTTTTCTTTTCATGAAGCAAATCTATGAATGTATGCACGTATGTAGCACACTTTGATGTTTTTGTTGTTGTTGATTTGCCTTCCTTTTCACTGCATTATTCTATTTCTAATTGTGTAGTTCTTTTAGTTGTTCCATGGAATATTGTAGTATTAGTATTATTATTAGTATTGGTGCTCAACTATGTGTTCTGTGTTCTGTGTTCTGTGTTCTGTGTTCTGTATACTTGATGTTGGGTCCTGGAACACCTGGCTAATCCACTCCCTAGGCAATACACTAATCCTTTAAACTCAACCTCAGCCTCGCCAAATGTTCTCAGGTGTTCAGGTCGTCAGGTCATTAGGCGTCAGGTCTTGGGTATCGTGACCCTTTATAAAGAGGTTTCTTGTAGAGGAGAGTCACTTGGACACAGACCTCCGTACTAGCAACTCAAGTCACCAAGTCACATCCAAACCACGGCAGGAGCAACTCACCAGTCTGCGAGTCACCTTACCTGTTACCTTTACCCAAGAGTTAATAAACGACTATCAAAGCAGAGTTACCTGTTTCTGCTCACCCTAAAAGTGACATACCAAAATCACTTTACATATTGTCCAAAAATTGGAAACGCCACATATAAAAGAAAACTATACCAATGTAATGGACTAGTTTGCTGTGTAAATGTTATTGTCTTTATTCTGAAAAAAAATTTGGCCCCTAAATCCATGGGAGAGGATACATAAATGGCCAGAAAATTGCTTCTGCCATAAAGAATCCGGCACCCTCTTGTATATCACCCAGGAACGAGCAGGCCGGTTATTGAGGAATACTGAGTACGTTCCGGCACGCCGCTGAATATTTGCACTCCGGAATACATAGATATTAGAGAAATATTCGCTCGGTGGAATTGCTAGTCTTTTGTGGAAAGCGACTTGGCAAAAATAGATGTGGAGAGCGCTGATTGGCTGGCAGTCATGCAATGGTGATGACGTCATGGTGTTGTTTGATGTCGCTGATTGTTTCGTGTGTGTGTGTGTGTGTGTGTGTGATATTATTTTTCATTTGTTTGTTTGTTGTTTTTAATCATTTTCTTATTTCCCTTTGTTTGTTGTTCTTGTTTGGTGGTAATTCGTGCTGACTCATTTGGATGTAATTTTATTCTATCAATCTTATTTGTTTTTATTTACATGTTGACTGAATATATATTATTTTTATGTTTTCTATTTCTCCTCCTTCTCATCTCCCGCCATTCATCATCATTGCCATTCATATCATCCTATCTCGTTTCGCTTGCCCTTACCTATCACTCTCTCAGTCTCTCACACTAATATTTCGTCACACTCCACCACCATAACCATCTTTCACTCTGCTTTCCTGCTCTGCTCTGCCCTTCATAAACCCATCCCATCCATGCTAAACCTCTACCCAACCCTCTACTCTCCTCCTGCCTGCCTTCCTTCCTTCCTTCCTTCCTTCCTTCCTTCCTTCCTTCCTTCCTTCCTTCCTTCCTTCCTTCCTTCCTTCCTTCCTTCCTTCCTTCCTTCCTTCCTTCCTTCCTTCCTTCCTTCCTTCCTTCCTTCCTTCCTTCCTTCCTTCACTCCTCCTCCTTCTTTCCCTCATAAAAACTCACCTTCTCTTGCTTACCTCCTCCTCGACAGAAATCTCTCGTCTCATATTTTCTCCTCGATCATTAGTGATGGACTCTCTGTTTCTCTTCTCTCCTCATTTTCTTTATATAATTCCTCCCTCCTACCTCGCTATTCTCTTTCTTCATAAGATAATCTATTGTTTTCTCTAGACTTTTTCTTTCTTTCTTTCTATCTTACTCTTTCTAATCTTTGGTGTTCGTTTTTCTCGTATTTGCGTTGTCCTTTTGTGTGAGTCTCTCTCTCTCTCTCTCTCTCTCTCTCTCTCTCTCTCTCTCTCTCTCTCTCTCTCTCTCTCTCTCTCTCTCTCTCTCTCTCTCTCTCTCTCTCTCTCTCTCTCTCTCTCTCTCTCTCTCTCTCGTATCAGGCGGGAATCAATTGTATATTCATTTTTCAACGTCGTTCATTAGACGTCCAACTCAACATGAACTAAGTGATTCACGGAGAGATGCCACCGAGCGCTTAACTTCCGATCTTTCTAAAATTTCTGATTGGGGTAAATCAAACCTTTTTATGTTCAATGCCTCAAAAACCCAATTTCTTCACCTATCTACTCGACAAAACCTACTAGATAACTATCCCCTCTTCTTTAATAACTCAACTGGCTCACTCTTCTACAATGCACATTCTTGGACTATCCTTTACTAAAAATCTGAAGTGGAAATCTCACATCTCATCTCTTGCTAAAACAGCTTCTAAGAAGTTAGGTGTCCTGTGGTGTCTGCGTCCATTTTCTTCTCCCTCCCAGTTGCTTACTCTCTACAGGGGCCTTATCCGCCCATGTATGGAGTATGTCTCACATGTTTGGGGAGGATCCACTCATACAGCTCTCCTACTAAACAGGGTTGAGTCAAAAGCTTTACGTCTCATCAAATCCCCTCCTCTGACTGATTGTCTTCAATCTTTAAATCACCGCCGCAGTGTTGCTTCGCTTGCTATCTTCTACCGTTATTTTCATGCTCACTGCTCTTTTGAACTTGCTAACTGCATGCCTCCCCTCCCCTTCCGCGGCCTCGCTGCACAAAGCTTTCTACTCATTCTTATCCCTATTCTGTCCATCTTCCTAATGCAAGAGTTAATCAGTATCTTTACTCTTTCATCCATGTCACTGGTAAACTCTGGAACTCTCTTCCTGCTTCTATTTTTCCACTGTCCTATTTACATCTAATTCATTTTTTTTTTTTTTTTACATCACAAGGAACTGGCCAAGGGCACAACAAAAATGGGTAACACAAAGCCCACTTAGTTGCCAGTTCCTATAAAGAAGACAGTAAGAGAATAAAATAAAAACAGAGGGGTAGGCCAATTTAGTTCGGGAGGTGTCTTGTTACTCTTCTTTTGAAAAGATTTAAGTCATAGGAAAGTGGAAAAATAGAAACAGGAAGAGAGTTCCAGAGTTTACCAGTGAAAGGGATGAAAGAGTAAAGATACTGATTAACTCTTGCATTAGGAAGATGGACAGAATAGGGATGAGAATGAGTAGAAAGTCTTGTGCAGCGAGGCCGCGGGAGTGGGGGAGGCATGCAGTTAGCAAGTTCAGAAGAGCAGTGAGCATGAAAATAACGGTAGAAGAGAGCAAGAGAAGCAACATTGCGGCGGTGATTTAAGGATTGAAGACAGTCAGTCAGAGGAGAGGAGTTGATGAGACAAAAAGCTTTTGACTCAACCCTGTTTAGGAGAGCTGTATGAGTGGATCCTCCCCAAACATGTGAGACATACTCCATACATGGGCGGATAAGGCCCCTGTAGAGAGCAAGCAATTGGGAGGGAGAAAAAAAAGGACGCAGACGCCACAGCACACCTAACTTCTTAGAAGCTGTTTTAGCAAGAGATGAGATGTGAGATTTCCAGTTCAGATTTTTAGTAAAGGATAGTCCTAGAATGTTCATTGTAGAAGAAGGAGACAGTTGAGTGTCATTGAAGAAGAGGGGATTTAAACAACAGTGGTAGAAAATTGTCAAACAGACCGTTTCGTTCGGCCCAATAGGGATGTTGCTGTCTGTTATTCCTTTGCACTCCTTTGTATTCCTCATTTTCCTCATCTTCCTCCTTTCTCACTGTCACCCAGAAAGATTCCCTTCGACAGGAATGTCAAAACAAAGAAAACCGTATTGGATTTTTCTCCTCACACTCCAAGCCGGCGACTACGCTACTGATCTACAGACAACACATGGCGCGTCTTGTCCGCCATCCTGAAGGATGAGTGGATGACGGGCGGGCATCAACCGGCGGATGAAGGGCCGAATGGGAAGTAAGAGAAAGAGGAAAGAAGATGAAAGGAAATATACCTCTAGCATTTGACGAGAGAGAGAGAGAGAGAGAGAGAGAGAGAGAGAGAGAGAGAGAGAGAGAGGAGAGAGAGAGAGAGAGAGAAGACGGGGGGGAGAGAAAGGGAGAGAAAAAGAAAGCGAGAGAAAAAAATAAAGACACCAATTGACAGACAGCCAGGCAGACATATATATATATATAGACAGAAAAATGTACATCATTATAATTGTTATCACATATATAATTATCAATGAAAAAATATATATACTTATCATCAGTGGCGTACCCAGACGCATGGCCACTCCCCGTCGGTACGCCACTGCTTATGATCATTAGCATCATCATTATCATCATCATTAAGCACAAATAAGCATAACATTCATATTATAATTAGTCTGACATGTCATTATATTCTTCGTATATTTCATGTTATAATCTAGTTTTGCAGAGATGACATGAGCAATAGAAATATTTTTTTTCTCTCTCTCTCTCTCTCTCTCTCTCTCTCTCTCTCTCTCTCTCTCTCTCTCTCTCTCTCTCTCTCTCTCTCTCTCTCTCTCTCTCTCTCTCTCTCTCTCTCTCTGTATATATATATATATATATATATATATATACAGGGTGTAACACGAGTTTATGCAAATATTGATACAGGTGAAAGAACATGTAATTCTAAGCACAAAATAATCTATAACCATATGCTTTTTGAAGCTTCCTTTAGACGTGAGATGAAGTTAGAAAAATTAGCGCGGCCAGTAATTTCATCATGGCAGGCGGCTGCCGCTCGGTGACATTTTGAATGATTTAATCATAATGTTTACTAGTAATGGAGCATTACATTATCTTATAACAACACAATTGGTATTAAAGGACATGTTATTACTAAATATGCAGTACATGAGAGCAGCAGGGCTGTAATAAGCAATATTGTAAAAGGCTACATGGCATCGTGTCAGGAAGGGTAGGATGGAACACGTGACTCAGCTGATCGGCGTGAGGCCTCGCAGCCTAGTCCCTCCTTCCTCCCCCGCCCCGACGCATTGCCACTTAGCTTTGTACAGTATTGTTTATTACAGCCCTGCTGTTCTCATGTACTGCATATTTAGTAATAACATGTCCATTAATACCAATTGTGTTGTTATAAGATAATGTAATGCTCCATTACTAGTAAACATTATGATTAAATCATTCAAAATGTCACCGAGCGGCAGCCGCCTGCCATGATGAAATTACTGGCCGCGCTAATTTTTCTAACTTCATCTCACGTCTAAAGGAAGCTTCAAAAAGCATATGGTTATAGATTATTTTGTGCTTAGAATTACATGTTCTTTCACCTGTATCAATATTTGCAGAAACTCGTGTTACACCCTGTATATATATATATAGATTTTTTTCTTTTCTTTTCTTTTTACATCTTGGCCTATAGCGCCTGTAGGCAGAGACCTCCAGGGGTGGGATGGTAGGCCCTGGAGGCTCACTTGAGGGCTGTGATGGTTGTTGGCCTTCGCCCGTGGTGGCTCGGCAGGATTTTTATAGTGACGCCTGTGATTAGAGGCTCATGCCGCCCCCCTGTGTCCTCCGATGCACTCGCAATCGAAGGTAGAGTTATTGGACAGCATGTGGGTGTTCTTAGGCCACTCGACGGTGCAAAAATATTTTAAGTGGATTTATGGGTCTCACTCGGGATCGAACTCGGGTCTCCGAGAACGCCACCCGGTGACACTAACCACTTTGCTACCGCCTCCCCGCCAAATATATATATATATATATATATATATATATATATATATATATATATGAGAGCTGCCAGCAGTCTCTACCTTTAACGTATGTCACGACTGATGGCAGCTGCCGGAGAAAATAAACTATCGACGTGGACGATCTTCTCCGGCAGCTGCCAGCAGTCTGCACTTTACCTAATGACTACTTTCTCCTGCTCCTACCCACGACATGACAGTGGGCGTGCTGCTGATGAGATCACTCAACAGCTAAGTGTTATACAGGAGTGGGGTACACGCTGGCAGGTGACCTTTGCTCCAGAGAAGACACAGGCAATGGTGGTCTCTCGGTACCTGGCCAGCAGTGGAGAGGAGACTGTGCTTTGGTGGCGTTCCTCTCCCACTCCAGAAAGCCGTCAAGTTTCTGGGAGTGGAGATAGATCGAGAGATGGCGGCCACATCAAAGACATTGCCTATAAGGCCTCCATACAGGGTCTCCGCCCTGCGAAGGGTGGCCAGCTTCCTCGACAGTGGAGGGAAGCTCTTGCTCTACAGGGCCCAGATACGGTCTTACTTAATAGAGTAGCTACACTGCCATCTCCTGCGATGGATATCGTTTGCAGCCTCGCACACCAGGAGGCTAAGCAGCATCCAACGTCGAGCCCAGCGACTGGTGGATGCTAAAGAGCCCTCAGCCCAGTTTGAGTCGATAGCTGATTGGCTGAGCGACTACAATGACGTCACAGCCTCGCCAGCGAATCACAATTGTGTAAAAACAAACGTGGCAGCCAATCAGATTGTATCTCAAACGTGTCAGCCAATCACAAGGCAGCAGCCGCTGCCTCCATTTCAAGGTCGTTGTATTTATTTCTATTTTCTAGCTTATTCCATCATTCTTTCATCCCCTGTGTCACCTCCGTCGCTTTAACACTTGTTTCTACCTCCACATACACGCGGGTAACACGCCGGTGGCTGTACTTCCTTGTATTCTAGCTATTAATTATTCCTTCAGAGTAATAGGGTGCTCTTCTTCTTCTTCTTGTGATCTTTTTCGCTTGCTAATCTATTCGTAGCTCGCCTTCCTTTAGTGTTGGGGGAAGCCACCACCTCGGCAGGCGGGTCACAAACCCCCGGCTAACACCCGGTACCCATCACGGCTGGATGGACAAGGGCTTGGGTTTTGATTAAGGAAAAGGGCGCCACTATACCTTCAGTCTGACGCGGAGCCGTGCGCGTGGTGGTGTCTGGCATCGCTAGTCGCTACCCGCGCCGGTGAGATGCCGCAGCCTACCACTCTTATCCCATCACCCCAAAACATTATCACCACAAGCAGCTGGGTTTGTTATATGGCCTAATATCGTTTGTATACTTGCCCTGTTCAGTTCTTGAGTCAGAAAACATCATATATATTCAATTTATGAGTATTTTTATGTATGTTGCGTCCTCCACACCACCCTCTAGGCAGTCGCCTTGTTTTGACAGCTTAACGTCTTTAAGTACATCATCAATCTCCACGCAGAATACCAAAACAGCTGATGGCAGTCGCTAGGTTGTTTAGTATGGACGTTAGCGTCTCTGAATGTGGCCCTAGGGGCAGGGACTGTCACACCTGGCTGGGTTACGACAGCTTCCAAGACTTGCCACGCGGAGCACGAGAACGGTGCCTTCCAGTGGTGGTGCCGCGTTACTGTGTCAGCCAGCATCAACGGACCTTTATGGGCCGCGTCTCTAGGATAGGAACATTTTGACAGCCGCCGATCCTCACATCCAGGAGATGAACACACAAAGTGTCAAGTTGGCGGCCAATCGGTGAAGACTGTCACAGTCCAACCCACTGACGCTAGTCCTTTCGTAACGTAGACAGTGATACCTAATGCCAGCAGCAGTGCCTCCTGGACAAGCACTTTTACTGATTGTTGTTTTCTGTATATATTTATATGTTAATTTTTTATGTGTTTGTATTTATATAATTGTTTTATGTTGTATATATATATATATATATATATATTTTTTACATATGTGCTTATAGCGTCTGTAGACCGTGGCTTCCAGGGGTCGGATGGTAGGCCCTGGAGGTTCACTTGAGGGCTGTGATGGTTGGCCCTCGCCCGTGGAGGCGCATGCAGGATTTTTATAGTGACACCTGCGATTAGAGGCTCATTATAGGTCCCCTGTGTCCTCCGATGCACTCGCAATCGAAGGTAGAGTTAATGGACAGTATGTGGGTGTTCTTCGGCCACTCGACGGTGCAGAAAGATTTTGGTTTTCGTCGGGTATCGAACACGGGTCACCGAGAACGCTACTCGGAGACGCTAACCACTCTGCTACCGCCTTCCCCAAAAAGATAGTTATAGAAAAGATAAAAGATAGTTATTATATATCATTAAATTCCCTTATGATAGGAAGCGCACGACACGACCTTTGGGCTTCTTGTATTTGTAGGTTTAAACAAAAAAAGAAAAAGAAAGATGGAAAGGAGACAGACAAGCTGGTGTTGGTGGACGACAAAGGCTCTCTCTCTCTCTCTCTCTCTCTCTCTCTCTCTCTCTCTCTCTCTCTCTCTCTCTCTCAATATTAATAAGTAAATAAGTAAATAATAATAATAAGAGAATAAGTACAAGGCGATAGGCTAAGTAATTAAAAAGGAGGCTGGGGTAATTAATAGTGGATAAGGACAATTAGATTATCAACTAATACAATGAACTTTTAGATTCTTTAACAAGGGAACTACTCATTTTTTTTTTTTTTTTTTTTTACATCATAAAGGACTGACCAAGGGCACAACAACATTAGGTAACACAAAGCCCGCTTAGTTGCCAGTCCCTATACAGAAGACAGTAGGAGAGTAATACAAAAGAGGAGTGTGCCAATTTAGTTCGGGTAGCTAACTAGTTTAGTTTAGCTAACGAGACAAACTGTCTCGTTAGCTGCCAGAATTTCTAGATAGAGTCAATTACCTATTCGAATAACACTTTAAGTAAATCAGTTTGTAAACACACACACACACACACACACACATACACACATACACACACACACACACAAGGACAAAAAGATAACGTATATACTACTATTCAAACCAGAGTAAAGGGTATAATATCCCCTTCACGCCCACATTTTTCCTTTGGTATAAAATATGGTATGTTGTTAGCCATAAAATTACGAAAAGTAACTGAATATACCACATTAAATAATCGACAATGATACTAAACAGGTCATATCTATAAAATATTGCTTTTAAAGGAAAATATGATAAATGGTAGACGAGCGAATCAGTGAATGAGAAGGTTCGAACAGTCTTGAAGTGGCAGGCACAGGGAAAGACGGGCGATCAGTGCGTCTCAGGACATCGAGGAGGGAAGATGTATCCCGTGTCTCCCGCTACGGCCCTGCAAAGCTGTGTGTGTATACGAACTCTTTATCTACTTCTGAAGACGGTATAAGTGAGTGTGGTAAACATTGAGTGTTAGTAGTTGTGTTATAAAGTTGTTTGGTATGTGTGAGATGTAGTAAAAGGGGTTTGTGGCTTAATTAAGTGGGTTTTTAAGTGGTTGTTGAAGTAATTACCTGTGGGTCGTTCAGGGTTTTGTGTGAATGTATTAGCAGGGGGAATGGCTCTTATGTCCGCTATAGCTATGGGTGAATGTGTGTGTGTGTGTGAATCATGTAGATATGCACTGAAAGGGAGGGAGAGGAAATCTATTACGAGGAGGAAAGGGCAAGAGAAGAGAAAAGGGAATGCAGGAAGATGTAATAACGAGGGGAAAAAAAGGGAGAAAGTGTCAATAGTTGTCCAATGAAGAAAGAATAATGAGAAATAGATTAGAAAAATATAAGCAATTAGAAAATCCAGATGTATTAATTATAATGTATTTATAAGACTGTTATAATGTTGATGTATTAGCACTGGGGGTGACTGCAGGGTTCCGTTTCTAGAGCGGGAGTCGAAGTGGTGGATTGTTCCTGTGTTTGTGACGTGTTACGGGTGGTTTCATATGGTGGGCGTGTGTGTAGTCATCTAGTTTTATTCATCTAGTTGTATTTTACAGGGCCAGAGCAACGCTCGTATGGCCCAGTCTCCATATCAACATTTATTTTCTCATTCATCTTTAGTGTTGGCCGAAGCCACCACCCCGGGAGGCGGGTCACAAACCCCCGGCTAACACCCGGTTCCCATTCACTGCTGGGTGGACAGGGGCTCGGGTTTTAAGAAGACCGTCCGTCTGTCTTCGCTCCGCCCGGGGATCGAACCCGGGACTTTTCGGTTGTGAGCCGAGCGTGCTAGCCCTTACACTACGGAGTTCCCCAGGACTACGGAGTGTGTGTTTGTGTGGGTTTGCGTGTGTGTGAGTTTGTGTTTGTGTGTGTCGTGTTACAATAGTATCGTGATACTATTGTAAGAAAGGGAATAAAATAAAATAATTAATCTTAATCTTTCTTGTTCGTAATGATGTGGATTTATAACTCAATCCTGTTTTATCTTAATTAATCTTGTTAATGTTAATAGCTTGTAATTATATGGATTTTATTTTATTTTAACTTAGATCGCCTGTATCAGGTATAGACGTCCAGCCTCTGGCCCCTTTGCTTTTGGCTCAGTTCTTGCGGCTGGAACGTGACAGCGAGCCACGTTCCAGCCAATTAACTCATTTCGCTAATTACTCATTAAGGGCTTGTTCTATGCAAAATGTTTGTTTTACAGACCCCCGTTGATATTGACAGCACTACTTGCATGTCGAATGTCAGCTCAATCCGACAATAATTAGGAGTAGTTTACGCTTATTACTCATTAAGGGCTTGTTTTACGCAAAAGAATTTTTCAGACGACCCCCATTGATTTTGACAGCACTACTTGCATGTCAAATTTCAGCTCAATCCGACAATAATTAGAAGTTATACACTTTTAGGCGTTAACTTGGTTCCACGGGTCTTATGGTAAGCGACAGCGAGCGAAGCTCGCTGTCAATAATTATTATATACTTGTTTGTAATTATGTGGATTTATTTATAACTCTCTCCTGCATTTTTACCCTAATTCATCTTTTTCATCCATTTTTCAGGTTGAGGAATGGAAGACGAGGAGTGTGTGTGTGTGTCCGTGCCCGCCTTATAGCAGCATGTATGGGCGAGGGCGGGGATTGGATGGGCAGAATACAGGAGCATTAAAACATAAGAACATAAGGAAGCTACAAGAAGCCATGCGACCTACACGTGGTAGTTCCTGTATAATATGGTAGTCACCCCTGTAAGAAGGTTCCTGAGAGAGAAGTTGCTGTCGCTCGTGAAGGGTTGAAGGCATGGCACTGCGAGGTAAGATAAGATTTTATTTTATTGTTGTAAAATTCGATATACTCGTACATAGTTATATATCTTATTGAGAATGATTACATATTGTACCACTACTACTGCTATTATTTTTGCTGCTGCTACTACTACTAGTACCACTATCACTACCATACCACCACTACTACTATTACTAAAGACATAACTCACTTAATTCATATTTATCACCCATACTTAGAAAAATATAATTGGATCTTTACTTAACAGATTATTTTTTCTTAACTTTCCCAGTGGAATACATTTTATATATTTTTTTGTTGTAATCGCTTTCGTTTTTTTTCATTGGCAGGTTGTGTGTGTGTGTGTGTGTGTGTGTGTGTGTGTGTGTGTGTGTGTGTGTGTGTGTGTGTGTGTGTGTGTGTGTGTGTGTGTGTGTGTGTGTGTGTGTGTGTGTGTGTGTCCCCCACACCTGTCTCCTTCCACACCTGTTGCAGAGCCAGCCACTTGAGGTTAAGGGTTAGTATAGTTCGTCATACTATTATTATTATATAGTCAAAGTATTATGTATATAGTATATAATGTTATAGTATTATATATAGTTTTAGATATAGTATATTATTTATAGTTTTTTTATTCTTTCGTTTTTTCAAGGAGGAAATAAGTAGTTACATTATAAGCGATATATAATTATAAATAAGTAAATCTATAGAAAGATGTAGGTAGTTAAATGGATAAGGGAGATTATTGAGTCACTATTATTATTATTTAGTTTATTTAAGAGGGCAATGTATTAGGGACAGTCTTTAGTTACTAGTGTGTTATTATTTAGTTCCTGAAGTTTTTCTTAAAGGGAAATTAATCTATAGAGTATTTAGTTATTATTATTTAGTTTCTTTAGTTTTTTTGAGAGAATAATGCATAAGGGAAAGTATTCAGTTAACTATATTATTATTATTTAGTTCTTTTTTAAGAGGGAAATGCTTAAGGGAGAGTATTCAGTTACTATTTCATTATAGAGTTTCTTAATCATTCGTTTTTTAGGAGGGAAATGAATAAGAGTATTTAGTTCTTTATTTCGTCCCCTGGCGTACGGTGGGAGGAGACCACCACTCATCTGTGGGGTACATGATGTCCCCTGGCGTACGGTGGGAGGAGACCACCACTCATCTGTGGTGTACATGATGTCCCCTGGCGTACGGTGGGAGGAGACCACCACTCATCTGTGGGGTACATGATGTCCCCTGGCGAACGGTGGGAGGAGACCACCACTCATCTGTGGTGTACATGATGTCCCCTGGCGTACGGTGGGAGGAGACCGCCACTCATCTGTGGTGTACATGATGTCCCCTGGCGTACGGTGGGAGGAGACCACCACTCATCTGTGGTGTACATGATGTCCCCTGGCGTACGGTGGGAGGAGACCGCCACTCATCTGTGGTGTACATGATGTCCCCTGGCGTACGGTGGGAGGAGACCACCACTCATCTGTGGGGTACATGATGTCCCCTGGCGAACGGTGGGAGGAGACCACCACTCATCTGTGGTGTACATGATGTCCCCTGGCGTACGGTGGGAGGAGACCGCCACTCATCTGTGGGGTAGGCCCTACATGATGTCCCCTGGCGTACGGTGGGAGGAGACCACCACTCATCTGTGGGGTACATGATGTCCACTGGCGTACGGTGGGAGGAGACCACCACTCATCTGTGGTGTACATGATGTCCCCTGGCGTACGGTGGGAGGAGACCACCACTCATCTGTGGGGTACATGATGTCCACTGGCGTACGGTGGGAGGAGACCACCACTCATCTGTGGTGTACATGATGTCCCCTGGCGTACGGTGGGAGGAGACCGCCACTCATCTGTGGGGTACATGATGTCCCCTGGCGTACGGTGGGAGGAGACCACCACTCATCTGTGGGGTAGGCCCTACATGATGTCCCCTGGCGTACGGTGGGAGGAGACCGCCACTCATCTGTGGTGTACATGATGTCCCCTGGCGTACGGTGGGAGGAGACCGCCACTCATCTGTGGGGTACATGATGTCCCCTGGCGTACGGTGGGAGGAGACCACCACTCATCTGTGGTGTACATGATGTCCCCTGGCGTACGGTGGGAGGAGACCACCACTCATCTGTGGGGTACATGATGTCCCCTGGCGAACGGTGGGAGGAGACCGCCACTCATCTGTGGGGTACATGATGTCCCCTGGCGTACGGTGGGAGGAGACCGCCACTCATCTGTGGGGTACATGATGTCCCCTGGCGTACGGTGGGAGGAGACCGCCACTCATCTGTGGTGTACATGATGTCCCCTGGCGAACGGTGGGAGGAGACCGCCACTCATCTGTGGTGTACATGATGTCCCCTGGCGAACGGTGGGAGGAGACCACCACTCATCTGTGGTGTACATGATGTCCCCTGGCGAACGGTGGGAGGAGACCGCCACTCATCTGTGGGGTACATGATGTCCCCTGGCGTACGGTGGGAGGAGACCGCCACTCATCTGTGGTGTACATGATGTCCCCTGGCGTACGGTGGGAGGAGACCGCCACTCATCTGTGGTGTACATGATGTCCCCTGGCGTACGGTGGGAGGAGACCGCCACTCATCTGTGGGGTACATGATGTCCCCTGGCGTACGGTGGGAGGAGACCGCCACTCATCTGTGGTGTACATGATGTCCCCTGGCGTACGGTGGGAGGAGACCACCACTCATCTGTGGTGTACATGATGTCCCCTGGCGTACGGTGGGAGGAGACCGCCACTCATCTGTGGGGTACATGATGTCCCTGGCGTACGGTGGGAGGAGACCGCCACTCATCTGTGGTGTACATGATGTCCCCTGGCGTACGGTGGGAGGAGACCACCACTCATCTGTGGGGTACATGATGTCCCCTGGCGTACGGTGGGAGGAGACCACCACTCATCTGTGGGGTACATGATGTCCCCTGGCGTACGGTGGGAGGAGACCACCACTCATCTGTGGTGTACATGATGTCCCCTGGCGTACGGTGGGAGGAGACCGCCACTCATCTGTGGTGTACATGATGTCCCCTGGCGTACGGTGGGAGGAGACCACCACTCATCTGTGGGGTACATGATGTCCCCTGGCGTACGGTGGGAGGAGACCACCACTCATCTGTGGGGTACATGATGTCCCCTGGCGTACGGTGGGAGGAGACCGCCACTCATCTGTGGTGTACATGATGTCCCCTGGCGTACGGTGGGAGGAGACCGCCACTCATCTGTGGGGTACATGATGTCCCCTGGCGTACGGTGGAGGAGACCACCACTCATCTGTGGGGTACATGATGTCCCCTGGCGTACGGTGGGAGGAGACCGCCACTCATCTGTGGGGTACATGATGTCCCCTGGCGTACGGTGGGAGGAGACCGCCACTCATCTGTGGGGTACATGATGTCCCCTGGCGTACGGTGGGAGGAGACCACCACTCATCTGTGGGGTACATGATGTCCCCTGGCGTACGGTGGGAGGAGACCGCCACTCATCTGTGGGGTAGGCCCTACATGATGTCCCCTGGCGTACGGTGGGAGGAGACCACCACTCATCTGTGGGGTACATGATGTCCCCTGGCGTACGGTGGGAGGAGACCGCCACTCATCTGTGGGGTACATGATGTCCCCTGGCGTACGGTGGGAGGAGACCGCCACTCATCTGTGGGGTAGGCCCTACATGATGTCCCCTGGCGTACGGTGGGAGGAGACCACCACTCATCTGTGGGGTACATGATGTCCCCTGGCGTACGGTGGGAGGAGACCACCACTCATCTGTGGGGTACATGATGTCCCCTGGCGTACGGTGGGAGGAGACCACCACTCATCTGTGGTGTACATGATGTCCCCTGGCGTACGGTGGGAGGGGACCGCCACTCATCTGTGGGGTACATGATGTCCCCTGGCGTACGGTGGGAGGAGACCGCCACTCATCTGTGGGGTACATGATGTCCCCTCCTGGCGTACGGTGGGCACGACCACCACTCATCTGTGGGGTACATGGATTTTTCAACAATGTAGTGTGTGGGTGTTACGTTGAAAAATAAAACTAGAATACTATTGATATATATATCTCAGACCTTTCTTTATATATCAGCATGATCTATGTGCAAGTTGCTCCTTAAAGAAATCTTACTGTGGCTCGAATGAAAGCATTTGATATATATATATATATATGCTTTACCACAGTTTTACTATTTCCTATAATACCAGAACTGCAGCTTGAGTAGTCTGTAAAATGACAGTCATTTTACTTAAGCTGCAGTTCTGGTATTATATATAGGAGGAAATAATAAAATTTTACTGTGCTTTTCTGAGAGCAAAATAGTCATTTGTAAAACTAAATAGTTAAGCATATATATGCATATTATGTAATATATATAAAATGCTTTCATTCGAGCGCCACACAGTAAGATGTCTAAACTTGATTATTGAGTGGCAAAAACACGTCAAGTTACCGTTTCCGGCGTTGTTCCTGCAGACAAGGGATTGGCAGCGTTATGTTCTTTGGCCGACGTGTGCACATCTGTACGCTGAACAGTCCTACCACGTGTCTCTTGTAGCTTCCTTATTTTCTAATTTCCTCCGCCAACACACTTCGGAGAGCTGTGCCTGTGAAAGGAAGGGGGTGAGGCCATTGTTACCTACATACAACAGGGATAGACTAGGATTAGCCTTGCTGTAATCATTCGTTCCGTCATTAAGATAGTACATCAAACTATCTTAATGACAGAACAAAGGATTACAGCTAAAGCCCGAAGCAAAGTCACGATATTTTTACTACTGTTATAATTGGGGGAAAAAATTAAATTGTGAAAAATCTTCTGACATCAAAAAGACAGATTACACGACCCAATAAAATTTCACTTTTAAACGATGACCTGGCTGCAGTTCTAAACAAATTACGGTATTTACAATGTCTTCAAAAAACCGCAGCGAAACTTATCGGCTTGACTGAATTACGTATCCGATTGTGAAAAAAAGTGGTTGAAGTTGATTCCCTGATGAATATATCCACAAGTCATTGATGGATGGGAGAAAACCTTTATAGGTCATCGGAATTAAACTGCATTGACATTTGAGTGACAAATAACTCTGTTTCTGCATTCAAACGAGTTGTGGCATCAGAATTTTTTTTAATTTCTTTACGTTAAATAACAACTAAGCAATTATAAAACCCATGGCATAAAAAATATCCATTTTTTAAAGTTAGATCATAATTATATATTTAGAATTATTTTTATGATTAGAAGCATAAAAAATATAACTTTAATTATCAACTAAGCAATCAATAAAAGCCATGGAAAAAAGATATTAATTTTACTTTACGTTACCGTAGATCAGCAAAGCAATTAATAATCCTATGGAAGGTATTACCATTAGTTGAAAGCCACAATGCCATGGATACTCACACACATGGCTTGCTAGATACTTTAATTTTTACTAGGAACTCCGTCATTACTACAAAATCCTCCTTGATTATTTTCCCTTTGATAACCACGAAATAAGAAACTAAATACTCTTATTCATTTCCCTCTTAAAAAACGAATGATTAAGAAACTCTATAATGAAATAGTAACTGAATACTCTCCCTTAAGCATTTCCCTCTTAAAAAAGAACTAAATAATAATAATATAGTTAACTGAATACTTTCCCTTATGCATTATTCTCTCAAAAAAACTAAAGAAACTAAATAATAATAAACTAAATACTCTATAGATTAATTTCCCTTTAAGAAAAACTTCAGGAACTAAATAATAATACACTAGTAACTAAATACTGTCCCTAATACATTGCCCTCTTAAATAAACTATATAATAATAGTGACTCAATAATCTCCCTTATCCATTTAACTACCTACATCTTTCTATAGATTTACTTATTTATAATTATATATCACTTATAATGTAACTACTTATTTCCTCCTTGAAAAAACTAAAGAATAAAAAAACTATAAATAATATACTATCTCTAAAACTATATATAATACTATAACATTATATACTATATACATAATACTTTGACTATATAATAATAATAGTATGGCGAACTATACTAACCCTCAACCTGAAGTGGCTGGCTCTGCAACAGGTGTGGAAGGAGACAGGTGTGGACAGGTGTAGGAGCCGCCACACACACACACACACACACACACACACACACACACACACACACACCAATGAAAAAAAACGAAAGCGATTACAACAAAAAAAATATATAAAATGTATTCCACTGGGAAAGTTTTAAGAGAAAAAATCATCTGTTAAGTAAAGATCCAGGTATATTTTTCTAAGTATGGGTGATAAATATGAATTAAGTAAGTTATGTCTTTAGTAATAGTAGTAGTGGTGGTATGGTAGTGATAGTAGCAGTGATAGTAGTAGCAGCAGCAAAAATAATAGCAGTAGTAGTGGTACAATATGTAATCATTCTCAATAAGATATATAACAATGTACGAGTATATCGAATTTTACAACAATAAAATAAAATCTTATCTTACCTCGCAGAGCCATGCCTTCAACCCTTCACGAGCGACAGCAACTTCTCTCTCAGGAACCTTCTTACAGGGGTGACTACCATATTCTACAGGAACTACCACGTGTAAGTCGCATGGCTTCTTGTAGCTTCCTTATGTTCTTATGCTCCTGTATTCTGCCCATCCAATCACCGCCCTCGCCCATACATGCTGCTATAAGGCGGGCACGGACACACACACACACACTCGTTGTCTTCCATTCCTCAACCTGAAAAATGGGTGAAAAAGATGAATTAGGGTAAAAATGCAGGAGAGAGTTATAAATAAATCCACATCATTACAAACAAGTATATAATAATTATATAAATTAACAATTATATCAATTAAGATAATACAGGCGATCTAAGTTAAAATAAAATAAAATCCATATAATTACAAGCTATTAACATTAACAAGATTAATTAAGATAAAACAGGATTGAGTTATAAATCCACATCATTACGAACAAGTAAGATTAAGATTAATTATTTTATTTTCTTCCCTTTCTTACAATAGTATCACGATACTATTGTAACACGACACACACACACACACTCCGTAGTCCTGGGGAACTCCGTAGTGTAAGGGCTAGCACGCTCGGCTCACAACCTTGAAGTCCCGGGTTCGATCCCCGGGCGGAGCGAAGACAGACGGGCGGTCTTCTTAAAACCCGAGCCCCTGTCCACCCAGCAGTGAATGGGTACCGGGTGTTAGCCGGGGGTTTGTGACCCGCCTCCCGGGGTGGTGGCTTCGGCCAACACTAAAGATGAATGAGAAAATAAATGTTGATATGGAGACAGGGCCATACGAGCGTTGCTCTGGCCCTGTAAAATACAACTAGATGAATAAAACTAGATGACTACACACACGCCCACCATATGAAACCACCCGTAACACGTCACAAACACAGGAACAATCCACCACTTCGACTCCCGCTCTAGAAACGGAACCCTGCAGTCACCCCCAGTGCTAATACAACATTATAACAGTCTTATAAATACATAATAATTAATACATCTGCATTTTCTAATTGCTTATATTTTTCTAATCTATTTCTCATTATTCTTTCTTCATTTGACAACTATTGACACTTTCTCCCTTTTTTTCCACTCTTATTACATCTTCCTGCATTCCCTTTTCTCCTCTCTTGCCCTTTCCTCCTCGTAATAGATTCTCTCTCCCTCCCTTTCAGTGCATATCTACATGATTCACACACACACACACACACACACACACACACAGTCACCCATAACTATAGCGGACATAAGAGCCATTCCCCCTGCTAATACACTCACACAAAACCCTTAACGACCCACAGGTAATTACTTCAACCACTTAAAAACCCACTTAATTAAGCCACAAACCCCTTTTACTACATCTCACACATACCAAACAACTTTAGAACACCACTACTAACACTCAATGTTTACCACACTCACTTATACCGTCTTCAGAAGTAGATAAAGAGTTCGTATACACACGCAGCTTTGCAGGGCCGTAGCGGGAGACACGGGATACATCTTCCCTCCTCGATGTCCTGAGACGCACTGATCGCCCGTCTTTCCCTGTGCCTGCCACTTCAAGACTGTTCGAACCTTCTCATTCACTGATTCGCTCGTCTACCATTTATCATATTTTCCTTTAAAAGCAATATTTTATAGATATGACCTGTTTAGTATCATTGTCGATTATTTAATTTGGTATATTCAGTTACTTTTCGTAATTTTATGGCTAACAACATACCATATTTTATAGCAAAGGAAAAATCTGGGCGTGAAGGGGATAATATACCCTTTACTCTGGTTTGAATAGTAGTTGACAGCGAGCTTCGGTTACCATAAGACCCGTGGAACCAAGTTTCCGCCAAAAAATGTATAACTACTCCTAAATATTATCAGATTGAGCTGAAATTTGACATGCAAGTAGTGCTGTCAAAATCAATGGGGGTCGTCAGAAGAAACTTTTTGCGTAAAACAAGCCCTTAATGAGTAATAAGCGTAAACTACACCTAATTATTGTCGGATTGAGCTGAAATTCGACATGCAAGTAGTGCTGTCAATATCAACGGGGATCTGTACAACAAACTTTTTGCATAGAACAAGCCCTTAATGAGTAATTCACGTAATGAGTTAATTGGCTGGAACGTGGCTCGCTGTCACGTTCCAGCCGCAAGAACTGAGCCAAAAGCAAAGGGGCCAGAGGCTGGACGTCTATACTTGATATATATGTTATCTCTTTTTCCGTGTGTGTGTGACAAGACAGAGAGGGTGCCTGGAGCATGTTGTTGCCTTGCGGCTGTTGACAGATGTAGCACGGAGAAAGAAAATTAGACTTTTTGTAGCCTTCATAGATTTCTCCAAGGCATATGATCTTGTTCCTCGTTACAAGTTATTTGAGGTGTTGAAGCAAGCAGGTTGCGGCAGGGTGATGTTGGCGGCGCTGATGGCAATGTACCGCGTCACGGAGAGCATCATGGGCTCCGCGGTGGTCACGGCTACGCAAGGTGTAAGGCAGGGACTGTCTACCTCTTGTTTCTTGTTCACTATATTTGTTAATGAATTGATAAAAAGAATAAAGAATCCATGCCAACCTGAACCCTTTCTACAATGGTTACATATATTACTGCTAATGGACGACACTGTTTTATTGTCAACGACACGGACTGGTATTATGAATAAACTGGATGTATTGCGCATTTTTTGTCATGAGTATGGTATGAAAGTGAATGTTGGCAAGACTAAATTTTTTGTCATAAATGGTGAGGCTGGTGACAGGGAACCGCTGTGTGTGGGTGACATAGTGGTGGAGCACGGTGACAGTTATGTATATCTGGGTTCCCCCTTTACATGTGATGGCTCTGTTTCATCGGCAGTGAAAGAACATGCCAAGGTTTCAAATTTGTTTCTTTTATAGAAAAAAACAATTGTGTTCCGTTCATCGTTTAACGTCGAGTGTTTGATGCTGCGCAGCCCTCACGTCGTGACTTTTGTATGGATGTGAATCGTGGTTCGGTGCCGACACGAAACCTGTTATTAAACTGTACCACTGGGCTATGAAAGCGTTGTTAGGGGTAAGAAAGAACACATCTAATCTTGTCTGTTATGCTGAACTGGGGTCCCCGACTTTGTCAGACTTTTTACAACATAAACAGCACAATTTTGTTCCCAGGTTATGGCTAGAAAGGTCTGGCATGGAGGATGATCCCTTTTCTTTTGTTGTTAAAATTTCTATTGCAATGAATACACCTGTTGCCAAGATTATAAATAGATATACACGAGATGAAGTCACGGACATGTCCTTATTGGTAGGAAATGTACATAGGGCTATTTTGTCGTCAGATACGTCGAGATGTAATGTATATATGGACATTAATCCTACGATGAGAGTGCATGATGTTTATAAACAAAGACATACAGTAAATGATCTGCACAGAGTCTCGTTCCCGAGATTCAGAGTTTCAGGGCATTCACTGGCTATTGAGACGGGACGGTGGAACAGGCGGGGGCGTGGTGGCCTTCCTGTGGAGGAGCGTGTGTGTGTGTGTGTGGATCAGTCCAGACGGAGAGGCATGTCGTGGAGAGTTGTCCTGTGACTCAATATTTGAAAGATAGTTACACATTTAACACTTTGGATGATTTGTTTTGCAATTTTAGTAATGATGTTATGTGCAAGATTGTTCATGATATATTGCGGGCGTATGATTAGTTGTGTAGTTGTTAAAGTGTGTTTTCGGAGTATTTATGTGTCTTGTAATCGTACCCAATAATGTAATGGTTTGTTCATGATATTATAGTTATTAGGGTTTGTTTCGGAGTAAGATTAACCTTCTTGGATTACAATTAGTAGTTATATGTATAATGATAGGTACCATTGTATATTTTACTGTAATCTTAAATTATGAATGTGATTATGTTTGCTTGTAGTCAATAAACTAAACTAAACTAACTAACTAACTGTGTGTGTGTGTGTTTACTAACTGATTTACTTAAGTGTTATTCTAATAGGTGATTGACTATCTAGAAATGCTGGCAGCTAACGGGTCTCAGGTACGTCTTTTTGTGCCTCCCTCTTCTTTTGCAACCAAGAATTGCACCCAACCAGCCCAAATTTAGAAAAAAAATACAACCCATCTAACTCTTACACTGTGTTAAACAGCATTACTCGTATATTCATTATCAATCATTATTGACAGTGAGCTTTGCTCGCTGTCGCTTACCATAAGACCCGTGGAACCAAGTTTCCGCCAAAAAGTGTATAACTACTCCTAAATATTATCGGATTGAGCTGAAATTTGACATGCAAGTAGTGCTGTCAAAATCAATGGGTGTCGTCGGAAGAAACTTTTTTGCGTAAAACAAGCCCTTAATGAGTAATAAGCGTAAACTACTCCTAATTATTGTCGGATTGAGCTGAAATTCGACATGCAAGTAGTGCTGTCAATATCAACGGGGATCTGTACAACAAACTTTTTGCATAGAACAAGCCCTTAATGAGTAATTCACGTAATGAGTTAATTGGCTGGAACGTGGCTCGCTGTCACGTTCCAGCCGCAAGAACTGAGCCAAAAGCAAAGGGGCCAGAGGCTGGACGTCCATACTTGATATATTTATTTACATGATGCAAGGCAAGAGCTAATGTGATTTAAGGTTTTTGCTGGGAGCCTGAATGTATTTTACGTTTGGTGGGGGTTGAGCTGAGTGGTGTCACTTCTAACTGAGTATCATACGTAAATACCTAGCCCATCCATATGTAGGCCTATGTAATGACACTAATAAATATGACATTACGGGTAACTACGAAACCGGCCAATGGCTGTCAAACATCTTTGCCAGGCGTATGACAAATACAATTCCCCTTCTTCTCTTAATAAATGCAGGCTGGTAGTTAGCTACAGCCATAATTTTATAACAATCGATAAGGGAAGTTTGTAGTATCTATACCAACCAATTCATAGTGGCATATGTCATATGGGTAAATGTTTTGTATACACATTTAGATCTGCAAACATGTATATCTACTGGGACCAAAGGGGGGAGGGGGGGGCGTGGCCAAGTGCCTCCACCCTTCACTCTATATATGCCACTGTCACTGACCGTGTAGATTGTACGTTATTGGCAATACTATATACCATTATCATGGCTACTGCCGTTACTCCGCGACTGTAACCTTTATAATTCACACCTTTCCCTTTCTCTCAGGGTGGCAAGGTTGGTAGAGACGTGTGTTCGCAATGTGCAGCGTCCCTGTGCATTCGGTCAGCGGTTCGAGTCCGCCTAATTCATGCTGACGTGGCGGCGCTTTGTATAGTCAATAACCTTGTAGTTGGTACTTGCAAAGTGTCTAGATAGGATGAAAATCTTATCTTATCCCTTTCTCTCACTTTGTTATTCGTAATCCATTTATGTCATCTGCAGTTCACTTTCTCTCATGCGCATTTCGTTCTCTTATCTCTCCTTCTCCTTCTCTATTTGCCTTATTCTTTCCTCTCTTTCGTCACGCTGCCTATCGAAAACATACTCTCTGATCTGTTATGTTTCTATGGGGCCAGACTCTTCGTCTTCAACCTTATTATTTTTTACAGACACCCTGATATCTTATGGCTAAGCAGTGCACACAATAGATATCATGTTTCCCTTGTGGTAGCAAACTCATGTCCCTTCATTCGGGCGCCAATTATTTGTTGGGAATGGGATGTGTGGATAAGGGTTGATACTCGCCTTACAATAAAGATAAAGAAATAAGCTCTATGAACCAGGGTTGGCATTAAAAACCCACCCGGAAAAACCCACCCAATAAACCCCCAAAAAAACTTTTTAAACCTCAGCTTAAGTCGTTTTTCGGGGAAGTTTCAGTTTTTTTGGTTTTTATGAAACAAATGAATTATTAAACAATTTTACATATTTCAGATTTCACTACTTAAGATCTTCCTTAAAAAATAAAGATTTTCTTCCTAAAAAAGATTATTATTTTCTTCACTAAGATTAAGATCTTCCTTAAAAATTTTCATACTCGGGTTTTTTTTCTTTTCTCTCTCTCTCTCTCTCTCTCTCTCTCTCTCTCTGGGTTTATTCCTATGTTCCCAACTCCCAAGGTTAAGGTAGGATAGGTTAGTTTAGGTTGGATAGATTAGGTTAGGTAGTTTGGTGTAAAACTTTGGATGTAAAACGAGATAATATACAAGGCTGAAAACATAGATACACTTCCTCTCTCTGCCGTAATAGTTATACACAAGTGCTTGTGGGCCCTTCGAACCCATGTATTGATGTTTGTAGTAGTAGTATAAATTAGACAACAATGTGAGTGCAAACTACAATCGTGTTGTTGCTGTCGTTGGTCACTGATCAAAGTGCCTCGGGGTAGACCACCTACCACCACCGTAGCCTGCCTCACCCCAGCCCCACGCCTGTCTCACCCTAGCCCCACGCCTGCCTCACCCCAGCCCCACGCCTGCCTCACCCCAGCCCCACGCCTGCCTCACCCCAGCCCCACGCCTGTCTCACCCTAGCCCCACGCCTGTCTCACCCCAGCCCCACGCCTGCCTCACCCCAGCCCCACGCCTGTCCTGCAAGCACGCACACACACACGCACACACACACACGCACGCACACACACATGCACACACACACACACACACATGCATGCATGCACACACACACAAACGGGAAGTCCATGAGTCTACGGAGTTAGTGAAATACGGCAAGACGTTATCGCAGAGTTTCTTCCTGTAATATAATACTCTTAAAAGTGTTTCTAGCCCAAAACTCCCCTTCAAAATTATTCAATCGACATGGGACCAAGCCGCTTACCACCTACAATTTATTTGCGACTTTTGTAGCCTACTCTCATCAAAATTGAATTTACAGATTCGGCTACCGAAAACAGACAGACACACACACACACAGACACACGGCTACTCCTATAGTATATTAGATGCAGACAAGACCGACAATCTCCTAAAATCTTACTAACTTTGTTCCCCGTAGCAGAATTGTAATGGCTTAGTCTTGCTAACAACTATATGCATTTGAATATAACTCACCTGCCTTTTCTCCAAAATGGCCTTTCCTCTCTGGACATTTTTGGATGTTTCTCATTCTTCCAATTTCCGCGCTTATTGCTTGGTTGCAATATTTGCACGCTGTTTTCTGTTTATAATTTTATAGCATATCAATTTAATTACATTATGTTTTTTTTACTTTTTAACACTACTAGCATGCATTTTGTTGTTGGGATCCTCTCACTACCACGGAGAGAATAAGACTGTTAGTCAGTCAGCAGTAGTCAAACTTCATCCGTCCATTTCCTGTACAGTACAAGTTAACTCAAACTTTGTCCAACCGAACCAACTTGTATCAACATATCTTAGACAAGTGTCTGTCCTTCAGATAACACTTGAAACATTTTGTTTAACTCTAAATAACTTATTAATGGCTTATTTTAACTAAATTTACACATAAATATGGGGAATAACAAAAATAAAAAATAATAAAGCCCAATAAAACCCACTCGGTTGGGTAAAAAAAACGGGTTTTTTCCAACCCTGCCATGAAGAAACATTTTTCTCACTGCAATTAAACGTTAATTTCACCAACAAGATTTATAGAGTACGTGTAGGCATACGTACAAGGGAATAACAGCCTATCAAGATATATTATATATATATATATATATATATATATATATATATTATATATATATATATATATATATATATATATATATATATGTATGTATGTATGTATGTATGTATGTATGTATGTATGTATGTATGTATGTATGTATGTATGTATGTATGTATGTATGTATATATATATATATATATATATATATATATATATATATATATATATATATATATATATATATATATATATATATATATATATATATGTAACGCGAGAAATTACATTAATAGGGGAAGAGATGAAATAACACATAAGTATCAATAAGCTAACGAGGAATTTTCCTCCACGCCTCATTCCTGAATCACTGGTTAGGCTTATATTTTAAGCCAGTGGTAGTTGACCACGTATCGAAACGAAGTGAGAAGGGGAGCTGAACGTCAGGTTAGCATTTAGTAGCAGACGGACTCCCAGTGGGTAAGCCCACTTGGAGGTGACCTTATCCTCCCTTGTAAAGGTATGTTATAAAATATATAGTTAGCTAGAGATGTAGGTGTGATTTATTGGTGGTTTATGTCTACATAAGGACTAATGGAATTTGTTATCCAGGGTCCCAAGGCAGGAGTGGATATGGAGGTGATGGCGGCGCCAGCCCTGTTGGCTGGTCACCGAGTAGCAGGAATAGAGTGGGAAGTGAGGGCGGCAGCAGCCCTGTTGCGGCTGTCATAGTGGCGGTGGACTACCCGTGGCGCGGTGTGAGACAGCCACACACTCACGGCTCCCCCAACATGACTCGTGTTCTTATCGCCCAGAGATAAGTGAGGCGGATAAAGGAGAGATAGTGTGGCGGAGAGTGTAGAATTAAGTAGTTTGTTTCTCTGGTCGAATAGGATGAAATATGTTTATTAAGTAAGTTGTTAGGTTAAGAAGTGTGGCGGAGAGTGTAGAATTAAGTAGTCTGTTTCACATTCGAATAGGATGAAATATGTTTATTAAGATGTTAGGTTAAGAAGATTGTGTATCGTTAGGGGATATGATTTATTAGAATTAAGGCAACTTGTGAATGTACACCAGTTGGGAAGTGAGACAGTAAAGAGTTAAATATATTTTAATTAGAAATATATTAAAGAGTTTTTCATTCTGTTTCCAACTTACATATTTTCTTAAATCTTTTGTTTTTGTTAATTCATATTTTTTCCCACTTAATGTGGGTGGTGGCAGCGGAGTAACCAGGACTGTTAGAGTACACTCCCAAGGTGGGCACTACATAATGGTGACAAAGGTGTAGATGGTCATTTTGACCACTACATATATACACGCCAATAATTATCACATAAGATTATCAAAACAAAGCCAAATCACATGCGGCTGGCAAAATAAAGCACTCAAGACGACCAGGCACCCAAAAGTCTCCTAACTAAATCACAATATCCTGCACGCGTCAACAAGATTGCATCTGTAAATAAAGGAGATTAGTTTTTCTCACGCCCTTATCGCTGAAGTCCACCACAAGGTCACGCCTGGTCCTTGAGTCCTCACCTGACCACGTGCTGCCTCCACGAAACACGAAGTCGTCCTGCTCACGCGCCTCAGCCTGTTAAACACTCTTCAATAAACCCTCGACAGCTACGGGAAAACCCGTGGCGGGAAAGCTCGAGGACACTTCACTCCGTAAAAACTCGTGCAACCTTTATCCGCACCAGTGCACACGCCACACTTACCTTCCGCCGCTCGACCCGTTCCCCTAGCTAATATAAATGCAGTTCCTGCTGGAATAAATGGATGCCTCAATACACACCTAAAGGTAGAAAGCAAAGAGCTTGGAGGGCAGATTTAATGCTGGGTAATTTACGGCAATGCGAGAGTCGTGAGAGAGCTCTGGGGTGTGGAGTGTGACCTAAAAGCGAGTGACCTAACGATCCGTAGCGGCCCGTCCAATGACACAGCCGCAACTAAGGAAGTTAGATGTATGAGGATGTTCATTCCTGAAATAAAGTTTCGATGCAGCGATTGTGATGCCATACCACCGAGAGATTGTGGTAAAGACAGAGAACGGACGCATGTCACTAGGCATTAGAGAACGGAAGGACTCGATGAGTAACTCAAATACTCATGATATTCCTGCACTTCCTCTACATTACAACCTTCATATAAATATTGGCTGTGTTTGTATCTTTGGCAAGGAAATAAATTATATAATGAAATATGCAGGCAAGGTTTTATTCAATTTTTTATTACATTTGCTGGTACTTTGAGGCTTACAATTCATGTTTCTTGTTTGTTTTGTTTAGAGGATAATGCCTCAGAGCCATAGTGATCTACCGCTGCTGCATATTAGTGTTGGCCGAAGCCACCCCCCCAGGGGGGGGGGTTACAAACCCCCGGCTGGCACCCGGTACCCATTCACTGCTGGGTGGACAGGGGCTAGGGATTTAAGAAAGACCACCCATCAATCTTTCGCTCCGCCCGGGGATCCAACCCGGGACTTCTCGGTTGTAAGCCGAGCGTGCTAACCACTACACTACGGAGTACCCCAACACCTTCATATTTTCCTCTCCTTATCCTTATCCCGTTCTTAACTCTTCTATTTTCACTGATCATTCATGCTCTTTTCGCTCGAATATTATATCTGCATGTGTTCCTTTCCTCCTCCCCCAGGCTTTGTCTTCCTTCCCTGGAGTGATTAGTGGCCGCGTAGCACCACACACTCAAAAATGAAGGGTAGGTATATTAAGGGTAGAATTATTACATCGCACCATCACTACCCTTTTTAAACCCTATGTCCAGGCTGGAGGGTAGATGCTGCCGATTATACCCTTCATCTACCCTTTTTAGACGTGAGGGATGAGAAAGGGTATATTTGGGGTTTGAAAAGGGTATATTTGGGTTGGAAAAGGGTATATTTGTAAGGGTAGAAAAAGGGTAGCAGTATTTCATCACTACAAACACCCTTTTCCTGCCCTTCTTTTCTAAGAGCGCATAAGTACGGTCAATCTGTCGTTAACTAGCCGCTCCCTCTTTTATCACCGCTATAAACATTCTCACGATATTCATCACTGCCATGACCGCCTCTAAATACCCCAATGCGTCTCATTCGTGCCACTGTTCACTCCCATCACATACATATATTACAAGGTCATATAAACCCAAAACTTAGTAAGATTTCCCACGAAGCTTAGTATGAAAAAAGTATGCATATTACATCGGCGGCATCACATAGAAAATAACGTTTGAGTGTCAATCTATGAAATCCTTTGTAAATGTACTATATAAAGCAAATATTTCAGACTTTGGAGATGCTTGCAGACTCAAGAGAGCGGTGTAACAAGTTTTCCCTCCTGCATCGTGTACGTTCACTCTTAGAAAAGAAGGGTAGAAAAAGGGTGTTTGTAGTGATGAAATACTGCTACCCTTTTTCTACTTTTACAAATATACCCTTTTGTAACCCTAAATATACCCTTTTCGAACCCCAAATATACCCTTTCTCAACCCTCTCGTCTAAAAAGGGTAGATGAAGGGTATAATCGGCAGCATCTACCCTCCAGCCTGGACATAGGGTATAAAAAGGGTAGTGATGGTGTGATGTAACAATTCTACCCTTAATATACCCCCCATTTCTGAGTGTTCTTTCCTCTCTTAGTAGTCAGGAACTCTCAACACGTGACACTCATATTGTGAGAGTCACGTTATCATGTTTGTTTTGATGTGTTTATGATAAGTGTTCTACCTGTCTTCCTCCTCCATACACAGTGCACACATGTACGGATGTCGTAAAGGTAACATGCACTTTTTTATTTTGTAATAATGATTGCTTGTATATGTAGCCTAGTAGTACAAAGTCTACATTTTATGTATGCACATTGGAACGTGATTTCGGCGTTAATGGCATGCATTAATCTCCTAGCACTTCCAGCTATTACGATGATGCAAAATAATCCTACAATTACTGTCTCCCCCCATATATGTAATAGTTATCTTCGGCAATCTCTTAGTGACCAGAAAATCAATACCGAGAAACAATGATGGTTGCCTTGTGCATCACGCCCGGGAACCCAAAACTCACCACACTATTTGTATTATTAAATATGCACCCATGACACTGAATGACAATGAATAAAATAACTCTCTTAGTCTTACTTAATAGACTAAAATGCTCTCCAGCATGATTGGTATTGCTTGGTGGTTTAGATTCTTGACCCTGCCAAGACATTAAGAATCTAAGAGTGTTCCTTGATCTGATAGGAGGGTGAGGAGAGGATGAAAAGTTTTGAATCTACTAGTTATCAATGATCGCGAAATAAGTGTCCCACGAATTTTGACTCGTACTCGGAGTGTATGGGGGGAGGGAGTGAGGGAAGGGAGGAAGATAGAAATGGGAGATAGGAAGAAAGAAGATAAATTTCACGAGAAACGAAAAGATTGAATTGCTTACGGACATAACCCGGGAATTGTATGATAGGAATTCCCATCCTATCTCTTCCGAATAACGGGCATTACACATCCTCTACTAATTGCTTATAGTACAGCCTTCCGAGGGCCCGAGGTAGAAACTCCACGCGTGAAACTTTTGAAACACGCTGCAGCTGAGGTGAGTATACCACCAGTTAGGAACTCCCTAGCGGGAATGGGTGGAGACATCAGGACCGTAGTTCCACAAACATTGGTTAGGATGACCAGTGGAGGCCCAGTAGGATGAATCTTCCGCGAAAGGAGCAGATGATGTGCATGTAGAATGTAGAATATGACTTAGAATACTCGAGGAGCACCTTCATACATGTGTGTGTGTGTGTGTGTGTGTGTGTGTGTGTGTGTGTGTGTGTGTGTGTGTTTACAGACAACAACTAGATGTGACCATCTAGTTGTTGTATTTTACAGGGCCAGAGCAATGCTCGTGTGGCCCCGTCTCCATATCAACATTTTTATCATTCATCCTTAGTGCTTTGTGTTGGCCGAAGCCAGCACCCCGGAGAGCAGGTCACAAACCCCGGCTAACACCCGGTACCCATTCACCGCTGGGTGGACAGGGGCTCGGGTTTTAAGGAAACAACCCATCTGTTTCCGCTCCGCCCGGGGATCGAACCCGGGACTTCTCGGTTGTGAACCGAGCGTGCTTCTCCTACATCACGGAGTACCCTGTGTGTGTGTGTGTGTGTGTGTGTTGTGTGTGTGTGTGTGTGTGTGTGTGTGTGTGTGTGTGTGTGGATATCAAAGTTGGATGTATGCGTGTTGAGTCTTCCAATTTTGAACAAAGTGGTCGAGTTTGAGGTGCTTCAAGACGATTCATTGCCATCAGACCACGCTAGCATTGCAGAACCTGTGTATGACCTTGCCAGGTAGTGACATGGATCACTTTGATGCATGCGCCTTTTACCTGGGATAGTATGCAGTTTTAAACAATAATGGTAGTCATGGTACAGGAATAAAGAAACATATGCATATATCTGCAAATGATGAAAGATATTTTGTGAATACATTTCAACTGATTGATATAACTACTGAGATAGGACATGTATAGAGGAAATGGTCAATATTATTAAATGGGCTGTTCACCATACTGCCTGAACAGTATGGTGGGTTAGAGCGTCCGACATCATTGTGTTCTGGCGTTCGATCTCCGGCCCCGTTCATTCCCGGAGATTTTTACACTGAAATTCGGGCGGTTACTGTCACCCTTAAGCAAGGGGATGGGGATGTGTGGTGTGTGAGGTCCCAGCATTACCGAAAGTCTGGTAATAATTAGCTCTAAGCTCGCACCGGGAGGGTGAAACTGGCGATCGCGAGTTTGACTCGCTATAAGACCATGGGTGAATGACACACACACACATACACACACAGACCACGATGGTCCAGTGGATAGAGCTTTGGCGCGCCATTCTGTGCTTAGCCGGTTCGAATCCTTGCTTGCTCCCGGGGATTTCTCACTCATAAATTCGAGTGGTTACTGTCCTCCTTGAGCAAGGGGATGGGGTGTGTGGTGTGTGAGATCCCAGCATTACCCAAAGATCGGTCATAATGAGCTCCAATCCTGCTCCGGAAGCGTGAAACTGGCGAAAGAGTCCGAATGGCTTGAACAAGACCGTGAGTGAAAAATTACACATACAAACACACACGCACGGCTCACAACCGAGAAATCCCGAGTTCAATCCCCGGGCAGAGCGAAGGCAGACAGGCGGTCTTCTTAAAGTGTAGAAGATAAATATATAATGCGGGGCGAAAATAAAAAAGTTTCCGATGAATGAAAAATAAATAGGAGGTTATTCCGGGGAAGGGCGGCCCGGGAGGGGGGGGGGAAAAGGAGTTTGTCCGATTTAAAATTCCCGGGGGGCCCACCCCCCCTTTCCCCCACCTCTCCCCTCTCTCTCTCTCCCCCTTTTCCCCTCTCCACGGGCGGGGGCCCCCGCGTAGACACTTTAAATAGGTCCCCAACTTTAAATAAAACCTCAAATGTTTAAACTTTCCCCCTCCACTTCCTTCCTCCGATGTTTTGCCTCGTGACCTCCCTTTTGGGGATTGTTTCGGGCCTTTTTAAAACCCCAGCTCTTTAGGCGAATTTTGGGTGGGGAAAAGGCCGAAAAAAACCGGCTTTTTGGCAGCTTGCGTTTTCTGTTAGATAGTAAAAGGAAAATTTTTTTTAAAGGGCGTGAAAACGGGGGGGTATTGACCCCCTGCTTCATAAGATACATGAAAAGTAAAATAAAAAAACAAAATTTAAAGGGATAGAAAAAAAATTTTTTAAAAAATAAAAAAAATTTAACAAAAAAGAACATGAGTACATTAAAAAAAAAAATAAGGAATATCAAAAACCCCATAATTTGTTGAAAGGCCCCCCCTTAAATTTAAATTTTAGGACTTCTGCCCCGGAGAGAAACACTCCCCCCAATCCCAAGGGAGAGGGGGTTTGGGCACCGCCAAACCCCGGGGAAAAAAATTTGGGCACAGGGTAGGCCCCCCAAGAGGGACCCCGCCCACCCAAGTGCCGCACAGAAAATGGGACCAAAAAAATCATCACAGTAAGGAGGGGGGCCCCCCTCCATGGGGAAACCCCATGAGTATATAGATTTGGGGACCAATACGCAATCTTTCCCAAAGGGCAGCCCTCCCATCTCCGGGAGGAGACCGGGAGTAGTTTCCAGTCCTGGGATACTTTGGGGGGATGGTGGGGCCATTTTTATTTTCCCCAAATAGTAACCCAAAACGTTCCTCCCAATGTTTTTGAACTGATCTAGGGTTTCCCGAGCGCGGGGTCCGTACCGGCACGGGCAAAATGTGTTTTAGAGCGGGTTCTTCTAGCTGCAGTTTTTCCCAAAGGGCATCGCTTCCTCATTCCGGGCAAAAAACCTACGGGTGCCGGTACCCAAAAAAAGGCTGACCGTCCGGCCTGGCCTCTTGACCCGATATCCTTCGGGAAAGGGCATTGACCAGCGGATGGGGAGATTTTAAAATTACATGTGACTGAAAAAGAAAGCTAAAAAGAATCACAAAAAAATTGTAAAAGGGACATCCGGAAAGAGAAAGAAAGATGAGAGCATTTTAAAATAGAAATTATTTCGGGGCCGTAAAACAGATGAAACATTTGGGAAATCTGACGCCTTTTTTAAAATTGATGGGAATAGGGACACCTATCCCCCTCCTTGTTGTTTGGGGGAACCATCAGTAAAGACAGGGACAGAACTTTTATGGTGCAAATTTGGTTTCAAAAAAACTGGGCACGCCCCATGAAGAGGTAAGCCCCTTTTTGAGGGGGAAAAGGTTTTTCCCAGAAGGACACTTTTTGGGAAAAGAATGGACCGACTCTCGAAAGGGTCTATGGGGGGCAGATCCGTAAAGCCAGGGAAGGATAGCATCCCCCAAATAGCTTTTATCGGAAACCAAGGGTTTGGGAAGTTTCTTCCCCCAATAAAAATTTTGCAAACCCTAAATAAACAAGCCCCCGCAGGGGCAAGCTATTGAGTCAGGGAGGCTTTGGAGGTGATACCAAACTTAACATAGGGACTGGCTTTAAAGATCTAATGGGGGACCCCAAGCATCCCCCAATGATTTTGGGAGGGGAAGGGGAGAGACCTGAACCCCCCGGGTTTTCCAGACGGACACCGCAGGGATGTCCCAAACCAAACATCTGCGGGTCGAGGTGGGTGGGGCAAGGAGTAAAACTTCACACTTTTATTCAAGCTTCGAAAGGTTTAATTTGGCGTTTGTAGAATAGGAGTGTAGTGCGATCAGCTCCCCCAGTGGTGGCGGGGGGCTTTCATTAGATCCAGGGTTCGAAAAAACAGTCAGTTTGAGAGCACGAAGGTGGGTACCCAAGTCAGTCTATTGTAAAAAATTTGAGCCCCCAAAAAACCCCGGGTTCTCTTCCCCTACATGGAAATTTTTTACCTTTAAAGATACGGGTTCTGGGGGGGAAAGGAACCCACGGGTTCTGCAAAAAGGAACCGCTATTTTTTCGCTGGGGGAAAACCCGGGGAACCCACTTTCATAGTCCTTTTCAAAAATTTTTTTCCCTAAAAGGAAAAGTTAAACCCCCTTTTTCTTTTACAATAAACTTTCCTGGAAGCACAAAAGAGATTGATAAACCCATCCACGTATAATTTTAACAATCCCGTCGGGGCGGGGTTACCTAAACCCAATCCCCATTAAGGGCAACACCCAAACGGGGAGCTAAAATAAAGACGCTCCCTTTGGGGGATGCCACGGAAGCAGGGTTAAGAAACATTTAATGTTCCCAACCCCGAACTCTAAAAAAAACCCGGGGTTGGCTGGGGAAAACTCTGGGGGAAACAAAAGGAAAAACGACCTTTTTTGGGTCCAAACCCCTTCCAAAACCCCTCCCAATATACCGTGTCCCCAACCCGTGTCGTAAGCCTTTTCAAGGTCGAAAAAGAGGTCACATGGTGTTGCGAGGGCAAATGCCCCGCAAAATGGTGCCTCAAAGGAAAAAAAGCCTCCGTAGGGGGAGGGGTGTTTACGGAATCCACATTTGAAACGGGGGAAAAAATTTTTCCCCCCCTTTCCAAAAAAACCTTACAAGTCGACTTTTTAAACCTTTTTTTTCGAAAAAATTATTTTCCACCCCATGAAGTTAGGGAAAAGGGGGGGGGAAATCCCCAAGAAATGGGGTTTTTTCCCAGGCTTAGGGTCGGGATCACCACCCCCACACCCCCTATTTTGGGGAAAGGGGTTCCTTAAATCCATATTCTATTATAGACCCCTAAAAACAAAAAAATCTAGACCTCATCTTTTAATGCCCAGAGAAATCGAAATAGGTTAACCCTTTTGGGCCCGGGGGGGAAGTGTAAAGCGAAAAACCTTTTCAGGTTTTACAAAGCTCACGAGGTGTAAAAAGAACATTGTAAGTTTTCCCCCGCCTCTAGATGAAAAAATCTATGCCTTTTTTGTTCCTGTCACAGTTTTTTCCCCTAGCACTTGGAGACGCAAGGGGCGGGCTGCGCCAATGAACAAAAATGGGAAAAAAAAATTCCCTGCTACAAAAAAGGGATCTTCCCCTAGGGTCTCCATTAATCGATAGAAAATGGAGGGGAGGATGGTTTAAAAATTTTCCCCCTTAAAATTTTTTTCACCTTTTCCCAACCTTGGACCCCCGGGGGAGATTCAAAGATTGTAATTATAAAAAGCCCTCCCCAAAAGGGGTGCCCAGGGCCCTTTTCCCTTACCCCCAAAGGTATCAAACTCTGAAACCTGGGAAAGAAATTTTTTTTGGGTTTTAACTAAGGGTTTGGGGTTTATATGTATTTTCGCCTCAGCACGGCGGGAGGACTCCCCCGCTGCCGTACAGTTGATTCCCCCCACGTAAAAAGGGGGGGGAGAGGAAAGAGCCAGAAGTGCGGGGGATGGCTCACGAGGCTGCAAAAGGAAACGAAACCAAGTAATCTACCCCCCTCAAACCTTTTCTGAAAGCTCTAAAAATGATGTTTAAAAAAAACAAAATTTTTGAAAAAACCCCCCCCCGTCCCGCAACGGAGGAAGGAAACCAAATTTTTGGGGACATCGGGAAGGGGGCGAGGGCACTTTCTTTAAGTAATGGGATAATGGTCACTTCTTCTAAGAAATCGGCCAAACCCCCCATGAGAATTTGAGGGGGGGACCCGTGGAAAGCCCCCCCCCCTGAAAAGGTAAATTTGCAGTCAATGGTTTCCCCTCTGCGAATGGAAAAAGTTTTTAGGGTTCCCCCTGTGTTTTAAAATTTTAGGTTTTTTGGGCCAATTTTTTAAGATTTCGGGGGAAAAACCGCCCCACGTTTCCCGGGGGGAAAAATTTCCCCCCAGAAAATGGGCCCCCCATTCATGTCTTTCCCCCGGGAAAAAAATGGACGGGGGGGAAAAATGGGCGGAAAAAAGATCCTCAAGATCTTGGGGGGAAAAGGTTTTCCCTCAATTTTGGAAGGTAGATTATTATTGGAGAGACAGGGGAGGTCTTGTGGGAGAGGGAAAGACCTGCTACAGCCTTTCAAGGGTGTTGCAGGGGGGTGACAGTTATGGGGACATCCCGACGAAAGGTAAAGGGCCCCAACCAAACTAAAGCCACCACCTTCTGGAGGGGGGGTTGTGGAAGGTATAAAACCTGTCGGGCAGAGAACCCCCTTCCCCCGCCCCATCATTTTTCCCCCTTTTAAAAAATATAATTTCTGGGCCAACCGTTGATGAGAAGGACTAGTTCTTCCCGTTTGCACGTTTAAACCACGAATATTCCTTGGGGGGATTTTAAGATGTTATTTTGTTGGGGTGAAAATGATGGGATAAAAACGCCTTAAAGGCTTGTAGACCCCTGGGGCCCATTTTTAAAGCCCAACCTTTTTTTTTTTTTTTTGTAGAAGATTGGGAAAAATATTTTCATTATTTTTTTTTTAAAAAATGTGAAAATTTGGGGTTTGGGGTACCCTCCGGTTTTTGGGGAAATTGGGGTTTTCATACGAGGACCCCCGGGATAGTAGAGGGCCGTATGTCCCACCAAAGAAAGCCCGATTTACTGACAGAAGATTTTTCCACTTCTAGGGTTTCTGAAACCCCCCGAGAGGGTTTTGGGAAAATTGTTATCAGCATGGGCTATCAAAAACTTGTGTTCCTTTGGGGTTTTGGGGACACCTTCGCCATTCAGCGGGTTGTTGAGGGTGGGGTCGCAGGCCCCTTCAGGGGTGGTAACAGGGGCATGATGTTTGGGGGTCACGTTTAGTACTCCCACCACCTATCAGAGGTTTTAAAAATCCTCACGGCAAAAAAGGTTCCTGGGGGCCCCAAAACATCTTTCGGGCTAAAGGTTCCTGTGGCCTAAACATCTTACTGCCTAAAGGTTCCTGTGGCCTAAACATCTTACTGCCTAAAGGTTCCTGCGGCCTAAACATCTTACTGCCTAAAGGTTCCTGTGGCCTAAACATCTTACTGCGTAAAGGTTCCTGTGGCCTAAACATCTTACTGCCTAAAGGTTCCTGTGGCCTAAACATCTTACTGCGTAAAGGTTCCTGTGGCCTAAACATCTTACTGCCTAAAGGTTCCTGTGGCCTAAACATCTTACTGCCTAAAGGTTCCTGTGGCCTAAACATCTTTACTGCGTAAAGGTTCCTGTGGCCTAAACATCTTACTGCCTAAAGGTTCCTGTGGCCTAAACATCTTACTGCGTAAAGGTTCCTGTGGCCTAAACATCTTACTGCCTAAAGGTTCCTGTGGCCTAAACATCTTACTGCGTAAAGGTTCCTGCGGCCTAAACATCTTACTGCCTAAAGGTTCCTGTGGCCTAAACATCTTACTGCCTAAAGGTTCCTGTGGCCTAAACATCTTACTGCCTAAAGGTTCCTGTGGCCTAAACATCTTACTGCCTAAAGGTTCCTGCGGCCTAAACATCTTACTGCCTAAAGGTTCCTGTGGCCTAAACATCTTACTGCCTAAAGGTTCCTGCAGCCTAAACATCTTACTGCCTAAAGGTTCCTGCAGCCTAAACATCTTACTGCCTAAAGGTTCCTGTGGCCTAAACATCTTACTGCCTAAAGGTTCCTGCGGCCTAAACATCTTACTGCCTAAAGGTTCCTGGGGCCTAAACATCTTACTGCCTAAAGGTTCCTGCGGCCTAAACATCTTACTGCCTAAAGGTTCCTGTGGCCTAAACATCTTACTGCCTAAAGGTTCCTGTGGCCTAAACATCTTACTGCGTAAAGGTTCCTGCGGCCTAAACATCTTACTGCCTAAAGGTTCCTGTGGCCTAAACATCTTACTGCGTAAAGGTTCCTGCAGCCTAAACATCTTACTGCCTAAAGGTTCCTGTGGCCTAAACATCTTACTGCCTAAAGGTTCCTGTGGCCTAAACATCTTACTGCCTAAAGGTTCCTGTGGCCTAAACATCTTACTGCCTAAAGGTTCCTGCAGCCTAAACATCTTACTGCCTAAAGGTTCCTGTGGCCTAAACATCTTACTGCCTAAAGGTTCCTGTGGCCTAAACATCTTACTGCCTAAAGGTTCCTGTGGCCTAAACATCTCACGGCATAAAGGTTCCTGCGGCCTAAACATCTTACTGCCTAAAGGTTCCTGCGGCCTAAACATCTTACTGCGTAAAGGTTCCTGCGGCCTAAACATCTTACTGCCTAAAGGTTCCTGTGGCCTAAACATCTTACTGCCTAAAGGTTCCTGTGGCCTAAACATCTTACTGCCTAAAGGTTCCTGTGGCCTAAACATCTTACTGCCTAAAGGTTCCTGCGGCCTAAACATCTTACTGCCTAAAGGTTCCTGTGGCCTAAACATCTTACTGCCTAAAGGTTCCTGTGGCCTAAACATCTTACTGCCTAAAGGTTCCTGCGGCCTAAACATCTTACTGCCTAAAGGTTCCTGGGGCCTAAACATCTTACTGCCTAAAGGTTCCTGGGGCCTAAACATCTTACTGCCTAAAGGTTCCTGGGGCCTAAACATCTTACTGCCTAAAGGTTCCTGGGGCCTAAACATCTTACTGCCTAAAGGTTCCTGTGGCCTAAACATCTTACTGCCTAAAGGTTCCTGCGGCCTAAACATCTTACTGCCTAAAGGTTCCTGCAGCCTAAACATCTTACTGCCTAAAGGTTCCTGCGGCCTAAACATCTTACTGCCTAAAGGTTCCTGTGGCCTAAACATCTTACTGCATAAAGGTTCCTGTGGCCTAAACATCTTACTGCCTAAAGGTTCCTGTGGCCTAAACATCTTACGGTCTAAAGGTTCCTGCGGCATAAACATCTTACTGCCTAAAGGTTCCTGCGGCCTAAACATCTTACTGCCTAAAGGTTCCTGCGGCATAAACATCTTACTGCCTAAAGGTTCCTGCGGCCTAAACATCTTACTGCATAAAGGTTCCTGTGGCCTAAACATCTTACTGCCTAAAGGTTCCTGTGGCCTAAACATCTTACTGCCTAAAGGTTCCTGTGGCCTAAACATCTTACTGCCTAAAGGTTCCTGTGGCCTAAACATCTTACGGCCTAAAGGTTCCTGTGGCCTAAACATCTTACTGCCTAAAGGTTCCTGTGGCCTAAACATCTTACTGCCTAAAGGTTCCTGTGGCCTAAACATCTTACGGTCTAAAGGTTCCTGCGGCATAAACATCTTACTGCCTAAAGGTTCCTGCGGCCTAAACATCTTACGGTCTAAAGGTTCCTGCGGCATAAACATCTCACGGCCTAAAGTTGTGACACACTAACTGGATCAAGGCTGAAAAAAATCCGGCCTAATAAACCCAAACTTACCTAAACTAACCTGCCAGCGGCTGGCGCGTAGTTAAAATATATTTGAGAAATTCATATCTCAGGAACGAGTTGTTTCCGATGAAATTGCAATACAGTACACCAGTGTCTTGTATAATTATGCAGAAGGCACTTCATATAACACATAGGTGTCCTTCGTAGTGAGTATGAGTATGGTGTTTTTCTTAGATAATACCAATATGAGTTTATTTTTTATTATTTTCCCCAAGTGAATTACAACTGCATAAAATACTGAACAGAAAATAATAGAGAACAATTTACTCTTATGGCATGTGGAGCCACCCTACACTTGCGGCATATTAAACTGTTTTTTTTGGGTAATGGTTTTGTGCCATTTATTGAAAATGTGATTTTCAAAAAAAGTTAACCTATGTAACTGAGAGCCATGCAAGAAAAAAAATACAGCAGCCACATTTTGCTGTCACACAACGTCCCTAACCTTTGGTAAATGTTTCTCATTGAACAAAACTACATATTTTATCTGATAAGATTTGTTGCTTGGCAATTCTTCAAACCTTAATGAATTTTGTGCCTCATTTAAATGTTGACAATTAATATTGCTCATAAATCTTTTCAGGTGGTGGTAAACCAGATTCTCCCCTCTCAGAACTGGACGACTTAAAGTAATCGTCCAGACCCATTTTTTCTTTGCATAATTATGTTGAATGTTCATTCAAAATACCTAATCCACAAAAAATTATTCATTTTCACGCCTTATTTCCCTAAAAACATGACTTTTGTAAAAAGCGCGGGAAAAACAACAGCCACATTCCAGCCGTGGCACGAAACTCGCTGGCGACGTCACATGAGTAAGCCTCCCAGCCCCGCCCGACACAGACACACGGAGACTCAGAGAAAAATACAGTACCCGAAGAATCCCGGGTGCTTCTGGTATATTTTTTGTGCGACACGGCACATACTTGCATCCTGCATGGGCACAGCAAGAAAGCTGTGCCCTTCCCGAGAGCTTAGCACCCATTCACAACCCACACGGCGACGATATATGTGTGCAGACCTTTGGAGCGGCGGGTAGTAGCCAGGGTACTGCAGCCCTCTCATCTCGGTGGCCTTGCTACTACCCGCCGCTGCACACGTCTGCACACATATATCGTCGCCCCACAGTTTGCAAATGGGTGCTAAGCTCTCGGGAAAGGCACAGCCCCCACGCTGCACCCACACAGGATGCAAGTACATGCCACATCGCACCAAAAATATATCAAAAACACCCAAAATTCCCCAAGTACTACATTTTTCTCCGAGTCTCTGCGCATCTGTATCAGGCGGTGCTGGGAGGCTTACTGTTGTGACGTCGCCGAGCCATGGTGCGTCGTCTGCTGATCGCCAGTTTTGTTTTGAGAGCACGGGGAATTTACAGATTTTGAATGCGGATCATTTAAAAACGGGTGACTGGATGCAAAATGTGACAACATATTGTTGATATACTCGATCATGGCTATATTTTGACTGCATTAAATCAGGAATGATGAAATGGTCTGGACGATTACTTTAATAGCCGACATTCATAGGAGGGAGAATATGATGTTCGGTGGCTGCCACGACAGGGCCGAGCAGATCCTGGTGGTACCTGAAATGCCAGGATCACCTGCTTCTCCCCAGTTTTGATAATATAAGGTACATTATTTGCATGGACTCTCCTTGTAATTCTCATTTCTCTGTATAGATTACTTGTTCAACATAATGGGGAGCATTGGGTTACTTGTCCTTGCCTGATCACATTGGCTTCAAGTAGAAGTCGTACTGCAGTTTTGTCACAAGGCGTTACTTAATGGTTCTGTAATGCTTCTATGTGCTCTTTGGTTGATGCTTTTATATCTGTGTTTGGGGACTGAGACTGGTGGCTTGTTTTTAGGTGCAATGAACATCTAGTAGATGCAATTTTTTCTCATTTCAACTTACGTTACCATATTATGGACACTAAGCTTTAAGCATAAACCTACAAATTTAGAAGTTAGCATGTTAATCCTTAATATTTATTGCAAATGTGAATATGTTGCAGAATCTTTATATAATTGTTTCTAGATCTTATTAAATTTTGTTTAATATCTTATTATTAAGCTTCCACCGTCTTTTTAAATAATATTCTGCTAAATTGAGTTATGGAGGTATTATTGCATGGTTTAATAAGTCACGACTTATTAAATTTTTCATAAGTAGATTTTTTGTGAGCCTACTCTAAGTTGCTTTTATTTTTAACCTGATACCATTCACCATCAACAGTCAGGTGGAGGATCCGCTCTTACTGGAAGCAGGTGCAGCCCCACTGCTGGACTCAACACTTGTTAAGCCACGAGCTCAAGCTGCCGCATGTTCCTCGAGTTCAATCATTCTCTGTGACGATGGTCAGGCCGAGCACACGAGGAAGAAGAGGAAGATTGCCAGGGTGAGGGTAGAGACAGCCAAAGCAGTGGAAGAGCTTTCTCTAATGAAACAAATGAGACTAAACTAAAGACCCCACATTATTTTTCTAATATATTTTTGTTTTATAGTTTTCATTTGTGTATTTATTAGTTAATTATTATTGATGCTATTATTTTTTTTTTGTGTGTGTGTGTGTGTATGTGTGTAATAGACTAAAACAGTGAGCTCGATCTGCCATTTGGTGGCCGTCTGGGAACCTCCCGTCAGCTCAGGACGTCGGGTCTCGGGGTGTCAGGCTTGACTTATTTGCCATTATTCCCTACCAAACCAGCTACAATTAAGTATTGTCATGGTCAACATGGGTGTATGCAAAATGAAAATATACGAGTTTTACATTATTCATGGCATTATAACGAGGATTGTTGGCAAAATAGAAGCATTCGACCACAGGTGTCCTACAACAATCTACTAAATACTGTAGAGGAATGCTTCAAGGCGGGTGCATGGGTAAATATTACCTTCTCTTTGCATGCCGCATACCGTCGGCGAGTTTTCCTGATTTGTGTAGGTACGAGCATTTCGGTAGACGAGAGTACCAGGTACCATGAGGCAAGGATGGGTAATGTCACCGTGGTTATGCAACTTATTTATGGATGGAGTAATGAGATAAATCAAAGCAAAGGTTGGTGATGTTGGTATAGACTCAAGAGTATTCATTGGCTCGTCAAGTAACACTTAAACCATGATGTAACACTACTTATTATGAGGAAAGACAACAAAAGGAACTCAATTAATAAGGTATTTTAATACTATTATAACCATGAATATGTACAACCTACAAAGAGAAGACTACGACGAAAAAATTTCGAGTTGTTTTGGGCGAAATTGATATTCCAAGTGCTATATTTCCATGCTCACTGACAACATAGAGAAGACCTGAGGTGATGGTTCATGTGCAAAGGCTTCTAAACCAGGAAAACAGTCGCAGCAGAGTCTCATTAAGAAGTAAGCAAGTGGTAGGGACACATTACGTACCTACCAGTTGCTTACCTTTTGACGAGGCTCTGTTGTGACTCTGTTTTCTTGGTTTAGAAGCCTCTGCACATCAGCCATTACCTCAGGTCTTCTCTATAGTGTTGTCAGCGAGAACAGAGCACAGTAATATAGCACCTGGAATATCAATTTCGCGCAAAATAACTCTAAATTCTTCCATCGCCGTAGTTTTCCCTTCGTAGGTCCACCCGTGGCGACCCCACCTTATCCCCACAATGCACCGATGTAAACAAACCGTGACGTAGTTATGTCTGGGGCCCATTGAGGCATCAGACAATTTTCAAGTGCAACCCGCATGAGAGGATGCAAATTTAGAATGGCATTCCTTTTCTATGCCTTGATTAAAACTTAAGCTTTGCTGACACAGACATGATGTTGGCATCTGCACAATATGGCTGTTGCCTTCTCAGCTTATTCCTTGTAGTCCTGACTATCAACCAGGACAATCCAGCAATGCAATAGAGGGCCAAATGTTTTGAAAGCTGCTTTTTAAGAATAATCCACTGGAAGCTCCAATAGGGCATCATAATGATCAGTTCCGTCATCTGAGAATGGATGAAGCATCCACATGCTGGAGGTCTGAGGTGTCTTGGAAATAGAAGTCAAGGTTTTCCTGCATCAAAGTCAGGTGTCTGGTAATCCAGGGGGACATTCCTACCTCCAATGTCTGCTCTGCTGTCGGCATACCATGTGCCCAGCCACTGCCAGCCACCCATATAGGTATCAATCAATCAATCATTGGGGGCATACGCCGGGGGGCGCGTCGCCTCGCCCACCCTACGACGCCACTCCCGGGGGTCACCACGCGCGAGTTCCCATGCAGGCTCCTTTCCCATACCAAGCAGCTCTCGACAAGAAACATCAACTTGCCCCAGCCACGAGCCTTGTGGGCGCCCCCTTGGCCTCCTCCACGCCGGACTGTCTCTTACAGATACAACCCAATGGGAAGGATCGGTTTCAGGGTAGCGTGCCACATGCCCATATAGCCCAAGTTGGCGCTGACGGACTATGCAGGTAATAGGCCTCGATTCAGTCTCACGGTGCAATCGCTGATTTGACACGTAATCATCCCAGCGATACCCAATGATTCTGCGAAGACATTTATTACCAAAGGCATTGATTCGTCTCTTCAAGTCACTATTTAGTGTCCATGTCTCACAACCATAGAGTAAGACAGGGATCACAAGCGACTTGAAGATCCGGATCTTTGTCCTTCTGCACAGATACCGACAACGCCAAATACTCACGCTCAGCGAGTCCATAACACCGTGGGCTATGCCAATCCGCCGTAAGACTTCTTGACGTGACCCGCCGTCATTATGGACTGCGCTACCAAGGTATGTAAAACTTTCCAAGATCTCAATGTCCTCGCCACATGCATAAACAGACTGTACTGCTTCATCTAGTAAGTCTCCAAACACCTGGACCTTGGTCTTGAGCCAGGAGACCTCAAGTCCCAAAGGCTTTGCCTCCTCGTGCAGCACCTCGAGAGCCATCACCTACAGCTTCACTCACCACCAGCGACTCGGCAAAGATTACTGCATCATTGGCAAAAACAAGATCAGTGATCTTGGTGTTGCCGACGGATGCTCCGTAATCACTTTGATCTACAACCTTGTCCAATACCCAGTCCATACAAGCGTTGAAAAGTGATGGGGCAAGGACGCACCCTTGCCTCACTCCTGTATTCACAGGAAAGAAGCTGGATACACCTGCCCCACACTTCACAGCACTCTCAGTCCCAGAATACAGACCAGTTATCAAACCAATAGTCCTTGCAGGAATCCCTCTAAGTCGCAGAAGATCCCAGAGTGACTCACGATGCACTGAGTCAAACGCCTTCTTGAGATCAACATAGGCTGCAAGCATCCCCTGTCGAAACTCACGTCGGCGTTCCACCAGGACACGAAGCGCTAGGATACGGTCCGTTGTTGACTTACCAGGCGTGAACGCAGACTGCTGAGGTCTCTGATGCTTCACCAGATGACTGCGAATCCGTGTCAGCAATAGATGGGCAAGCATCTTGCCTGGTACGCTGAGCAGTGTAATACCACGGTAATTGTTGCAGTCCTGACGGTCCCCTTTCCCTTTCCAGATAGGGACGACCAGCCCCCTTTCCAGATAGGGACGACCAGCCCCCTTTCCAGATAGGGACGACCAGCCCCCTTTCCAGATAGGGACGACCAGCCCCCTTTCCAGATAGGGACGACCAGCCCCCTTTCCAGATAGGGACGACCAGCCCCCTTTTCCAGTCAGGAGGAATGGTACCTGATTGCCACACGGCAGTCAGGACAGCATGCAACCCGCGGATCATGGCCTCACCCCCAGCTTTGAGGAGCTCTGCACTGATATTACAAACACCAGCTGCCTTTCCACCCCTCAACTTTGCTACAGCCTCTCTGACTCCGTCAAGAGAGGGTGCGGTTTCGTCAATGGGAGGATCAGCATCCGCTGCCTGTAATCCAGTGGTGTGAAGCTGCTCAGTTGGAGGGTCCACCATGAACAACTGCCCAAAGTACTCAGCCCAACGAGCTATCTGCCCATCCATGTCCGACACGAGGCGCCCATCTGCTGTTCGAATAGCACTCGCCCGAGATGGAAACTTGGAATGGAGCTTCTTCAGGGCTCGGTAGGCGGGTCGGAGGTCATTAGCGTTCAAATGACCTTCGACATCCTCAGCGAGACTGCTGACATACCTCTCCTTGTCTCTCCCCAGGAGGGTTCTAGTCCGGCGTGACAGAGCCCTGTGCTGGTCCTGGTTCCCAGCCAGCCTTGCAGCGCGACTCTTCTCAATTTTCTCCAGCGTCTCCGTCGAGACAAAACCACGCCTTGACCTCGGGCGCTCCCCAATACACTCCTTGGCAGCCTGTAGAGTTTCACGTTTGAAGGTATCCCACAGTTCTACAGGGTCCTCGAGGGCACCGAGCACATCAAACCGATTTGAGACTGCCACCGCATACTCATGAGCACATGTCAAGTCCTTCAGTTTCTCAAGATGAAACACAGTATGGTTACCTCTTGAGATTCTTCTGGACTTGACATGAAGCTTAAGTGTAGCAACAACAAATCTGTGATCTGTTCCAAAGAACTCAGCACTCCGGTAAACCCTGCAGTTATGGAGGATCCTCCAAAGAGTACTAACGAGGATGTGGTCGATCTCCTTAGCTACCCCTCCGGCATTACTATACCATGTCCAGCGGTGCAGCTCTGGTCTCTGATACCAAGAACCTGCAATTCTCAACCTTCTGGACCTTGCAAAATTCAGAAGCAGAGAACTGTTGGTGTTTCTGGTACTGGAGCCATGAGGACCAACACATAACTCGTAGCCATCTCTCACAGTGCCAGTAGTAGCATTGAAGTCGCCCAAGACAATGAGTGTGTCCCGAGGAGGACACTGGTCTAATACAGAGTCGAGTTTGGCGTAGAACATCTTCTCTTCAGTTTTACGCACCTCGATAGGAGTGTACACTGCAACAAGAGACATGAAACCCAGAGTGTGTTTCATCCTCACCTGCATTATACGCTCATCAACCGGAGTAACCTCAACAGCTGACGGCTGCAGTTTGCTGGAGATGCCTATAGCTACTCCCCAGTCACGGTGACCATTGCTCATACCGGACCAGTAGTAGGTGTAACTCCCACTGCTAGTCTCGCCACTGCCAGGCCTCCTTGTCTCAGAGAGTCCCACTATATCCGTTATCCACCCTCAACCTACTGAGCTCGCCCGATAGGAGAGGTAGTCGACGATCGTCCGAGAGGCTCAGAACGTTCCACGAGCCCACACGAAGAAGCCTCCGGAGGTTTATCCCAGGAGTGATTCGACGGGCAGGCGCCGCTTCTGCTCCGCCCCGGCCACCCCCATTAGAAAAAGTTGGGCTAAGGGGCCCTACCACTCGATTTGGAGTGCGGGATTCCCGAGGTCTTTGCCCTGCACTCGTCATAGGCAGACCCCTCCCCTGCGTCGGCATCGGAGGGGTCTGCATGGTCGGGCCCCCCGGCAAAACCAGGTCGGGGGTGCGGTTACCATGCCCCCGGCCTCTACCTCTTATAATGTTAGTGGCTTAGTTTGTTTTTTACAGGGAGGTGTCGCAAACCCCTCCCCAACCAATCTATGTCAGGGATTGGCCTTACTGCTCACCGTGGCCAGGGACGCAGAACCCCCTGTAGGGATTAACCCCAGGCTGCCCACTATTTCAATCATAGCTGGCTACAGAGGGTGACAAAATCAAAACATCCTTTGTAGTGAAGATTGCTTTGTCCAGTGGTCACGCCTGTGTTAAGTAGTGAAGATATAATGATTGGTAGTAATGATACGAGGAGTGCACCAATCAGCTGCCCCGTAGAATACAGGGGGAGGCAGGGGGCGTGGCTTCCTTAGTACATTTTGACCATAATAAACAAAAAAAATTATATTCTTCTCATCTTCGTCAGGTAACTGTCAGAAAGCATTAAGGGGTTCTGCCTTCTCACCCACACTACCACCTCACGTGAGAGCCAAGACATCCATCAGCATCTTCAGGGTGGATGACTTTAGCTATACAGGGAGGTCCCGTTATACGAGCATTCGGTATACGATAATCCGATGATACGAGATGTGTAAATTAGGGTCTATTTTCAATATACGAGATCGAAAATTCAATGATACGACATTCAAACTGGGGTGAGTAAAATTATCAAGTTCAAAATGCGCACCCTACCACTCCCAGGCTGGACAAAGGGGGATTTGGTTGACCCCAGTGAGGTCACCCCTAGCAAGCCGTGACCTGAAGGGTAATTAAGCATATGGCGTGGCCTGACATTTAGGGGTAATTAGCAGGTGTGCGGCCCCAACCTTGGGACCGCAGTCAGGTCACCCCTAGCAAGCCGTGACCTGAAGGGTAATTAAGCATATGGCGCGGTCTGACCCTTAGGGGTAATTAGCCAGGTGTGCGGCCCCAACCTTGGGACCGCTACACTACCTTCTCTTGTATCACGCGGCGTCCCCTACATTACAACGTCTTTTTTGCTTGTTATGCATGTTTTATGTTTAATTAATGTGCAGTTATGTTATTTTGTGTGCTATTTTCTCTTTCAGAATGCTTTTTCTACAGAATAGGTAGTACAGTGTGGGTAATATAGACGCTGTGTGTTTGTTGTGCTTGCTATAGTTTATTTTAGCTTGAAAAACATGTCTTTTTTATTTTTTTATTTTTTTTAATTGATGGGGTCTTGGAACTAAACCCATATTTTACCATTAGTTATGTGTTTCGTTATACGAGATTTCGCTTTACGAGTATGCCAGGTGGAACCTAACTGCTCGTATCTTCGGGACCTCCCTGTATATAGGCACACTCGAAAAAGCAAGACATAATGTTTATACAGGGAGGTCCCCTGTTATACGAACATTAGTTATATGAGAAATCAATGATACTAACTTAGTCAATTAGGGTCTATTTTCAATATACGAGATCGAAAATCCAATGCTACGACATTCAAACTGGGGTGAGTAAAATTACAAAGTTCAAAATGTGCGCCCTACCACATATGTATCTGGGCTGTATGATGATGTACAATGATTCAGATTCGCAGAGACGAGTTTGTGGGCAGTGGAAGAGGTCTGCGCACCCCTCCCTTGTCCCTTACCTACCTAACACAGCGTTCACACACAAGTTTATTACGGTGGGAATGTAGGTAAGTACAGCGGAGTGATGCCACGAGGAACACAGGGAGAGGAGTGATGTGTTGCCTCAGATGGTAGGTAGGTAACTGCCTGAATATAGGACTCCCGGGCTGGACAAAGAGGGATTTGGTTGACCCCAGTCAGGTCACCTCTAGCAAGGCGTGACCTGAAGGGTATTTAAGCATATGGTGCGGCCTGACCTTTTGGGGTAATTAGCCAGGTGTGCTGCCCCAAAAATTGTGAAAAACATGTCTTTGTGAAAACATGCGTGAGAAACATGTCTTTGATGGGGTCCTGGAACCAAACCTATATTTTACCATTAGTTATGTAGTATTTCGCTATCCGAGATTTCATTTTACGAGTATGTCAGGTGGAACCTAACTCTTCGTATCTTCGGAACCTCCCTGTACACTATTTTACTTTCCTTCAATTATCTTAATATTGGTGTAGTCTTACTGCAATTTTGTAATATAATTCTATATTCTATTCTATTTTGTAATATAATCTTGCAATATATTCTATGATAATACAATTTAAAATTCATGTAAGTAAAAAGACTTACCTCCATGATGCCTGGTCATGCTGTCCCTGGAGTCCTCTGGCTTCCTTGGTGGACCTCATCCACTGTCCTGTTCGGCCTGTGTCGTCCTGCACCCGTCAGCCCGGCGCTGCCTCCTTCACCTCCCTGGTGTCTGCCCGGGGCCATCAAGGTCCCCTCCTCACACACACTGACGTGACAGTTCTTGATGGCAATTTTTTTTTTTTTTTTTTTTATTTTTTTTTTTATGTTAGAGCCTATAGCACCTGTAGGCTTATAGAGGTCTTGATGATGTTGGCTGACCTCGCCCGTTGCTGGCGCAGGCTGGATTTTTATAGTGACGCCTATGGTCTTAGGTGAAGATCCCGTTTTCTCTAACATTCGGATCTTCAGTATAGGCCCCTGGAGTTTCTTTGTTGCACTCGCAGACGGAGAACAGGTTATAACAGCATGCAGGTTTTTTCAGCCACTCGACGATGGATTTGACGGTTGCTTCTTGGTGGGACGTGAACTCAGGACCTTCTCCTCCCCTACCAGGCCCTTGAAAGAGTTGCCCCCGGCAGGATTCGAACTCGGGAATTTGAGCTCACCACTCCAAGACGCTAACCCTGCATTTCTCAACCTTTTTACCCTTGTGGAACCCTGGCAATAATTTTCATGTCTCAGGGAACCCCTACATAAAAAATCTTACAAATCATTATTAACATCTTTCTTTCTCTTTTATAAACTTAAAGTTCATAAGGAAAACAATATGTATATTTTTTCTTCTGATAACTGGTTTAACCCCTTCACTGCGGATATCAAATTCATAGGCCTACCCCCCTGTGCGGCAGGTTTAATTAAAATATAAAATAATTACTGATCATATTTTAAAGTGCCTAAATGAATAGGATGCTCATTCCATACCAGAAAATCTATGTTTGGTCTTGGTGGAGGCTACCAGCTAAGTGAAGAGTTACGTCAAAGTGCAGCAACAGGGCCGTGACCGTGCTGCCAGATGCACAATGAAACCACTTACTACTCAACATAATACAGCTTATTTTGGTACATAAATGCTTCATTCATTCATGCATCTGTTTTATATCCATCAAGAATATATTGAATATCTTGACTATTTAGCCTCGCCATTGAACTAGAGGGCGCGGCAGCGTCAACACGTCGTACTGTACCGCTTGACCTTATTAGTCACACTAACTCACGCAAGCAGAAAAAGAGTTTCTATTATATCACAACACTTGACACTGTTGCCATACAAGCCTATCACAGCGAATATTTACCCATAATATCATTGAGCGCGCAGTTTAAATACAGAAACCATATATGTACCAGCCGCAGTAAACCCTTAAATAGCTGAGAGACCGTATTTGTACCAGCCGCAGTGAACCCTTAAATAGCTGAGAGACCGTATTTGTACCAGCCGCAGTGAAGGGGTTGAGCAATAAATAAGTTACGTTTCTCTTACTAAGTTTATTCACAATGGAAAAAAAATAAAAAATACGTAACTGAAATCAAACTATTTGTTCATGAGGCCTCATACGGAGGTTTTCATTCACACACAAAAAAATCTACTCTATCTGTAAACACAAAAAAATAAACTGAAATAACCAATATCATAACACATATAAACAAAATTCAAACAGCTAATAACTACAACAATAACTTAATCGTTTATTGATAATGTTGAGAAGGCATAAGATAAATGAAGGCAAAATACCATATGAACAAATTTATGAGTCAAGGAGATTTATTTTTGAAGCCATTTTAGAAAATGAAATTTGCTTCTCTAATGTGAAACCTGTGGTTGTCTTTTGGTACGCCAAGGTAGTTAATGCGTCACGTACAGCTACTGGCCACTGACCACTAAAGGCGGTTTTACACTGGCGCCGTATAGACGTCACTAAATATATTCCCTATGATTATTATACTTTCAAATGATATAACAGGTTGAACACTCTTAGTATAATACCCAAGAATTTTCCAAGAATATGCCGTACGTGTATAGTAAAATTAATATGAAATTTAACACAAAGATGACTAAAAAATGCATTTACATATGATTAGCCTATTTGCAGACACCTACTCATTAGCCTACTGTAGACGGACATTGTTCTTCTCCTAAATCTATCAATAATGGTGTTCCCCAGGGTTCTGTCCTATCACCCACTCTCTTTCTATTATTCATTAATGATCTTCTAAGTCTAACTCAAGCCCTATCCACTCCTACGCTGATGATTCTACCCTGCATTTTTCAACGTAGTTTATTAGACGTCCAACTCAACAGGAACTAAGTGATTCACGGAGAGATGCCACCGAGCGCCTAACTTCTGATCTTTCTATAATTTCTGATTGGGGCAAAGCAAACCTTGTTTTGTTCAATGCCTCAAAAACCCAATTTCTTCACCTATCTACTCGACAAAACCTACCAGATAACTATCCCCTCTTCTTCAATGACACTCAACTGTCTCCTTCTGCTACAATGAACATTCTAGGACTATCCTTTACTAAAAATCTTATTTGGAAATCTCACATCTCATCTCTTGCTAAAACAGCTTCTAAGAAGTTAAGTGTCCTGTGGCATCTGCGTCTTTTTTTTTCTCCCTCCCAATTGCTTGCTCTCTACAGGGGCCTTATCCGCCCATGTATGGAGTATGTCTCACATGTTTGGGGAGGATCCACTCATACATCTCTCCTAAACAGGGTCGAGTCAAAAGCTTTTCGTCTCATCAACTCCTCTCCTCTGACTGACTGTCTTCAATCTTTAAATCACCGCCGCAGTGTTGCTTCTCTTGCTTTCTTCTACCGTTATTTTCATGCTCACTGCTCTTCTGAACTTGCTAATTGCATGCCCCCCCCCCCCCTCCCGTGACCTCGCTTCACAAGACTTTCTACTCATTCTCATTCCTATTCTGTCCATCTTCCTAATGCAAGAGTTAATCAGTATCTTTACACTTTCATCCCTTTCACTGGTAAACTCTGGAACTCTCTTCCTGTTTCTATTTTTCCACTTTCCTATGACTTAAATCTTTTCAAAAGAAGAGTAACAAGACACCTCCCGAAATAAATTGGCTCACCCTCTTTTTTATTTTATTCTCTTACTGTCTTCTTTATAGGGACTGGCAACTAAGCGGGCTTTGTGTTACCCATTTTTGTTGTGCCCTTGGCCAGTCCTTCGTGATGTAAAAAAAAAAAAAAAAAAAAAAAAAAAAAAATACTATTCTTTTTCCTTTACATTTTGCTTTTCCTTCCTTTTCAGTTCATATAGTTCTACTTTCAGACCTTCCATTTCGTCATAGCTTCTTCTCAAACCTTCAAGTAAACATTTCATACATTAGAACTCTTCAATCAGTCTCTTCACGTGTAGTTTGGTCTTATCTCCCTCCTCCTCCTCCTCCACCCTGACTAATCTGGAGTGCAGAGTTCCCTTCTTAACTTCTTCACTAAACCCTGAGAAGTCTAACTGGGTTATCGTAAGCTCCTTTCCTGACTTTGGGGTCTCCACCATGTTAAAAAAAAAAAAAAAAAGTACACAAATTCTAATCTCTCTAACGTGGACCACAACCTTGTTCAGGTTTTTGGTGTTCCTGGGCAGCTTGTTGTACAGGTTGAAGTTCCCAAACTCGGCATCCCAAGACTCGGCAACACCCAAAACTCGGCTATGGTTCCGGATTTTCCAAAACACGGCAGAACACCCAAAACCCGGCGCGTAGTTGCCGGATCGGCCGCTTGGTTTCTCCCGCCGATTTGTTTGTTGTTATTGTTCAGTGGTGTTGTGACTGTAGAGTTGTGTACACTGTTATTTTGTGTACTTCTGATTTTCATGCTTTTTTTCCCCTTAATATATCTACGTTCTAAAAGTCGGAAAATTCCATTACTCGGCTCGGCGCTGGTCCCGAGGTTGCCGAGTTTGGGAACTTCAACCTGTACTCCATCCATATGAATATCTTCCTCCTCCTTCTTTAGGTCTGTTCTATGGTACTTTGCTGTTTATACACGATAAGATAAGATTTTCATCCTATCTAGACACTTTGCAAGTACCAACTACAAGGTTATTGACTATACAAAGCGCCGCTACGTCAGCATGAACTAGGCGGACTCGAACCGCTGACCGAATGCACAGGGACGCTGCACATTGCGAACACACGTCTCTACCAACCTTGCCACCCTGACGGGCTGTTTATACACGAGCCTTCAAAACTATCACAACACTCGAGCACGCTCTTGACCTCGGCTCAAGTGTGTTAAAGTGTGCCAGTGTGTTAAGGCATGACAGTATACTCTTTATGTATATGTACATATGTTTACTAAGTGTGTAGCCAGCGACTTGTGACATTTCATTCCTACTCGTGGCGTTCCAGCCGGTCTCATCATGTAGGCAGACTGGGTAAGGTACTCTTGTGGCCCACATTGCACTCTCAATAATCACTGCTCGCAAAGGCATTTATTACTACAGGTTGAAGTTCCCAAACACGGCAACCTCGGGACCAGCGCCGAGCCGAGTAATGGAATTTTCCGACTTTTAGAACGTAGATATATTAAGGGGAAAAAAAGCATGAAAATCAGAAGTACACAAAATAACAGTGTACACAACTCTACAGTCACAACACCACTGAACAATAACAACAAACAAATCGGCGGGAGAAACCAAGCGGCCTAGTGTGGTGGCACCCAGCGGCTGACCCGGCAACTACGCCCAGGGTTTTGGGTGTTCTGCCGTGTTTTGGAAAATCCGGAACCATAGCAGAGTTTTGGGTGTTGCCGAATCTTGGGATGCCGAGTTTGGGAATTTCAACCTGTACTGACAGTTTGGGCTAACAATAAAACTCCAAAGCTTTCCAGCGTGAATTCACTTAACCTCAACCATCACAACAAACTTTGGATCATGTGATAATAAGGTCATGGGTTTCATGGACAGCAGTGAACCAGTAAATCAGAATGCCTGTTTCATAGCCACTCGATAACTAGTAGTGTGATTGATGCAACTAAAAGACATCATATGAGTCATTTTATACATTTATTAATTACTTTGCAGGTAAACTTTGCCAGTCACAAGAACATAAGAAAATAAGGAGGCTACAAGAGGCCGCGAGACCTACACGAGGTAGTTCCTGTAATTACATCACTACAGTCATATTACACCTGACACACTGCCACACTGCTACAGGCACTTTTAAAATTCATTCCATTTCATTCCTTTCATAACATTAGTCACAATCTCTTTGGATTCTAAAATAAACTCTTGTTTCAGGTATTACATAAATAGTTTGATCTCTTGGCATGTTAATGCAAAAACTTACCATTGTAAGAACCCTATCAACTCATAACTCAAATACCTTGGGGGAATTTCTGAACTATAGTAACCTTGCATTAATGATCTCATAAACCATTCTCCTCCTGAAGTAAGGCATGTGTTCCTGGTCAAAGTTGATCCTGGCACAGCGTGACAGATAGTCTGCAAACTTGCAGGCAAACATGCCACAATCTGAGCCATTCATCTGCTGTGGGATACCCTGTAAGAGAGGAAAGGGTGAGTCATCTGTAGAAAGATAGAACTATAACCAATAATCCAATAAGACTTAACATACAATGAGGCCCCAAAATACAATGACAGTTCTTTCAAAAGGATTCACTGCTTCAAGAAAATACTGCAACTTGGACTGCAATATGCAGGATAGAGCAACATTTGATGTCCTAAATTTTTTAGATTTTAGAAACTTTTTCCGCAATAAAGTCAGATTTTTACAAGTGATTGAAATTAAAATTATCATCATACAAAACATATATTAACATAATAAGATATATTTATAGTGTACATCATCATAACAATGATGATGTAATACAATAATGTAATAGAATGTTAATAAACTATGTCATTTATGAACCAAGATGTTTGTGAACTGCATCAACTGATCTATAAGACCTCGAATAATGTAAATTAGCTGCCTAAAGAAGAAAGATACAGGTGCTATAGGCTCAAAGCGTTGAAAAGAAAGTGAAAACAATATACCCGTAATGCATTGCTTACGGAGATTTATACATTGTACAATATTAAGCAGACTTTCACGGTCGCATACCATCCAAGCTCGAATAGGCTGGCGGAGTGCGTTAACAGGAAGATCCTTGACGCGTTAAGACCTGTCGTAAACAGTTTGCACGACGATTGGGAAGATTTGTTACCCTACGTGATGGCTTGCATTAATAGTTCAGTTTGCGAGTCCACGGGCAAGTCTCCTCACTACATACTTTATGGTGCGAATAAACGGATGCCGTATGACCAATTGGCCAAGCCCAATAAACCTGTGTATAACACAGATAGCTATCTGGATCAGCATTTGCATGTCTTTACTAATATACACAAAGGGGTCAAGGAAAGGCTACAAGCTTCTCGTGCCGAGATGATGGCACAACAACGTAAGCGTGCGGTTCCTATTCCCGTAAGAAAAGGCGATACCGTAATGGTTCAGGCTCCGAGACGGAATTCCAAGTTGGCGCCGAAATTCTTTGGCCCGCGCATTGTTGTTGGTGAGAAGCATGGCAATAAGTTTGAGGTATTGGATCCATTTCTTCACACTGTCCAGATAATTCATAATGACAGGTTAAAGAAGACCAAAGCCCGACGGGACCCGGCTTTTGGTGATTGTGATTACCTACCTCCAGGCACTTCCACTAACCCAATCACCACTAACGCCAGGCACGGCTATAATCTACCACCCCGAGCCTAACTAATTTTCTTTCACATCATGCTATGTGAAATGCATGTATTGCATGTTACTTTCATTATAGATCTTCGGAAGGATCGACTGACCTTCATGAAGCTAACCTTGTTGCATGCCAACCATGTTATAGGTTCCATTCCTTTGCATGCCCAAACCAAGCGAGACCTTGTCAATGCTTTCGGTAGGGTGTCTCAGTTCTTATTTGAGACAGCTGTGGATGAACATGTCCGGGACTTGCGGCAGCACTGTAATCGACTGGTTACTATTTTGGCGGCAAACTTAATGGTTTATTAACATTAACAACAGTAAAAGGTTGGAAATTCTTGACATTGATCTCCGACACCTTTTGAATATTTCTGCCTTTACCTTATAGCAGGCCCATCAGCTTAATAGAGGGCTGAACTCAATTGTGCATTTACATGCTCTCAACTGATTTTATTTCTTTGACCAAACTTGACTAGTTTTTTAATCCTCATTCAATGTGGTCGTTTCCAATATTGCGGCGCTTAGCCAAACATGGTAGATGCAGCTAGTGGGAGAGTAACCGCGAGTCTTTTTACTGAGGAGGATTTCTTACAAATACTAAACATTGGTCAAGATGAATTCAATTTGCAACCCTTGTTCAGACAGGATACTATTCACCACTACAGGTTGAAGTTCCCAAACTCGGCAACCTCGGGACCAGCGCCGAGCCGAGTAATGGAATTTTCCGACTTTTAGAACGTAGATATATTAAGGGGGAAAAAAAGATGAAAATCACATGAAAAAAATCACAGGAAAAAATTATTTGGATTCTAATACGGTCCAGGTGTTCCTGGACGTTTGGGAGCCATAATACCAATAACAGACCTGTAGAAGTACACAAAATAACAGTGTACACAACTCTACAGTCACAACACCACTGAACAATAACAACAAACAAATTGGCGGGAGAAACCAAGCGGCCTAGTGTGGTGGCACCCAGCGGCCGACCCGGCAACTACGCGCTGGGTTTTGGGTGTTTTGCCGTGTTTTGGAAAATCCGGAACCATAGCCGAGTTTTGGGTGTTGCCGAGCCTTGGGATGCCGAGTTTGGGAACTTCAACCTGTACTATCCGGTCTTGTAAGTAACGCTTACCATGGATGTTGTTGTACACTACCCTCCCGAGTTTCGCGCTTGCTTTCTTCTGGAGGCACAGCGCGAAACTCGCGGATCGCGAAACTCGGGTATTATAAACCCTGTAAAAATGCTTATTTAGTCCGTTTTTTTTTTTTGTGTGTGTGTGTGTGTGTGTGTGTGTGTGTGTGTGTGTGTGTGTGTGTGTGTGTGTGTGTGTGTGTGTGTATGTGTGTGTGTGTGTGTGTGTGCCTACAGCGCCGTTAGGCAGTGACCTCCAGGGGTGGGATGGTAGGCCCTGGAGGTTAACTTGAGGGCTGTGTACCTACCGTATTTTACAGCTTATAAGACTCACTTTTACCCCCAAAAAATATCCTGAAAATGCCCCAAGCCCCTGTCCACCCAGCAGTGAATGGGTACTGGGTGTTAGCCTAGGGTTTGTGACCCGCCTCCCGGGGTGGTGGCTTCGGCCAACACTACGTAGAGAAGAGGAGGGAGGAGAGGAGCTTGAGATTGAGCTTGAGTTGGGAGTCACCCAGCGGATGCTGTTTTGGTCTGAGTGAGTGAGCTTGGCACATATCTTGTCAGCTGATGGTTGTGTGACAGTGTTATACGGCAATAACACTGTCACAATGCCTTCCTCTCTTCTCTCCTGTCTCCTCCAGTACCTCCAGAAACCACACTACCACACACGTCATGGTTAATCACTTATAAAGGAGTATTTTGTGGTAAATAGTAAGGAGCGGCGGGGGTGTAAGGTAAGGTGCTACTTATTTCGAGGTGTTACCTATCTTATGCGACACCGGCTGCTCCTGTAGAGAAAAACACAAACAAATGGAAAAAAACAAAGCAAAACTACAAGCTATACTAAGCTTATTATAATACTATACTAAGCAGGAAGGAAGGAAGACGTGTCCCGTACGTCTCTTATGGGAGGCGGTAGCAGAGTGGTTAGCGTCAAGATATATGTCAAGCTCAAGCACGAGCTTGACAGACGACCTACAAAGTGATACTAAGCAGAAAAGGTCACAAGAAGAAGAAGAAGTCTCCGAGTGGTGTTCTCGGTGATCCGAGTTCGATCCTTGATGAGGGCTGTAAAATCCACTTAAAATCTTTCTCTGCACCGTTGAGTGGCCTAAGAACACCCACACGCTGCCCATTAACTCTACCTTCGATTGTGAGTGCATCGGAGGACACAGGGGGCGGCATGAGCCTCTAATCACAGGCGTCACTATAGAAATTCTGTCTGCGCCACCACGGGCAAGGGCCAACCATCACAGCCCTCAAGTTAACCTCCAGGGCCTACCATCCCACTCCTGGAGGTCACTGCCTAACGGCGCTGTAGGCACACACACAACGCAAAACTCGGGGATATAATGCGCGAAAGCCGGGATGGTAAGAATTTAGGACTCGGCGCGAAACTCGAGGATCGCGAAACTCGCATAGCGTGAAACTCTGGAGGGTAGTGTAGTGCATGTCCCCTTTATGTCATGGGACTTATCGGGTGGAATCTTTTTTATTTTTCTGTTAATCATACATTTATAACACTTGATTTACTATCATCTCTAGTTTAAGTGGCTGACGATCTGTCTCTGCATCTGGCCGACATTTACTGCTTCACTATTTGCCTTCCTTCCTATGTGAGGTGGCATATGTGAATTTGACGTTTTTAAAGGTAGTCCAGCTTTTCCGTATCAATCATCAATCATATATTTTCCGTATCATGAATCCGTATCATGGGTATCAATGTTTTCTTTCATGAGTGAACATCATGTGAATGTCGTTTGCCCTTACGGAACTTCACATCAACGGGTTTCTGGTCACTATGTATGTGTAGGTTTTTTGTTATGCTTCCAGGAAGCTTTTACAAGAAACATCTCCACTGTTTCTGTTCAAGTCTCTTCAGAGTTTAACATTTTCTATAGAATATCTTTTGTTACTAATACCTTCTCTAAGATCAAGTTCTCTGACGAGGCGCAGTATGCAACTCGCGGTTCTGGAGAACGAATCTCCTGATTACCTAAACCCCATTGTTTTCTATCCCAGTGTACTATAGCTACTTTGTTGTTGTGTCAAGCGAGCTATCACGTTAAGCAAGTATCTTTTACATGGAAAAGCTTAATCTTTACAGGTCTGACAGATTAGATATTTTTGTAACATGGTTAGGTACATTTTCTTATGCCGCGTGGGCGCGCCAGGCGTGTGACCGAGCGATATTAAGGCATATTTGTCATGAGATGTCATGTAGCTTATTTTCATCTCTTATAAATAGATGGTAACATAAGATATTTATATAGAGTACAGGGAGGTCCCATTATACGAGCATTCGGTATACGAGAATCCGATGATACGAGATGTGTAAATTAGGGTCTATTTTCAATATACGAGATCAAAAATCCAATGATACGACATTCAAACTGGGGTGAGTAAAATTATCAAGTTCAAAATGCGGGCCCTACCACTCCCGGACTGAACAAAGGGGGATTTGGTTGACCCCAGTGAGGTCACCCCTAGCAAGTCGTGACCTGAAGGGTAATTAAGCATATGGCGCGGCCTGACATTTAGGGGTAATTAGCAGGTGTGCAGCCCCAACCTTGGGACCGCAGTCAGGTCACCCCTAGCAAGGCGTAACCTGAAGGGTAATTAAGCATATGGCGCGGCTTGACCTTTAGGGGTAATTAGCCAGGTGTGTGGCCCCAACCTTGGGACCGCAGTCAGGTCACCCCTAGCAAGGCGTAACCTGAAGGGTAATTAAGCATATGGCGCGGCTTGACCTTTAGGGGTAATTAGCAGGTGTGTGGCCCCAACCTTGGGACCGCAGTCAGGTCACCCCTAGCAAGGCGTGACCTGAAGGGTAATTAAGCATATGACGCGGCCTGACCTTTAGGGGTAATTAGCAGGTGTGCGGCCCCAACCTTGGGACCGCAGTCAGGTCAGCCCTAGCAAGGTGTGACCTGAAGGGTAATTAAGCATATGGCGCGGCCTGACCTTTAGGGGTAATTAGCAGGTGTGCGGCCCCAACCTTGGGATCGCTACACTACCTTCTCTTGTATCACGCGGCGTCCCCTACATTACAACGTCTTTTTTGCTTGTTATGCATGTTTTATGTTTAATTAATGTGCAGTTATGTTATTTTGTGTGCTATTTTCTCTTTCAGAATGCTTTTTCTACAGAATAGGTAGTACAGTGTGGGTAATATAGACGCTGTGTGTTTGTTGTGTTTGCTATAGTTTATTTTAGCTTGAAAAAAAAATGTATTTTTTTTTTTTTTTAATTGATGGTCCTGGAACCAAACCTATATTTTACCATTAGTTATGTGTTTCGTTATACGAGATTTCGCTTTACGAGTATGCCAGGTGGAACCTAACTGCTCATATCTTCGGGACCTCCCTGTAGTTATATTATCAGTTTTATTCTATGGTAGAAACATTACTTGCTACTTGCTATATGTAGTAAACAAACATGGCTCCGACACCCAGGCAGGCTATCGCTGCTATACACTTACTTATGGAAATTGTCAATCGTAGACAAGCATAACTAGCTAAAAACGTGCATGGATGCGTTCATGGTTGGCTCGTCGGAACTTGTCAGACTCGTCCTCTGACATCGATGGAAAAAGTGCTAGTGTGACGGCGCATTTAAGTGTCCGCCAGTCAGAGCGCATAGTACATGTTTATGACAGTCGGAGCGCATGTTTACACACTCAGTTTAAGCTGTGTTCGCCTGTTTTTTGGTATTTTTTATGCTTATTTAGACTTGTTCAGTGCAGTGAAGTTATTATGGCATCGCAAGAGAAGAGAAGTGGTAAATGAAAGCGTATGAATCTAAGTATTGCAGAGAAATTAGAACGTATTAAGAAGGTGGAATCATGATTCTGTCGCCCGGGTGTGTGACGAGTATGGAGTGAAGAAACAAACAGTGAGTGATATTCCCAAGTCTAAGGACAACCTCGGAGAATATGCTGTGACATTCAATGTTAATGCAAGTAAGGATAGGAAATGAGTAATACATTTTCGACAACACATGAAAGTTCCTCAGAGTGTAGCCCTACATGTGTCTTACATGTCTAATGACAACACTGCTGCTGCCGCAACCGCCCTGCCAGGCGTGGATGAGCGCTTTGCTTGTATTTTCATCTTTACTTATATATATGAATAATAGCCATTAAAATGCAATTGTATGTCTACATTCACCTAGAATGATGATATTTCATAGCATACCAAGCAGTAATGAGCGAGCCTGGAGACTTACTACCTCTCCTAATACCAGTCCCGAACAGTCGTGGGCGAGTGTGCCAAATCCAGCATTTAGCGCTAGTCACTGTTTGCCTCCCAACACAGCTACACGGTCTGGTTGTGTTTGTGATTATTTCTTATTCCTTTCACAATTTTTCCTGTGTTTTTTCCTATATTTTCACACCCTTGGTAAAATACCCTCGCAGTACCGGACAATCGGCTTTAAAGGACCACTTCTCCCCCCTTTAGTCTGTTAAATAGAGGGTTGACTGTAATAGCATTAACAGAAACATGGTTAGATATGTCAGGCAAGGTATTTCATCCGCAAGTTGAGATAGCGGGGTATAAGTTATTCCACAAGGACAGGTTAGGCAGAAGAGGTGGAAGAGTTGTGCTTTAAGCAACAGATACATTGCAGTGTTGTGTTAATAAAGTTAAAAAAACAGATGATAGCATAGAGTCTGTGGAAATTTTATGTCACAAACATTTAATTAATTGAGATCTCTTACCTTCAAAAACCCCTTGTCTATCTCATCCTGGCAAAATATCCCAATTACAACTAACTAAGATACTTATCTGTGGATAGAAGGGTTGAAATGGGTGAAGGCATATCAATACTGCAATGCACAGGCGGTCGAAGTGGCCGTGATCAGGCCAGGGGTGAAGGGCGGAGCTGAGTGTTTACTTTGGGTGTCAGGGCGGATTATCAATCCAATAGCTTGATGCGACGGTTATAATCACTGTGTCGAATGTATACTCGTCACACACCCGGGTGACAGAATCATGATTCCACCTTCTTAATACGTTCTAATTTCTCTGCAATACTTAGATTCACACGCTTTCATTTACCACTTCTCTTCTCTTGCGATGCCATAATAACTTCACTGCACTGAACAAGTCTAAATAAGCATAAAAAATACCGAAAAACGGGCGAACACAGCTTAAACTGAGTGTGTAAACATGCGCTCCGACTGTCATAAACATGTACAGGGAGGTCCCGTTATACGAGCATTCGGTATACGAGAATCCGATGATACGAGATGTGTAAATTAGGGTCTATTTTCAATATACGAGATCAAAAATCCAATGATACGACATTCAAACGGGTGAGTAAAATTATCAAGTTCAAAATGCGCGCCCTACCACTCCCGGGCTGTACAAAGGGGGATTTGGTTGACCCCAGTGAGGTCACCCCTAGCAAGCCGTGACCTGAAGGGTAATTAAGCATATGGTGCGGCCTGACATTTAGGGGTAATTAGCAGGTGTGCGGCCCCAACCTTGGGACCGCAGTCAGGTCACCCCTAGCAAGGCGTGACCTGAAGGGTAATTAAGCATATGGCGCGGCCTGACATTTAGGGGTAATTAGCAGGTGTGCGGCCCCAACCTTGGGACCGCAGTCAGGTCACCCCTAGCAAGGCGTGACCTGAAGGGTAATTAAGCATATGGCGCGGCCTGACCTTTAGGGGTAATTAGCAGGTGTGCGGCCCCAACCTTGGGACCGCTACACTACCTTCTCTTGTATCACGCGGCGTCCCCTACATTACAACGTCTTTTTTGCTTGTTATGCATGTTTTATGTTTAATTAATGTGCAGTTATGCTATTTTGTGTGCTATTTTCTCTTTCAGAATGCTTTTTCTACAGAATAGGTAGTACAGTGTGGGTAATATAGACGCTGTGTGTTTGTTGTGTTTGCTATAGTTTATTTTAGCTTGAAAAACGTCTTTTTTTTTTTTTAATAATTGATGGTCCTGGAACCAAACCTATATTTTACCATTAGTTATGTGTTTCGTTATACCAGATTTCGCTTTACGAGTATGCCAGGTGGAACCTAACTGCTCGCATCTTCGGGACCACTCTGTACAGTAAAAGCCTTATAACTCGGAATTTTATATAACTCGGCATGGCAAAGACAAGTTTTTTTTTTTTTTTTTTTTAATTATAATTTTTTTTTTATATACAGTACCACCTATGCCTATAGCGCGTGTAGGCAGTGAGCTCCAGGGGTGGGATGGTAGGCCCTGGAGGCTCACTCGAGGGCTGTGATGGTTGGCCCTCGCCCGTGGTGGCACAAGCAGGATTCTTAAAATGACGCCTGTGATTAGAGGCTCATGCCGCCCCCCAGGTGTCCTCCCAGGCACTCGCAGTCGAAGGTAGAGTTAATGGACAGGGCATAGTGTTGCAGTAATTAAGTGCTCAAGTGATGTAAAATTAAGTTGTACAGGTACAGCACTGTATACAATACAGTACAGAGTTGTGATTATAAAGTGATTAAAGTGATACCAGTGTTAAAATGCGACTTGAGTCCCCCTAACATCTTCTACATGTTACATGTTACAACAAGGCTGCCCTCTCCTTGGATTACATGCCTGCTGCTACCCGTTCATTGGTAAGTGTAGTTCTTATGCTTTTACAGTATACTGTATTTTTTTTTTTTTTTTTTTTTTCCCCCCCCATATCAGAGGACATTGCATAACTCGGCACATTGAATAACTCGGCAAGGGCCAGAGCCCCTATCGTGCCCAGTTATAAGGCTTTTACTGTACTATGCGCTCTGACTGGCGGACACTTAAATGCGCCGTCACACTAGCACTTTTTCCATCGATGTCAGAGGACGAGTCTGACAAGTTCCGATGAGCCAACCATGAACGCATCCATGCACGTTTTTAGCTAGTTATGCTTGTCTACGATTGACAATTTCCATAAGTAAGTGTATAGCAGCGATAGCCTGCCTGTGTGTCGGAGCCATGTTTGTTTACGACGAAAACAGTGCAGACGAACAGCTGTGTGTGTGTGACGGTTTGCAGTCTCCCGGGGTGGAAGCTTCGGCTAACACTAGAGGAGAGGAGAGGAGAGGAGAGGGCCTACGAAGTGAAACTTAAGAGATAGAGGTCACAAGAAGAAGTCAAGAAATTGTAATACGTACTAATAGTCACTATTTTAACCAACATACACACCTTCTACAGCTAAATCACTAGCAACACAGACTCCTACCTAATATATCTTAATATCTGATACATTAAAACTCCTTAAAACCCAAGCATTCCAAAATAAAATGGAAAAAATTATGTTGAGTTGACGATTCAAGCGGTGATAAGCGGTCTGATATGCCATTCTTGCCCGCAAATTTGTCTCGCGAATGGAGTCCGTTAAATCCGAAGTCCGTTAAATTGAGGTCCGTTATATCGAGGGACGACTGCATAACAAAATCTTCTACATTAGTTATTCCTCTCAGTAAATTTATCTTGTTTAGAATACTCCTACAGTTTGTATAGTAAACCTTTAAGGGGAGAGTCCGCCGTGAAAATATGAAAATAATTTTTTAAAATACGAATTTGAGTTATATGGTCTATGGCAACACCCTATCCTTTAGCTTTCGAATGGTGGAATATTTTTCAGTCGGACATAAATTTAAATGCCCATAGCGAGGAGCATTTAAAAGTTCATAACTTGTAAAAAAATAATAATAATATTTGAATTTTTTTTGGATAATTTCCCATGTATCAAAACTAAGTCTTAAAAAACCCCAAAAAAAACAGCAATCTTCAGGGTGAAGTTTGTTAGCCAGGTAACAATTCTGGAACAATTTTCGATATGAAAAGTGCAACCTGTTCACAAAATTTTTTTGGAACAAATGTATACATCCAAAAAGGTCTAGAAAAGAGAGAAAAGAGAAGAATTACACCGAAGAAGACAATAAACAAGAAGAGGAAGGGGCTGTCTACAAAGGAATTCCAACCGAAAGCTAGGCACCTGGTGAATTTTGATGGAACCTTGCAACAATGAGGGGCGTGGCGCGCCCTGACACGATTTGCCTTAGAGCGATTAATTAATACCTTTATAAGGGGGGACAAGGTGCCAGATCCTTTTATGCATGCATTGATATGTGATTACTGATCCCATAAAATTCATATGAAAGTAGCATTGACAGTATAGTACCTTCACTGCAGCGCAGAAACTTTAGCAAAACTTCAAATGCGTTTTTCTCAAAACTAGTATAAAATGAACATAAAATTATTTTCTGCTTTTATTTTTGGCACGATTTTCACGAAACTTTAGGACACACAAAATTAAATATCATAGAAAAACATGTCCATTTTTTTTTTTTAAAAGGCTTATTTTTGAAATATGGGAAAATTATCCAAAAAATGTTCAGAAATATAAATAAAAAAATTACAATTTTTTTACGTTTTTTTTTAGTTTAAAAAAAAACAACAGAACAAATTGTTAGGATAACAATGAATTATCAGATGCGCCTGTCACATGGAAATCGGTCAAAAAATGGCTGAGAAAAATCAATTAAAAATTTCATCATAAACTGAAAAAATTATTTTCCTTACATTTTTCATATTTTTCCTTTCATCTGATGAGCTTGAAATTTTCATGTGATAGCAAGGGTACTACTATACACAACATATAAATTATTCATGACTGTAGATGCAATTTTTAATTCACGGCGGACTCTCCCCTTAAGCTATTCATCTTCTTGTCAATTTTCCCTATAGCCTTAACTAACTCCTTCCTCTCTCTCTTCTTATGAATCACTTTAGTTCCCTGCCTTCTACAACTATTTATAGTGTCTCTGGTTTCCTTGACTCTGACCCCAGTGTCTAATCCATGGCTCTCTATCTGAAATATGTCATATGTCATATTGTGCTAGTCAATGACACTGCTTTAAAACTTAATGGTTCCTCCTTCATTGCATTTTTATAGATTGGCACTATGTCCATCCACTCTCTTCCCCTCTTTTGGCACTTTTACAGTTGTTAATGTGAATTTTATCATATCATACAGGTTGAAGTTCCCAAACTCGGCAACCTCGGGACCAGCGCCGAGCCGAGTAATGGAATTTTCCGACTTTCAGAACGTAGATATATTAAGGGGAAAAAAAGCATGAAAATCACGTTTGGACGTTTGGGAGCCATAATACCAATAACAGACGTGTAGAAGTACACAAAATAACAGTGTACACAACTCTACAGTCACAACACCACTGAACAATAACAACAAACAAATCGGCGGGAGAAACCAAGCGGCCTAGTGTGGTGGCACCCAGCGGCCGACCCGGCAACTACGCGCCGGGTTTTGGGTGTTCTGCCGTGTTTTGGAAAATCCGGAACCATAGCCGAGTTTTGGGTGTTGCCGAGTCTTGGGATGCCGAGTTTGGGAACTTCAACCTGTATACTGGTTCAACCAACTGCTTTCTGCACTCCTTTAAAACATAACCCGACACTCCATCTGGTCCTATTGCTGTCCTTGTTGGGATAGGCATTAGTATGGGTACATCCCGTATTCCCGTACATACATGTCCTCTTTGTCATTTCTCTCCATTCCTGACATACATTGCTATTAAATGTTCTCTTTTTCTTCTTTCTTCCAATGATGGCAACCCCAATTTCTTAAGCCTATTCTCATAAGTCAGGTCTGACAGGCTAGGAACCATGGAGGTAGTATGGTTAGAGACGCCCTGAGCCGCGCGGTCTGTGTTGTCTGGTGAAGCCACCGCTCTCCTCCGTCCGCCACACTGTTGTGGGCAATGTCACACACTGGGTGACTGAGATACCCACTCTTTCTTCTCACTTTTTACACTGTTTGCACTTAATGATATCACGGTGTGTGAAATTATACTTCTGTGTTACTGCTAACCATATATTACATACAGTTGGCGCAAAAAACTTAGGACGCCAACAAACTTAGGACGGGAATAACGTCCTTAGCTTTTTTGCCATTTTCGGTGGGAGCGATTGACTTTTTTTACTTTTATTGTATATCTGGCAGCGCATTAGTGTGTCTGCTGTAGATTCATCGCTGCTGCCCGCTCAGTATCTTCCAAGTCATCATAGGAAGAAGAGGTTGTTGTGTTTGGTTCGCCCACCTTCCTACACCCCCCTTCGCCCCTCCATCCTCTATCGCCTCCTCCAGGTCTACTAATGCATTGTGCCGGGCAAATCTCTATCCATTGTGAAGAAGACACATATAGTAACCTTGTATCGAAGTGGAAAAACCATGGGCCAGATAGCGAGTGAGATATGTGTTTCCAAACACACCGTCTCGGTCTGGTAAAGGCGGGCGCAAGATGGTGAGTTAGAGACTGTTTTGGCATGGAAGAAAGGGTCAGGGCGGCCAAGAAATACTTCAAAGAAGACTGATCAACTGCTCAAAATGATTGTTGATGTCAACTATCCTATTGAGCAGTTGATCAGTCTTCTTTAAAGTATTTCTTGGTCGCCCTGACCCTTTCTTCCACGCCAAAACAGTCTCTAACTCACCATCTTGCGCCCGCTTGCACCAGACCGAGACGGTGTGTTTGGAAACACACATCTCCTCGCTATCTGGCCCATGGTTTTCCCACTTCGATACAAGGTTACTATATGTGTCTTCTTCACAATGGATAGAGATTTGCCCGGCATAATGCATTAGTATACCTGGAGGAGGCGGTAGAAGATGGAGGGGCGAATGGGGGTGTAGGAAGGTTGGCGAACAACAACCTCTTCCTATGATGACTTGGAAGATACAGAACAGGCAGCAGCGAGGAATCTACAGCAGACACACTAATGCACTGCCAGATATACAAAAAACGTTAAAAAAATTCAATCGCTCCCACCGAAAATGGCAAAAAAGCTAAGGACATTATTCCCGTCCTAAGTTTGTTGGCGTCCTAAGTTTGTTGGCATCCTAAGTTTGTTGGCGTCCTAAGTTTGTTGGCGTCCTAAGTTTGTTGGCGTCCTAAGTTTGTTGGCGTCCTAGTTTGTTGGCGTCCTAAGTTTGTTGCGTCCTAAGTTTGTTGCGTCCTAAGTTGTTGGCGTCCTAAGTTTGTTGGCGTCCTAAGTTTGTTGGCGTCTAAGTTTTTGCGTCCTAAGCTTGTTGGCGTCCTAAGTTTGTGCGTCTAAGTTTGTGGGCGTCCTAAGTTTGTTGGCGTCCTAAGTTTGTTGCGTCCTAAGTTTGTGGCGTCCTAGTTGTTGGCGTCCTAGATTGTTGCGTCCTAAGTTTGTTGGCGTCCTAAGTTTGTTGGCGTCCTAAGTTTGTGGCGTCCTAAGTTTGTTGGCGTCCTAAGTTTGTTGGCGTCCTAAGTTTGTTGGCGTCCTAAGTTTGTGGGCGTCCTAAGTTTGTTGGCGTCCTAAGTTTTTTTGCACCGACTGTATTATATTATTGCATACTATACATAACATCATGTCGTTAAAACTATATTTTATATATTGAATAGACTTACATACCACTAAATAATACTACTTTATTCATCTTAGTCCGACTTTGGGTCCCTTTATTGAATATGTGTCTGGCGGTGAACTGCCTGGCTGCGTATTTATATCTCGCCTGCAGATATGTCTCAACTACAGCCTTGATCAGTAACATTAGATGATAACTGGCCGGGTCACTATCCGACATATGATTTTTCATACCATTTTCTACCAACATTAATTACGTTACACTTGTCAATATTAAATTCCGTCTGCCACCTGACTACCCACTCGCTTAACTTATCTAAGTCTCCCTGCAAACCGGTTACATCAGACTGTGACCCGATAATTCTACCTATCTTAGTATCGGCCGCAAACTTGCTGATATCATTGCTAATGCCACTGTCTTAGTCATTGGTGCAAATATAAAATAGAAGTGGCCCCAAATGACTATAATATTACTATTAATAGAAACCCTACGAACACAATCGTTAACACTTATATACTATGTATTACTACAGGTACATCACCCCCACCACTATTACTACTATCAGTAACACAATTACCAACCCAGTGGTGCAGTAGTTACAGGTTGAAGTTCCCAAACTCGGCATCCCAAGACTCGGCAACACCCAAAACTCGGCTATGGTTCCGGATTTTCCAAAACACGCACGGCAGAACACCCAAAACCCGGCGCGTAGTTGCCGGGTCGGCCGCTGGGTGCCACCACACTAGGCCGCTTGGTTTCTCCCGCCAATTTGTTTGTTGTTATTGTTCAGTGGTATTGTGACTGTAGAGTTGTGTACACTGTTATTTTGTGTACTTCTGATTTTCATGCTTTTTTCCCCCTTAATATATCTACGTTCTAAAAGTCGGAAAATTCCATTACTCGGCTCGGCGCTGGTCCCGAGGTTGCCGAGTTTGGGAACTTCACCTGTATCACACTTTTCTAAACAGTCATTGTCTTTGTTTATCAAATACATGCACGTTTGTTTGAAATATAATTTTATCAATCAACTGATGCATAACTTACTGGTGAAATGTAATGGATGGGTCAGATTTTTTGTTCGCTTTTTCATTGCACCCAAATGCAACATAACTTTTCACCCTAGCAGAACACACAAGGAGTGACACTCCTGCCTTCACTTGCTCCTCAGAAGGTCAATACTAAATGAAGACTGAGTGAGTATGAGTGGACGTGTAGAGGGGATTTGACCTGAGTAAGCATAGCCCATCCTTTAAACAGATCCGCCACTCCCTAGTAATTACCGGACTCAATTCACACCTTTGATCCCACCACCCCACCTTAACAACGAAGCCACCGTGCCACCCATGGAGGTAGTGTGTGAGGTGGTATGGTAGTACTCCCATACTACCTACATGGTGCCACCCCAACGTAGCAAAACTTATACCCACAAACCCGAGAGATCTACATATATTGATATCACCATGTTATGAGATCAGTTTAATTCTCATCATGAAAATAATAATGGGCAAGAAACCCATATATGTGCACCTTAGAATAGACTGACGTTACTCCCAGGAATCTCACAATACTTCCATGGGATGATTTATCTCTACTTGGCAGTAGAGTTGTGGGCTCCCGTAGCCCACACTAAGATGGCTGACTGACAGTTCACTGGCTTCAACCCGTGCAGCACAGGGCGTCTCCACCTATACTACCTCCAAATGTCCTCCATGCTAGGAACAATCTTTGTGGCTGCCCTCTGTATTCTTTCTATCTTTACATCTTTCCTCTTGTGCGGAGACCAAACTACTGTGGCATATTCCAGTCTAGGGTGCATCATGGCCACAAAAAAATGTTCATCATGTCCTCGTCCATATAGACAAAGGCCACTCTGATGTTTGTTAGAAGATTATATGAGGCGGTTAGTTGAGAAAGTCGATAAGCGCCACTGCGGCCAGAATAGAGTTAGGCATACCACTGCATTCCCAAGCCATCCCTCTATCTGAATATCACAAAGAGACACTCTTGTGGAAATGTTTAGATGGTCGAAATTCCCATTATCTACAATTACCTTTTAGCTGTGTTGCTGGGTGAGGAAAGGGTGGCGCGTTCTGTAAGCAGGAAGTAGATGAGCGCCACTCTCTGCGTATTCTTAAATATGGTCGCCGCGCAGAGCATGCAGGAAACCCTCTCTAGTTCTAACTAATTGGGGGGAGACCTGTGTTGAATTGTTGCACCCTAGACTGGAATATGCCACAGTAGTTTGCGTTCTGTGGTGCGAGGCGGAACGAAGTGGGTTTTTTTACGTTCTGTCTACTCCGGGCGTTCTGCGTAGTGCGAGGCAGAACCAATAGTTTTAATTCCGTTGATTCGACTCCGGGCGCTCTGGGGTTGCGTTGCGGTGCGAAGGCGAACCAACCAACCTGAATTTGATAAGCCGTGCTGGGGTGTGACTTCTGTTGTATGACCTGTTTTGTTGCCAAAGAATTGCTGACAGTCTATCAGGCCGGCGGTGGGAGGGCTCGGCTACTCTCCTGAAGGCCAACTAGCTATGATCTCTTAAGGATGTCACAGGAACTACCTCGTGTAGGTCTCGCAGCCTCTTGTAGCTTCCTTATTTTCTTATGTTCTTATGTATGTAATTATCCGAAAGTCTGAATTATTCGAGGGTTACTTCTATTTAGCCTCTCCACACAATAAGAACTCACTAAAACATGCTAAACCCGCACAGATTGTAGGACTTGTACTCACCAAAACATGGATGACACTGAAGTCTTGAAATGCAGTACCACTGTACATTGAGCACTCAGGCGCCACTGATAGCGTCTTGGGGCAAGGGCTGCGTTCAGTAAGGCAACGCGAACGGGTGCACACAGAGACACTCGGTGACGTAGATATACAGTAGGCCTAGCGCACGGTACCCCCGCACTACAGCTGGGAGGTGAATCGCCACCGAGTTGCCAGCTTGCGCACGGTACCCCCGCACTACAGCTGGGAGGTGAATCGCCACAGAGTTGCCAGCTTGCGCACGGTACCCCCGCACTACAGCTGGGAGGTGAATCGCCACAGAGTTGCCAGCTTGCACACGGTACCCCCGCACTACAGCTGGGAGGTGAATCGCCACCGAATTGCCAGCTTGCGCACGGTACCCCCGCACTACAGCTGGGAGGTGAATCGCCACAGAGTTGCCAGCTTGCGCACGGTACCCCCGCACTACAGCTGGGAGGTGAATCGCCACCGAATTGCCAGCTTGCGCACGGTACCCCCGCACTACAGCTGGGAGGTGAATCGCCACCGAATTGCCAGCTTGCGCACGGTACCCCCGCACTACAGCTGGGAGGTGAATCGCCACCGAATTGCCAGCTTGCGCACGGTACCCCCGCACTACAGCTGGGAGGTGAATCGCCACCGAATTGCCAGCTTGCGCACGGTACCCCCGCACTACAGCTGGGAGGTGAATCGCCACCGAATTGCCAGCTTGCGCACGGTACCCCCGCACTACAGCTGGGAGGTGAATCGCCACCGAATTGCCAGCTTGCGCACGGTACCCCCGCACTACAGCTGGGAGGTGAATCGCCACCGAGTTGCCAGCTTGAGAACGGTACCCCCGCACTACAGCTGGGAGGTGAATTGCCACCGAGTTGCCAGCTTGCGCACGGTACCCCCGCACTACAGCTGGGAGGTGAATCGCCACAGAGTTGCCAGCTTGCGCCACAATAAGGGTAGGCAGTGTTGCCAGATCGGGAGATGCCGATTTCACCAGACATCCATCAAAATTTCACCAGATTTCAATCATTTCACCGACAGTTTATGATGATGCAAAGACTACTGTATACTGGACTGGTTTCTGGGGCTCCGCGCCAACCCGCCCATGACCAGTGGAGGCTGATCGGCAATGCAAAAAAAGTGTTCCATGAATACAGTAGACTATGGTTTTTTATCAGTATAAATGATATACTGTTTTCTTCGTAAAAGTTTGTTCTATACTATTATCAAATAAAACACAGTAAAATACACTAAAGAAATGCCATTATGAGACCCTGAAGAAATATGCAAGAACTTAATACTCACTTAAACTCTTCGCCATTTAATATTTTGTGAGACAACTTATAACATGGAGCATATCAATAGAAGCGGTATTTTATTAGCTTTCCATTGATATATTTCGTTTTCTGATAAATGAATTAGCACCATGCATAAATTAGCTTTAACTAAATAAACAACATCATCATCAATCGGTTAATTTTTCCAATTGATGATGTTATTTATTTAGTTAATGCAAATTTATGCATGGTGCTAATTCATTTATCAGAAAACGAAATATATCAATGGAAAGCTAATAAAATGTCACTCCTATTGATATGCTCCCTGTTATAAGTTATCTCACAAAATATTCAATGGCGAAGAGTTTAGGTGAATATTAAGTTCATGCATATTTCTTCAGTCTCATAATGGCATTTCAGTGTGTTTAGTGTGTTTTACTGTTTTCTATTTGATAATATTATAGAATAAACATTTACGAAGATAACAGTATATCATTTATACTGATAAACCATAGTCTACTGTATTTATGGAACACTTGTTTACCTTGCCGATCAGCCTCCACTGGTCATGGGCGGATTCCAGAAACAAGTCCAGTATACAGTAGTCTTGGATGATGCAGAATGTGTTAATGAAAATGATTACATTGGTAATTCATAAATCAAAGAATTTATTTCCGTTATTCGTTAAAGAAAACGAGGAACACAAAAAAGCTCACAAAAAAGTAATAAATCCTTTAGGTTCATAATAAAATAAAATAAAACGTAATAAAACCTTTAGGTAGCCGATTATAAATCTGAAAAAAGTAACAAATGTGTTAATGTTCACTCACCGCTCGCCTGTAATCAACTGCCGTCAGCTGACCATCCGCCGATCAGCTGATCCGCCATGACAGGGATGTCATGTCATGACGTCATAGCGCTCCATATTCAAAAGGAGTTCACCCTTGATCCACACACACATCAACAAAATCCTATCGTTGATATGATGAAAAACAGTAGCACATCTCTTTCCTCTCTTGCTCGCTAAAGCATGAATTAGCTCTGATACATATAACATGTGAATCGCCTAAGCATTCCACTATTTTTGTTAGGTTATCAATTTCGCCAACGTGTATTCTTTTTTCCTGGCATTATTATATATCATTGGTTTTGCAAGAGATTATTCTGCCTTATGAAAGAAAAAAATAACAAGAAATGCAAATAAATAGCGGAATTTACAGACTCCGAAAAAACATTGAGTAAAGAGAAATAAGAAATACTTACGTTCACCACTTCGTAGCTCGAAACTTCCTGAGTCAACTTTTTATGGTTTATATGCCAATAAAAGCGGATTTTTATGAGGATTCCAACGCTACCATTATAATTTTCATATGGCCAGTATGGCCAGCTCGGGACATGTTTTAAAGGGACGACAATTCGCGCACACAGGCTGCCTGCTGAGTGGAAACTGACACACAAACCCTTATCATTTCACATCCACTCACACGAGAGAGTTGATAATTAGTTTATTTTATAGGTCTAGGTTGGATCTTTGACGCCGAAAATGTTGACGCAATTCTGATAAATACTTTATTTTTGGCGAATTCTTAACTGTTTTTTTATGCAATTCACGTCAAAAGCTCAGATTGCAGACGGGCCCGTTTTGACGTGATCGCGTCACCGTGCGTGAAAGGGGTAAAAAGTTAAATATGAAGAAAACATAAATTATCACTGTTCTCGAAAAAATGGGGGTTCTAGGGGGGGGGGGGGCACCCTCAGACATCAGCTAATTTAAGGTTCCCGCGCTCCTGCCCCTCAGCTGAGCGCACAGCATGGCAGGTGTACGATACGTCCAGTTTTCAGGTAGCGGTTATTTTCACACCACCCGAGCATCATGTGTACCTTCATAGTTCATATAAAACCACGTATGTATCACATAATGTCATAATAAGTCAATTTCAAGTGTGATATGTTGACATAGTAAAGTTTTCTAAATGAGCACGAGTGGCAGCAGCGCCCTCGCGTCCCGGTAACCATGGCGACGGGCGGCCATGATGGATTTGTACCCTTTCTATCTGTATCCTTGTGTAGGATGTCCTTTGTCCCTCAGTAATGACTCGTGCGCATCGCCCGTCCCAACAAGCCTATACTTGAGGGTTGCCACGTATATAAGGCATATCCCATACCAATCTCAAGTCAATAGCTACCATAGAACAGGAGTAAATAAAGTCTAAAGTCGTGGCGAAAAGTGGATAAGCTCGTGCCTCTAATCCACCCCACCCCCCTACCCGCACGGCGTGCCCGCGCAGCTGTCGGGTACCACCACTGTTGCCCCACATATCAAGCAGTGCCCCATACCATTTTCAGGCCATTCCTTACCATAGAAGCCGAATACCAGATTTTTACATGGCGGACGCACAGGGTGCATCTCGGGGACTGGGCGTTGCATAAATACTGGACGCATCACGTGCGTCGCTGGGCTCCAGCGGGTTAAGAACTTTTCAGAAAAAAAAGGCAATTCCCGTAGACTTTTTGGGATTTGTATTTTGACGTATGTTCCAGGTTGGGGGTTCACCGAAAAGACAGGCACCGCTCGGGGATCGAACCCGAGACCTTCCACTTGCCGGGCGGACGTGCTACCGTTACACTACGGTTGCCTCTCGGTGACAACCCACACATCTCCCCCCTGAAGCCCTAGGGCCAGGGCCAGTCCGGGGAATGTATATCACTCCGGTTCCTACTCACTGCGCCATGTTCGAGGTATAGTCCAGTTGCCGGTTGAGAACCTTGTTGTTGCGAGAAGTGTATAGTTTTTTTATGGTTTCATACTGGAATGGGTCTATAGAAAAGATTTAGCTGGGTTGCCGGAGTGCCAGCCTTGGGGAACTCCACTAATTAGCATAAATCTAAGATGGACGCCGCAGACGGAGGTGGAAAATAACTATTCAGCCAATCAACCTTCAATTACGTGTGATACATTTTTTCCGTATAACTTGGATGTGAGGAACCGATTTCTGAGGTCAGTTGCGTGCTTTGGGGTCAAATTCAGGGTCAAAGGTCAAGTTAAAGGTAATTTTTGTACATTTGGGAGGTTCAAACTTTTCGATCCCTGCATAAACTGCACAGTGCACACCACTCATACTCGATACGTTGATTTTAATCTCACCTCTTCTTCTTTTCATAGAGAGGTATGATGGCTGACTCAAGGTGTCTTCTCTCGGTGTGTCACGGAGGTGGACAAGAAACAAAATTCACTGAGAACGGGATCAGGAAGCTCATCTTATGTGCCAAATCTCGTGGAGACGGAGACCTGCAGGCTACGCTACAGAACATTATTGATGTTGGTGGAGATGCGGCAAGCATAACCTGTCATAAAGGTTGCTACTGTACTTTTACATCGAAAGAGAAAATTGAGAGAATGAGAAAGTCACAGAAAAGAAAGGCTGAAGATGAGGGTGTCAGGACAAGTACAAGGTCTCATACTAAGGTAGCTGATAAAGGTGTGTTTGAGTACAACCGTGAGTGTATGTTCTGTAGCGAGGAATCACCCATTGATGATAGACACCCAGAAAGATGGGACCGCGTTCGTAAGTGTATGACCAAAGAACGTTTTGACACCGGACGTAACCCACTCCCAACTATGAAAGATATGCTCCTTGATGTTGCTGATCAGCGTAATGATGATGTGGCTAGAAGGCTCAAGTTGCACCTTGCTTTTGTTTCTGATCTACCTTCTGCTGAGTGCAAGTACCATGTCCGCTGCTAGAACAGTTGTACGAAAGTTCCCACATATGCTGATTTGCCACCTGGTGCTGCAGATGAAGATGCTCTGAGGGAAGTCATTCAGTACATGAGCCGAGACAGGTCCAGATTATGGAATAGTGTTGAACTGCATTCCCTGTACTCGGATCTAGGTGGCAGTCTCGCTCGACGTGACATGTCTAGCAAGGTGACTGACTGCATGAGTAAGGATGCTATAGTTGTTCGAGTAGATGGATGTGCTACCATGGTTGGTTTCAGTGACTCCGTTGCTAAAACTCTCAAGATAGTTATGGATGACGATATGGATGAGAGGAGCATTGCTTCCGTGGTGAGGCAGATCAAGCATGAGGAGATGCGTCGGTCATAGTTAAGTCAAAGACTACTCTATACTGGACTTGCTACTCATTTTGGGCTATTTCCAGTGGAGGCCAGTTTTGCGATTCCTGCCATTTTCGAACATCACTCCCTTTTCCCTTCCTATGGTTTATCAGTATATATGATATACCGTTATCTTCGTAAATGTTTGTTCTATAATATTATCAAATAAAAAACAGTAAAATGCAATAAAGAAATGCCATTATGAGAGAATTAAGAAATATGCATGAACTTAATATTCACTTGAACTCATCGCCATTTAATATTTTGCGAGAAAACATTTTAGATGCTAGCAATAGAAAGAAGCGGATTTTCATTAGCTTTCCATTGCTATATTTCGTTTTCTGATAAATGAATCATAACCATGCATAAATTAGCGTTAACTAAAAAAATAACATCATCTATCGAGATAATTACCCGATGGATGATGTTATTTATTTAGTTAATGCTAATTTATGCATGGTTCTAATTCATTTATCAGAAAATGAAATATAGCAAGGAAAGCTAATTAAATCCGCTTCTATTGATATGTGCATGTAAAAGTCTTCACGCAAATATCAATTGCATGAGTTTAAGTGAATATAAGTTCATGCATATTCTTCAGTCTCAAATGGAATTTCTTAGTGTATTTTATAGTTTTTTATTTGATAATATATAGAACAAACATTTACTAAGAAACAGTGTATCATTATACTGTATGCCATAGTCTAACTGTATTCATGGAACACTTTTTTTACTTGCCGTACGATTGATGATGTTAAATTTTTTTAGTTAACGCTAATTTAGGCATGGGTGTAATTCATTTATCAGAAAAACGAAATATATCAATGGAAAGCTAATGAAATCCGCTTTCTTTTCTATTGCTAGCATCTAAATGTTTTTCGCAAATATTAAATAGCGATGAGTTTAAGTATATATATTGAGTCATGCATATTTCTTCACTCTCTCATAATGGCATTTCTTAGTATATTTTACTGTTTTTATTTGAAAATATTATAGAAACAAAATTACGAAGATAACGTATATCATATATACGGATAAACCTTAGGAAGGGAAATAGGGGGGATGTTCTAAAATGGCAGGAATCTGCAAAACTGGCCTCCACTGGTCATGGCAGGTTGCGGGGCACAGTTACCAAGTTCAGTATAGAGTAGTCTTTGATTAAGTCCATCAAGACGAGATTATCCTCTCTCGCTGGCAAGGTCTTATACTTTCGATACGTATCACAACGTTTCTGTGAAGGACCATGAGCGTATGCGACGTGCTGGCCTTGGTTCCATCAATTACAACCTGACCATCAACACACCGCTGCCCAGTCTATGATGCCATCATGAGGAATAAGCACAAGTTGCAGCTGTCGAAAATGTTTAGTACCTACAGCTTCGGCGAAGGAGTCACCGTGGAGAGCCCCAGCGATGGTGTGTTCACCCATGACGGCCCGTCAGGGTGGCAAGGTTGGTAGAGACGTGAGTTCCCAATGTGCAGCGTCCCTGTGGATTCGGTCAGCGGTTCGAGTCCGCCTAGTTCGTGCTGACGTGGCGGCGCTTTGTATAGTCAATAACCTTGTAGTTGGTACTTGCAAAGTGTCTAGATAGGATGAAAATCTTATCTTCACCCATGACGAAGCGGACATAACAATGATCTCGTACCTCCTTATGGCTGCCGAGTCCGACACGCGAGTCATCCGCATTCTCTCAGATGACACCGGTGTTCGTGCTGCTTGTATACTGGATGTACGGAAAAAACATCCAGGCTACAGTGCAAATGGAGCGGTGGGATGGATCCATTTGGGACATCAACGCCACCTGTTCCCAACTCGGCCCCAAGTGCCTGCAGATCCTGGGAATTCACTACATTACTGGTTCAGATACCACCTCATACCTGTACGGCAAGGGGAAAGTGTCGGCACTGAAAACCCTGAGAGCTGGCGACTTCCCAGGCCTGTACTCAGCCTTCGGCGAACTTGATGCACAGCTCATGCACAGCTCATGGAGGCAGGACAGGCGTTCTTCTGTGCTCTATATGGTCAGCAACAGGGGACCACTATGAGTGAGGCGAGGTACCATATGTACACAAAGGCTGGAAAGCTGCTCAAGATCATGTCGCTACCACCAACAGACAAAAATCTCTTCCTGCACATCTTGCGCACTCATCTGCAGACTATACTCGCCAAATCTGCTGACCAGCAGGCTCCACCTGAACTTGACATCACGAAGTATGGGTGGGAAATCAAAGATGACACCCCAGTACCAGCAACCTCTGATCAGCCCCCAGGACCCCAAGATCTCATGGATGTAGTGCTGTGCAGCTGTAAGGCGGCGGGGAAGGCATGCGGCAGTGAACGTTGCAGCTGTCACCATGGAAATATATCATGCACTGTGTACTGCGCTTGTGGTTCTAGTGACGCTTGCTTGAACCCCTTCAAGACAGGAGACGTAGACCAAGATGAAGTCGAAGAGGAAGGCGAAGCAGATGTGGAAAATGACGAGGAAACTGATCATCTTGATCTTGCATTCGGCTCTGATGATGAATGGGAGTGATCGCCGTTAATGAATAAACACTTGATCACCCTCGTTCTGAAAATGCAATTATTATTATATTAATCATTTTTTTGGCCAAAAATTACCTTTAACTTGACCTTTGACCCTGAATTTGTCCCCAAAGCATGCAACTGACCTCAGAAATTGGTTCCTCACATCCAAGTTATACGGAAAAAATGTATCACACGTAATTGAAGGTTGATTGGCTGAATAGTTATTTTGCACCTCCGTCTGCGGCGTCCATCTTAGATTTATGGTAATTAGCGGAGTTCCCCAAGGTTGGCACTCCGGCAACCCAGCTAAATCTTTTCTATAGACCCATTCCAGTATGAAACCATAAAAAAACAATACACTTCTCATGAAAACAAGGTTAGGTACAGAACACCTATGGGTGTCAAACGGACTAGTAGGGGGTTCACCGAAAAGACAGGCACCGCTCGGGGATCGAACCCGAGACCTTCCACTTGCCGGGCGGACGTGCTACCATTACACTACGGTCGCCTCTCGGTGACAACCCACACAACGTATTTTTGGCCTCTGTTATCCCATAGTGTTCACCGGATATATTTTATGTCCTCCACATCATCTTTTCCCAGCACTAAACTCCATTTCATTGCCCAATCTCCATTTCAATGTTATAATGATTAAAAAACGATACCATTATCATCACAACATGACTTAAGCTACTGTATGCACGGTCTCATCTTTGTTTATATATGGACAGCTGACTTGAATGTTTTCCTTGGGCCGCCATGTTTGACTAGCGGCGGCGGCTCCTAAACCTGTTTGTAACGGGGCAATGGTGCTCCCCGGCACATTTAAGGCTTTATCAGTACTGCTAAATCTTAAACAAGTTTTGTGAATAACCATTTAGTGCTTAACGGTCAAATATTAGTTAATCAAAATTTCTTGGCCTGAACAGCTGTTAAGGTTCAGTAACAAATTTGTGTATGCAGCCCCTGACGTCATAACAAAGTTAAACAAACTAATCTGCAAGCCCTCGCCACGTAGGTCTGGCCACGACTGGCTGCAGCCATGGCAAACCTAGTGTGATAGACATGTTTGTGAAGATATACAAGGTGTGAGAGCAGTAAAACTTGGTAGCTTGATGTGCTATAGCTGAGGTTTGGTTTGAGGACACAGGGGGGCAGCATGAGCCTGTAATAGCAGGCGCCAGTCACCATAAAAATCCTGCCTGCACCTCCACCAGATATACTATGTAGCCCTCAAGTGAACCTCCAGGGCCTACCATCCGAGCCCTGGAGGTCACTACCAACCGGCGCTATAGGCCGCAATGTAAAAAAAATCAAAATAATAAAATAAATAAATAAATAAATAAATAAATAAATAAATAAATAAATAAAACATTTTTTTAAATAAAGTATGCGTGATAGCCGTACAACTAGTAGCTTGATGCGCTATAGCCGAGGATTGAGGTACATTCAGGTATGTGTGATAGCCATAAAACACGATAGCCGAATGCACGATAGCCGAGGGTTGAGTGTATAGAATTTTTTTTCCCACTTCCACTAAAAATCTGGGTTCTCCTACCAGACTACTGTACTGTACAGTAAATGGAGGTGAGGGAGGAGATGTCTGGGTCTCGATTTGCTTATATCTCATAAAGTCAAGGCATATAGTTTAGCAGATTTGAGTTTCGTGCCGATTACAACAGTCCTGATTAGGCGCGAAACTCGGTGCAATTCAATATTCTCGTGTACTCGGTGTAATTCAATTTCTATATTATGTTAATAGAATATCTGTATTTCACCGCACTGTGAATTTTTTGGGGGATTATGAGGCACCTGCACATTATGGGTTAAAATGCAAGTGTATTACAAAGGGGAAAAGAAGAAAACAAAAATAATTACAGGTTGAAGTTCCCAAACTCGGCATCCCAAGACTCGGCAACACCCAAAACTCGGCTATGGTTCCGGATTTTCCAAAACACGGCAGAACACCCAAAACCCGGCGCGTAGTTGCCGGGTCGGCCGCTAGGTGCCACCACACTAGGCCGCTTGGTTTCTCCCGCCGATTTGTTTGTTGTTATTGTTCAGTGGTGTTGTGACTGTAGAGTTGTGTACACTGTTATTGTGTGTACTTCTACAGGTCTGTTATTGGTATTATGGCTCCCAAACGTCCAGGAACACCTACTGGTGGAAGTGAAAAGAAAAGGAAGAACAATGTGTTAACTATTTCTGAGAAAATTGACCTTTTGAAGAAGATGGCTTTTTTTCCCCCTTAATATATCTACGTTCTAAAAGTCGGAAAATTCCATTACTCGGCTCGGCGCTGGTCCCGAGGTTGCCGAGTTTGGGAACTTTAACCTGTAGTACAATAACTCAATGCATTACCTTCTTATTTTCTAGTTTCCAGACACTTGTGCTGTATGGCGAGCCTTTTTTGTCTCGGTGCTCTTCTTCTAAGTACTCCAGCAAGCACTGAAAGAAAAGTGAACAAAAATAAAAGAGTATATTTACTGCCATACTTACCTAGCATAAAATATGAATTTTAATGAAAAATAATAAGCCTTATAAAGCTAATTTTGGAAGAAAAAATGCAGTTTTTGAGAGTATAGTCTCCGTGACAAGGGTTGATCCTATACTGAACTATAAAGTAAACTGCATTCATGACAGAAGATAGAGCTATGCATTTTCAGTCACAGGTTGGTACATCCTCAAAAACAGGGTTGTAGATTTTTTTTATTTAAAAAAAAAAAATTAAAAATCCGATTTATTTGATTTAAATCCGATTTATTTGATTTAAATCGATTTTTTTAAATGTGATGTTCTACATGAAATCTAACTACTACATGCTAATGCTTAGCATATATAGAACTAAAAATTTGTACATACGTAGTGTGTGATACTATGCAATGCATAACAAAATGTATAATTGAACAGTTGACTCAGCAGGACATCATAGAACCTCAACACAAGGCTGTTTGAAGAGGCGACTCAAGTCAGTGCAGCATGAGAGCACTCCAAGAGAGAGAGAGAGCGAGAGAGAGAGAGCGAGAGAGAGAGAGAGCGAGAGCGAGAGAGAGCAAGAGAGCGAGAGCGCGAGAAAAGAAAAAAAATATTGATATATTTATTTTGCCTCTATATACATTGCAACAGCGAACTGATTCTAAAATAAAATTCTTGCAAATAAAAGTTATTCCAATACAATTTCTTTCATCTTCATCAGTTTTTATCGGATCGGATCGGATCGGATCGGATCGGAGAGAGAGAGAGAGAGAGAGAGAGAGAGAGAGAGAGAGAGAGAGAGAGAGAGAGAGAGAGAGAGAGAGAGAGAGAGAGAGAAAAAAAAAATGTTGATATATTTATTTTGCCTCTATATATGAGGTGGCCGTGGCTTGCTGGATACAAAAAGAAGAAAACTAGGATGGACTTTTTTGTCTATGTCAATTAGGAACACGGCACTTGTGTTCCAAACCTAATTATGAGCAAAATCTTTCTTATTTTTGAGATTTCTTTTTCCTCGATGATAAACAAAGACAGAAAAAAACCACACCGTAGAATCTTTCTTTAGAAGTAGAAGGGCTAATGGTTAAAAAATACAAGAAATGCATCAATATCAATAATCCTAAGAGTTGAAAGCAATTTAACCCAGCCTATTTAGATACCTTTAAAAAAATTATTTAGGGCGATTTTAGATACATTGAAAAAAATATTTAGGGTGTTTTAAATACATTGAAAAAAATATTTAGGGTGTTTTAAATACATTGAAAAAAATATTTAGGGTGTTTTAGATACATTGAAAAAAATATTTAGGGTGTTTTAAATACATTGAAAAAAATATTTAGGGTGTTTTAGATACATTGAAAAAAATATTAAGGGTGTTTTAGATACATTGAAAAAAATATTTAGGGTGTTTTAAATACATTGAAAAAAATATTTAGGGTGTTTTAGATACATTGAAAAAAATATTAAGGGTGTTTTAGATACATTGAAAAAAATATTTAGGGTGTTTTAAATACATTGAAAAAAATATTTAGGGTGTTTTAGATACATTGAAAAAAATATTAAGGGTGTTTTAGATACATTGAAAAAAATATTAAGGGTGTTTTAGATACATTGAAAAAAATATTAAGGGTGTTTTAGATACATTGAAAAAAATATTAAGGGTGTTTTAGATACATTGAAAAAAATATTAAGGGGGTTTTAGATACACTAAACCCTTCATGTTCGCGAGTTTAAGGCTCGCGGATTTGATTACTCACGGGTTTTCAAACCTTGGGTAATTAAACATAAATACGTACAGGTAATTAAATATAATTTTAAAATACGAAAAGTAAGGAGTTTGAATGGCGCGCGCAAAAATGTTTGTGTGTGCAGCCGCGTGAGGGTCGCCACTACCGCCACTCTGCCAGTTCCCGCCAGTAGAACAAAATCCAGCTTGTGTTTACCCGTTCTCGTCGGTACAGTGCAGTGCTATTAATTTTGTATATCTCGTCAACATGGCCAACAAACGTAAATCTGGTGAGCCTCAATCAAGCGGGAAAGGACCAAAGAAGACCAAAAGAGACATGAAAGTGATGACTTTAGATGAGAAGGGTGAATTAATCAAGAAAATAAAGGGTGGCATGTCCTACGCTGCCTGTGGCCGCCACTATGGGGTAAATGAATCGACGGTGAGGTACATTTATCAGAAGGAAAAAGAAATGAGTGCTTCCCTAGCCTCCTCTATACCCCATGCTGCAAAACGTATGCATTACATTAAAGATGTAATCTTGTTCAAGACTGAAAAAGCCCTAAACTATTGGATCAAAGACATGAACAGGCGCCGCATTCCAATAAGTGGCGATTTCATAAGGGAAAAGACCAAAGTTCTTTATGAAACTTTCAGGAAGAATAACAGTGACAGCAATGGTGCAAGTGGTGACAATACTGGTGCAAGTGGTGACAATGCTGGTGCACGTGGTGACAATGCTGGTGCATGTGGTGATAATGATGGTGCAAGTGGTGATAATGATGGTGCACGTGGTGACAATGCTGGTGCATGTGGTGATAATGATGGTGCAAGTGGTGATAATGATGGTGCACGTGGTGATAATGATGGTGCACGTGGTGATAATGATGGTGCAAGTGGTGATAATGATGGTGCAAGTGGTGATAATGATGGTGCACGTGGTGATAATGATGGTGCAAGTGGTGATAATGATGGTGCACGTGGTGATAATGATGGTGCAAGTGGTGATAATGATGGTGCAAGTGGTGATAATGATGGTGCAAGTGGTGATAATGATGGTGCAAGTGGTGATAATGATGGTGCAAGTGGTGATAATGATGGTGCACGTGGTGATAATGATGGTGCACGTGGTGATAATGATGGTGCAAGTGGTGATAATGATGGTGCACGTGGTGATAATGATGGTGCAAGTGGTGATAATGATGGTGCAAGTGGTGATAATGATGGTGCAAGTGGTGATAATGATGGTGCAAGTGGTGATAATGATGGTGCAAGTGGTGATAATGATGGTGCAAGTGGTGATAATGATGGTGCAAGTGGTGATAATGATGGTGCAAGTGGTGATAATGATGGTGCAAGTGGTGATAATGATGGTGCAAGTGGTGATAATGATGGTGCAAGTGGTGATAATGATGGTGCACGTGGTGATAATGATGGTGCAAGTGGTGATAATGATGGTGCAAGTGGTGATAATGATGGTGCAAGTGGTGCTCTAACTAATAAGTGGTAAGTAATGTCATGCTCGCGGATTTACGCTAATCGCGGGTGTCTCTGTTCCCTAACCCCCGCGAGCATGAAGGGTTTATTGTACATTGAAAAAAATATTTAGGGGGTTTTAAATACATTGAAAAAAATATTAAGGGGATTTTAGATACATTGAAAAAAATATTAAGGGGATTTTAGATACATTGAAAAAAATATTAAAGGGGTTTTAAATACATTGAAAAAAATATTAAGGGGATTTTAGATACATTTGAAAATTTTGCGTATAAGGAATGTGATTTTGACTTGTGTGTCTAAGGAAAAATCATGAATTCATAATACTGACAGGCTATGTATGAAGCTTATTGGTGCGTATTGTACATATCAGATGCTTTCTATATTGTAATTATAATGGTTAAGGACAGGATTCATTCTCTGGTCTGTGGTATTAGATGAAATCGTAGCTCATTAATTTGTTTGATTTGCAACGAGCACTTAACTCCATCATATCTTAAAGCTTAAAGTTGTGTTCCATTATGACATCTTAAAGCTTAAAGTTGTGTTCCATTATGACATCTTAAAGCTTAAAGTTGTGTTCCATTATGACATCTTAAAGCTTAAAGTTGTGTTCCATTATGACATCTTAAAGCTTAAAGTTGTGTTCCATTATGACATCTTAAAGCTTAAAGTTGTGTTCCATTATGACATCTTAAAGCTTAAAGTTGTGTTCCATTATGACATCTTAAAGCTTAAAGTTGTGTTCCATTATGACATCTTAAAGCTTAAAGTTGTGTTCCATTATGACATCTTAAAGCTTAAAGTTGTGTTCCATTATGACATCTTAAAGCTTAAAGTTGTGTTCCATTATGACATCTTAAAGCTTAAAGTTGTGTTCCATTATGACATCTTAAAGCTTAAAGTTGTGTTCCATTATGACATCTTAAAGCTTAAAGTTGTGTGTTCCATTATGACATCTTAAAGCTTAAAGTTGTGTTCCATTATGACATCTTAAAGCTTAAAGTTGTGTTCCATTATGACATCTTAAAGCTTAAAGTTGTGTTCCATTATGACATCTTAAAGCTTAAAGTTGTGTTCCATTATGACATCTTAAAGCTTAAAGTTGTGTTCCATTATGACATCTTAAAGCTTAAAGTTGTGTTCCATTATGACATCTTAAAACTTAAAGTTGTGTTCCATTATGACATCTTAAAGCTTAAAGTTGTGTTCCATTATGACATCTTAAAGCTTAAAGTTGTGTTCCATTATGACATCTTAAAGCTTAAAGTTGTGTTCCATTATGACATCTTAAAGCTTAAAGTTGTGTTCCATTATGACATCTTAAAGCTTAAAGTTGATTTCCGTCACTACATCTTAAAGCTTAAATTTAAATTAAACAGGAACTACCTCGTGTAGGTCTTGCGGCCTCTTGTAGCTTCCTTATTTTCTTATGTTCTGATGTTATGTTCTTATTTTTCATCTTTTTTTTTCATTTTCTTTATTTCTTCAAAAACTATTGGCCAGAGCTGAATGCTGAATGAAACTCCCATTTCTTTACTTAGCCGTAAATAACTCATAAAACTTGCACCAAGATCTATAAGTAAACAAGATTTAGGCCGGGCAGTCCCCTTAAGTGGATAAGGGTTACAAATGCTGTCATTTCACCGTGTTTTACTCAAACCTCCAACATGGCATCTAAAAATGTATTGTCTCTAAACACTGACCAAAGAAAGAATCACCATGGAGTTGTACACTATAATAATGTATTAACCCCTTCACTGCGGCTGGTACAAATACGGTCTCTCAGCTATCTAAGGGTTCACTGCGGCTGGTACAAATACGGTCTCTCAGCTATCTAAGGGTTCACTGCGGCTGGTACAAATACGGTCTCTCAGCGATCTAAGGGTTCACTGCGGCTGGTACAAATACGGTCTCAGCTATCTAAGGGTTCACTGCGGCTGGTACAAATACGGTCTCAGCTATCTAAGGGTTCACTGCGGCTGGTACAAATACGGTCTCAGCTATCTAAGGGTTCACTGCGGCTGGTACAAATACGGTCTCAGCTATCTAAGGGTTCACTGCGGCTGGTACAAATACGGTCTCAGCTATCTAAGGGTTCACTGCGGCTGGTACAAATACGGTCTCTCAGCCATCTAAGGGTTCACTGCGGCTGGTACATATAGGGTTTCTGTATTTAAACTCTGCACTCAATGATATTATGGGTAAATATTCACTGTGATAGGCTTGTATGGCAACAGTGTCAAGTGTTGTGATATAATAGAACCTCTTTTTCTCCTTGAGTGAGTTAGTGTGACTAATAAGGTCAAGCGGTACAGTACGACGTGTTGACGCTGCCGCGCCCTCTACTTCAATGGCCAGGCTAAATAGTCAAGATAGTCAACATATTCTTGATGGATATAAAACAGAAGTATGAATGAATGAATGAATGCATGAATGAAGCTTTATTAACAAAAAAGCTGTATTATGTTGATAGTAAGTGGTTTTTCATTTGCGTACTGAAGCACGTCAAAACGCCAGATTTGCCATCTGACTAAGTAAATTGCTGATCACTTCAATCTTCCCATTTAAGACTTTGCGGATGAATGACATCATGAAGGTTAATAAGGAACCTTTAATTGTACATTATTTTTTATTTTAATTAACCTGACACAGGACAGTAAGGCTAGTAAATATAAAATCCATAATCGGGTAATTTTCCGAAATGATAGTAGTTATAGTCTACGACGGATGTGATGACTGAGTTTTATCCCTTATATATCAAATTTTCTTAAATAAGTCTAGCAGTATCACAGTATAGAAAAATTAGTGAAAATAAGAAAAACTCTTCCTACGTGAAAATACCCGTGATGAATTGATTATTTAATTAAGTAATTTGCATGTTCTATATTGAAGTTAACAGAAACTAGCCCATAGGCTGAAAATTGCGCTTCTATTGATCCCTTCATGATAAAGTTAACTGGCAAGCATTTTAAATGCGAAGAGTTGAAGGTTTAATATGGATTATGCATAGTTCTTCAGATAGTACTAATGGATTTGCATTTAATGGTTACTATTTTTTATTGATATATTATTAGAAAAAACATTACGAGATTACGTATATCATATATACTGATAACAGCTGTATATACGTTATATATATATTATATAATTAAATCGGGGCGGCCCTCCGACTTCGGGCCCTTGCGCGACAGGCCGATATTCCGTGCACAGTCCAGGTATACAGTGGTCTATGCCTCTGTATATCATAAGCTACCTGGTAAATTTTCCTGATATTCAGGTGAGTGTCCTGTTAAACCATCTTGAACACCTCTCCCTGCTGTATATCCCATCAAACACTCCTGACATGGTCTAGATGCCCTGCTACCATAATACCTTCGGGAGGGGTTGACACGAATGTTTGGGTAAGTCGCATCCCCCAGCTACACTCATAGTATACAAATATTTTGTCTATTTACTAGTTTTGGTGATTTCTATCCTTACAATTAGATTTGCCAAAATTCAAAGATGCGGTCAAACAATATATCATTCATTGGTAAATTTCTGGAAGCTCCATCAATCAATCAATCATTGGGGGCATACGCCGGGGGGCGCGTCGCCTCGCCCACCCTACGACGCCACTCCCGGGGGTCACCACGCGCGAGTCCAGCAGGCTCCTTTCCCATACCAAGCAAGCTCTCAACAAAAAACATCAACTTGCCCCAGCCACAAGCCGTGGGGCGCACCCTTGGCCTCCTCCACGCCGGATGTCTCTTACAGATACAACCCGATGGGAAGGATCGGTTTCAGGGTAGCGTGCCACATGCCCATATAGCCGAAGTTGGCGCTGACGGACTATGCAGGTAATAGGCCTCGATTCAGTCTCACGGTGCAATCGCTGATTTGACACGTAATCATCCCAGCGATACCCCATGATTCTGCGAAGACACTTATTACCAAAGGCATTGATTAGTCTCTTCAAGTCACTATTTAGTGTCCATGTCTCACAACCATAGAGTAAGACAGGGATCACAAGCGACTTGAAGATCCGGATCTTTGTCCTCCTGCACAGGTACCGACAACGCCAAATACTCCCGCTGAGCGAGTCCATAACACCGTGGGCTATGCCAATCCGCCGTAAGACTTCTTGACGTGACCCGCCATCATTATGGACTGCGCTACCAAGGTATGTAAAACTTTCCAAGATCTCAATGTCCTCGCCACACGCATGAACAGACTGTACTGCTTCATCTAGTAAGTCTCCAAATACCTGGACCTTGGTCTTGAGCCAGGAGACCTCAAGTCCCAAAGGCTTTGCCTCCTCATGCAGCGCCTCGAGAGCCATCACCAGGACCTCCAGGGACTCAGCAAAGATTACTGCATCATCGGCAAAAACAAGATCAGTGATCTTGGTGTTGCCGACGGATGCTCCACAATCACTTTGATCTACAACCTTGTCCAATACCCAGTCCATACAAGCGTTGAAAAGTGATGGGGCAAGGACGCACCCTTGCCTCACTCCTGTATTCACAGGAAAGAAGCTGGATACACCTGCCCCACACTTCACAGCACTCTCAGTCCCAGAATACAGACCAGTTATCAAACCAATAGTCCTTGCAGGAATCCCTCGAAGTCGCAGAAGATCCCAGAGTGACTCACGATGCACTGAGTCAAGCGCCTTCTTGAGATCAACATAGGCTGCAAGCATCCCCTGTCGAAACTCACGTCGGCGTTCCACCAGGACACGAAAGACAGGACCACGACACTCCCAACACGATAAATCCAGCACTAGATCGCTTACATCTCCCTAAAGTAGTCTGTGAGGACCACTATTTTTCTTTCTGTTCTAAGCACCAACAACTCCATTAGGGATTCTTTTGGCGAGTCTTCTATAGGAATCATACTACAGGTTGAAGTTCCCAAACTCGGCATCCCAAGACTCGGCAACACCCAAAACTCGGCTATGGTTCCGGATTTTCCAAAACACGGCAGAACACCCAAAACCCGGCGCATAGTTGCCGGGTCGGCCGCTAGGTGCCACCACACTAGGCCGCTGGGTGCCCCCACACTAGGCCGCTTGGTTTCTCCCGCCGATTTGTTTGTTGTTATTGTTCAGTGGTGTTGTGACTGTAGAGTTGTGTACACTGTTATTTTGTGTACTTCTACAGGTCTGTTATTGGTAGTATGGCTCCCAAACGTCCAAACGTGATTTTCAAGTTTTTTTTCCCCTTAATATATCTACGTTCTAAAAGTCGGAAAATTCCATTACTCGGCTCGGCGCTGGTCCCGAGGTTGCCGAGTTTGGGTTCTTCAACCTGTATTACATAAGTAATTATACCAGTGTCTAGCCTATCTTGCTTAGTTACAGCATGAATTTACACATGCAACTGAATTCTATGTTGAAACAGACACAACGAAACTAATGTCATACTTAGCCAGCTCTCTCTGACCAAACCTGCCTGACTTTCCCTGAATAATCAAAACTGTCATCTAAATTTTGCATCACTACCAGTATTCAATAAACCAGAAATGTTAAGATTCACAACAGCAACATAATCTTCATTGTGGTAAATGTGTGAACAGTCAAAACCTAAAACTCATTTTCTTACCTAAAAAATAAATTGAAAAAAATAATAATTATGGTAATTTTTTGAAGACTAACTGAAGTATCTATTTGCTATTCACCAGATATCTATCTATCTGAAGATTTTTCTAATGATATTTTGGTATATAATTTTAAGTTTCTTTTAAGATTTCCCACAAATGTCAACAGATGGTTGACAGTGCAATAAATTTACCCATTGAACCAAACAAATAAAGGTCAAGTTTTGCATGCTCTTTTGACCTTCACTGGAAACTATATTATATCATAAAACAATATAGGTACAGGGAGGTCCCGTTATACGAGCATTCGGTATACGACAGTCCGATGATACAAGATGTGTAAATTAGGGTCTATTTTCAATATACGAGATCGAAAATCCAATGATACGACATTCAAACTGGGGTGAGTAAAATGATCAAGTTCAAAATGCACGCCCTACCACTCCCAGGCTGGACAAAGGGGGATTTGGTTGACCCCAGTGAGGTCCCCCCTAGCAAGCCGTGACCTGAAGGGTAATTAAGCATATGGTGCGGCCTGACATTTAGGGGTAATTAGCAGGTGTGCGGCCCCAACCTTGGGACCACTACACTACCTTCTCTTGTATCACGCGGCGTCCCCTACATTACAACGTCTTTTTTGCTTGTTATGCATGTTTTATGTTTAATTAATGTGCAGTTATGTTATTTTGTGTGCTATTTTCTTTTTCAGAATGCTTTTTCTACAGAATAGGTAGTACAGTGTGGGTAATATAGACGCTGTGTGTTTGTTGTGTTTGCTATAGTTTATTTTAGCTTGAAAAACATATCTTTTTTTTTTTTTTTAATTGATGGGGTCCTGGAACCAAACCTATATTTTACCATTAGTTATGTGTTTCGTTATACGAGATTTTGCTTTACGAGTATGCCAGGTGGAACCTAACTGCTCGTATCTTCGGGACCTCCCTGTATAGCAAAGGTCAAATTCAATTCTCTCACATAAGCCAACACAACAAAAAGGTCACATAATGTGTCTGACAAGGACAGATGGTTAACTCTAACAAATGGGTAATCTTACCTGCAAACACCACTCATTGTTGCCTAGCATGGAGTCATAATAAGTAATGCATTTCATCTTAAAGTCCACAACAGACATGCACCAATGCATTCCCAGGTGGATGGGAATGAGTAGCATGTCGTGACTGAATAAGTTCACCTGAAAAAGAAAACAGAATACGAACATGTCAAGTTAGCGAGAAAAAGGGGACTGGCTATACATTCACACACTTCTTTTAAATTATAAAAAATTCTTCTAGGAACCTTCTGGTAGGAGTTTTTGATGAATACTTTTGAATATAAAGTTTGCTTTAAAATACATCCAAGTGGCTCTGGCCTCTGTTAAAATTCTACCAGAGTTACAAAGCAAAATACAAACATTCAATGGGAATATTCAAAGTTGCCGCCATGCCATTTTCTCAATTCATAACTGCATATTGAGAATTCTTTGATAAATACAATGAGAATGACCACTTTGATAATATTGATGCACTGTAATGCTAGGTGGTATCTTGTAGGGGTTTTGAGGGTGTGTTAATGCAATGAGTGGCCGAACAAAGTCAGTACGTGTCAAACCGTACATATTGTGCTGACTTCAATCTGAAGGAAACACTTGATAAGGTACCCCAAAAAATTTGTTGTGGAAACTAAAATACGATGGAGGACTGGATGGAATTGTCCTGAAACGGAAGGATTTCCTTAAAAGGAGACAAATGAGAACCCTAATAAAAGACAGAGTCAGTGGAGAGAAGTGTGTAGAGGAGAACACTAGGCTCCCGCATAAAACGTGTTCCCAGAGAGTGTTTTCCCTATAGAACCAACGACCTAAAAATGTTAAAATAAAAAAATCAATTAATTATATTATAATTTTTTTTAATAAATAAAATTCCAAAATTTTCGTTAGGAACGAATGTGATCATAGAGAACGATTCCACCATCAAAGTAGGGCAAATCCCAGGAGTTCTCATATAGTGCCACAATATTGTACAGAACGTGAGCAGGCCGCCATAAGAAGGCTTGTGGCAGCTTGCGTTTTCTGTTAACTCGAGGCTCTTTTCGTAAGCCGGCTTGCCCAGCTGGCGCAAGCCGTGGCAAGATTGAGTGAGGAGGGGCACGGCGGCGGCGTGTGGCCACGGAGATGGGGTGAGGGCAGGGTCTCTATGACCCTGGGTGAGGGTGGCATAAGGTGGGGAACGGCGGTAGCGACCACACAATTCTCATCCATTATTAGCAAAAAAAAATATTCTTGAAGGATATATGTTGTGATCCATTCACAATATCTTCAGTCATCGTAATTTATTGATGGCTTTCATTTGAAGGTACACTCGTCAGTCGTCGTCGGTGTTTACAAGTTATCAGCTGTGAGCGCCCGCCGTGGGGTAAGCCCCGCTCAGTTCTGGCGACGCACGCAAGCGAGTCAGGCCAGGTTTATGGCAACTTGCTCACCAAAATTCACTCCTGACGGAAATTTACGCTTTGAGTTGAGTTTGAGGGGTTTATGATAGACGTAGCAGAAATGCAGGCCAACGCTCACTCGCCACACTCCGAGCTCTGTGTCACACTGCGCCGTCATCCAGTGAGGAATGAGTGACCTCCAAGATGCCTCGGCACCCCTCGCCCCCGGTACATAATCCCTATTAGATTTAAGGTAAGCAACAATATGCCTATTTCATCATTTCTATGTATAACTTATCATTTATTTATGTTTTGATAAGCATGGGTGTGAATGAGTATAAATGTACGGGTACAGGCAGGAGGACGCATCGACAAATATCAAATTTTTCCCATAGGTTATGTGTTTCACATAGAGCGAATTCCCATAGAACGACCTCATTTATCGACCAATTTCTCGTTTTATGTGGGACCCTCGTGTACATCAAGGCTCGGTATTAGCACCTGTTATGTTCCTGATTTATGTTAAAGACATGGTGTCTGATTTGAAACATTATGTGAGCTTGTTTGCAGATGATGTGAAAATTATGAAGGTTAAAATGGAGGAGGATTTACAGGAAGATTTGGGTAGAATATATGCATGGAGTCTAAAATGGAAAATGGAATTTAATGCAAAAAAGTGCAAGATATTAGAATTTGGTAAGAGTGCGATAAGGATAAGATCGAACTACAAAATGGGAAGAGAGACAATCAATGAAGCAAGTGTAGACAAGGATCTAGACAAGGAGTAACAATTCAGAATGACTTATCACCCAAGAAACACATTAGTAGAAGTGTTGGTGCTACATATAATCTTCTAACAAACATAAGAACGGCCTTTATCTATATGGACGAGGACATGATGAAGAAATTGATTCTGGCCCTAGACTGGAATATGCCACAGTAGTTTGGTCTTCGCACAAGAGGAAGGATGTAAAGACAGAAAGAATACAGAGAGCAGCCAGAAAGAGTGTTCCTAGCCTGTCAGACCTGAATTATGAGGAGAGGCTGAAGAAATTTGGGTTGCCATCATTGGAAGAAAGAAGAAAAAGAGGAGACTTGATAGCATTGTATGGAGCTACAGCTAAGTATTAATTATCCGACCTTGGGGGGACCGAAGGTAGGTCGGATAATTGGAATAGTCGGATGTTCGGATATTACAGTAACCATAAACGTAAGGACAAAATGGTACAGAACATAAAAGATGCAGCTCTTGAAGGCCGATCCAGTGGTATACGCGAAAGTAAAATTCATGCATAAATAAAGCCACAAATCAATGTTTTCTATAAACTAAAAAAAACTAAGTAAAATAAATGGCCAAAACAAGACACAATGTGGTGGTGAAAAAAGTCGGTTGTTTGGACAAGTCGGATGTTTGGAGGTCGGATGTCGGGAATTTGGCTGTATGTCAGGAATGGAGAGAAATGACAAAGAGGACATGTATGTATGGGATGTAGGAGCTAAAAGAGGTCACACGAAGAAGCTTAAGAAGACAAGGTGCTTGAAGGACACCAAGAAGTACAGCTTTCCCTATCGATGCATTGATATGTGGAATAGCCTGGAGAGTGAAATTATAGATGCCAAAAGTATTCATGTATTTAAAGCTAAGATTGACCAAATGAGACAGGACCCCACGAGTGTAACTCATTTCCCGTATATCACAGCTAGGTAAATAGGACTATGAGGATTATAAGGTAAAGATGAGGGCATACGCTAGGCTGTGCATGGCCTCGGTGCTCATCTCTGTTGCATTAGCCCTTGAGCATGTGGTGAGTGACAACCCGCTACCACAGGACACAGGGCTAGTGTGACATCAGGGTTACCACAGGTTTCCCCAGGTACCCATTTATGACCAAACCCAAAAGGAAGGATGAACAGTTGGGTGGGCTGGACGCTGACTGCCCTGGCCCGGATTCGAACTAGAGCTCACAGATTTGTAGCTAGATGCGCTAGCCACTGCATCACGGAGGAGGCTAAGAGGACAACATGGGAGATCAGAATATCTCGGAGGGTATGAACTGAGCCTCTACAATAATTATGCAAACCCATAAGTAAAGTGAATGCCCCCTAAGGTCCCTAAACCCAAAACAACCTCAATAATTAAGATTCCCATCTCTGTGCTCGGTGAGGCTGTATGTAAACAAACAGTCGGACAAAGAATAACACAGCAAAACGAAAGAAAAAAAAATGTAAGATGTGTTATAGATTTTAAGTTACAGTAAAATATTGTATTCATTTTTAAGTGACATGATACATTAGTGTGTGCAAATGAAATCTTACATGGCAAACATACCATATACGGAAAATTTCATATCGCCACCGTTACATGAGTTGACCTTGTGTTTATAGCCTGTGACTGGTTCTGGCATTCAACAAGGAGTCATGAGTGACGAGCAGTTGAAAGAGGGAGGTGGTCAGAGGGTTGGAGGAGCTATATGGCTTGTGCAACAAAAAATACATTGATAACAACTGCTATGCAAGCTAAAGATGTCATCACAGCACAACTGATTGAGAGAGAGAGAGAGAGAGAGAGAGAGAGAGAGAGAGAGAGAGAGAGAGAGAGAGAGAGAGAGAGAGAGAGAGAGAGGGGAGAGAGCGAGAGAGAGAGCAGAGAGCGAGACGAGCGAGAGCGAGAGCGAGAGGAGCGAGAGCGAGAGAGCGAGCAGAGGAGCGAGAGCGAGAGGAGCGAGAGAGGAGCGAGGAGAGGAGAGCGAGAGCGAGAGAGCGAGAGCGGCGAGAGAGAGCGAGAGGCGAGAGCGAGAGCGAGCGAGAGCGAGAGAGCGGACGAGAGCGACGAGCGAGAGAGAAGCGAGAGCGAGAGCGAGAGAGAGAGAGAGAGCGAGAGCGAGAGCGAGAGAGAGAGAGAGAGGGGGGGGGGGGCTGAACCCTAGGTCAAACGCCCTTCTTATATCAACCGTCTTTTCAAAGAAGGAGGCATATTTGTTTTTGTTTTTTTTCCTATAATAATTGTGTGGCGTGTGTATTTACCTAGTTGTGATGTACAGTACGAGAAATAAGTAAACTTGTGTGTAAGTCAGACGGGTGGGGTCCCGTCTCCTTGTCTCAATTGGTCGATCTTAGTTTTAAAGACATAAATACTCCTGGCATCTATAATTTCACAGTCCAGGTTATTCTACATATCAATAAACTGATAGGGAAAACTGAACTTTTTAATGTCCTTCAAGCACTTTAACCCCTTCAGTTTCTTCTAATGACCTCTCGTGGCTCCTCCGTCTAGTCATATTGTTGCCGAACACATAAAAAATTGCAATGTAAATGGTTTCACATGCATAATATCATGATACATCCCAACAATACCAGAAAAAAGATACACCTTCTCATACCTGGGGGAAATGCCTCAAATTTGCATTATTATGTAAATCAGGTTCCGCCACTGAGGAAAGACTCATTTTTAGCTGTCCCTTCCTTATTACTCATCTAATAAGTTCATTCAAGTTTCTAACCCTCTGTTTTGAAGGCCCATTATTTTTTATGCTCATTGTTCTTCTGAATTTGCTAACTGCATGCCTCCCCCCCTCCAGCACACGGAGGCTGCAGACGACTTTCTACTCATTCTCATCCCTATTCTGTCCATCTTCCTAATGCAAGAGTTAGCCAGTATCTTCACTCTCTCATTCCTTTCACTGGTAAACTCTAGAACTCTCTTCCTGTTTCTATTTTTCAATCATCCCATGACTTCAATTTCTTCAAGAGAGGAATGTCAAAACATCTCCCGAACTAAATTGGCCCACCTCCTTTATCTACAATTCTTGCTATCTTCTTTATAGGGACTGGATACAAGAGGGCTTTTTATTACTATTTTGTTTGCCCTAAGCCAGTCTTTGAATTTAAGAAAAAAAAGGGATTTTTTTTTTTGCCACCTAAGACTGGCCCTGCTCCACCACACCCCTCACTTCTCATGTATAAGCCACAACCATGCGAGAGCCCTAGAAGCCAGCTTTTCTCTCTGACTGTGCCTCAACTACCGAAGTCACCACCATCACCACCACTTAAACTACCGAAGGACCGAATAATTACCTGGACTCCAAAGTGCCTTCGTCGTTACTAATTTTGTGTTCACTATCACAATCCTTGGGTCATGTTATGTTCATTAATATTATCATTATTATAATTATATTAGGTCGTTAGGTCCATTACTATATATATGCTGTACATGCTCAGCGGACGTAAAAGTCTGCGGCGGGGTAATTGATATTGTCAGTTGCCGGACAGTAAATACTAGAGTAGGATAAACGTCCAGGGGTGGGTAATGGCATCGGACTTTTTTTTTTTTTTTTTTTTATACTTGCGATTCCCGGACCAGTGCTCCCCCCTATTAGTCCGGGAAATCGAGGTTTGTGTGTATATATACTGTACATACACTCGACCCTTGATTTAACGGACTACACTCAACCCTTGGCTATCGCGCCTTATTGGTCGCTATCGGCGCGCGATAGCCGAAATTGCGATAGCCGAACAATAGAACTAATGGTAATACAGCCAAATTCCCAACATCCGACCTCCAAACATCCGACTTGTCCAAACAACCGACTTTTTTCACCACCACATTGTGTCTTGTTTTGGCCATTTATTTTACTTAGTTTTTTGTAGTTTTTAGAAAACATTGATTTGTGCTTTATTATGCATGAATTTACTTTGCGTATACTACTGGATCAGCTTAGAGCTGCATCTTTTATGTTCTATACCATTTTGTCCTTACGTTTAAGGTTACTGGTATCCGAACATCCGACTATTCCAATTATCCGACCTACCTTCGGTCCCCCCAAGGTCGGATAATTAATACTTAGCTGTAATTCTAATTGGTGCCAGGATCCCCAAGATGACCACATATTTTACCACTTTTTTTCGGTATTTTGATACTTCCAACCAGTATGAGGGTAGTAGTGCTCTTTTGCTATGCATTTTGATGTGGTAAGAATGATGGTTACATTAAAAATCATCGGAAATGCCTCATTAGGTTAGGTTAAGATTTTTCCAGGAATAGGTAGGCTTACCCTTAGACTTATCAATTATATATCTTTATGTATTTTCGCCCTTATGTCATCCCATAGTGTGTTTACCGGATATATTTTATGCCATCCACATAATCTGTGCCCCGCATAAAACTAGTTTAAACTTTCCCCATCCAAAACCCCACATTCCCGACAGGTTTCCAGGGGGCGCATTCAAAGACGCTGACCTCCATGGTTGTTAGCTTAACATCTGTCATCAGCTGTTTTGGCATTCACAGAGGAGATTGATGACGTCAGGGTGTTGTTCACAAGGCAACTGCCTATAGGGTGGTTTTAAGGAAGCTACGTACATAAAAATCCTCATAAATTGAGTATATATGATGTTTTCTGACTCAAAAACTGAACAGGGCAAGTATACAAACGAAATTAGGCCATATAACAAACCCAGGCGCTGGTGGTGATTTTGTTCTGTGGTGATGTGTCAAGAGTGGTGAGCGCGGCATCTCACCCGGGTAGCGATGCCAGACACCACCACGCATGGCTCCGGCAGACTGCAAGTTAAGTGGTGTGCCCTTTTCCTTAATTAAAACCCGAGCCCTTGTCCATCCAGCAGTGAATGGGTACCGGGTGTTAGCCGGGGGTTTGTGACCCGCCTCCGGGGTGGTGGCTTCGGCCAACACTAGGAGAAGGAGAGCTATGAAGCGATATACAGTAAAACCCTTATAACTCGGCACTGTATAACTCGGAATTTGATATAACTCGGCATGGTAAAGACATTTTTATTTTATTTTTTTTATTTTTTTTATTATATATATATATATATATATATATATATATATATAAATATATATATATATATATTATATATATATATATATATATATATATATATATATATACACACCTATGCCTATAGCGCGTGTAGGCAGTGAGCTCCAGGGGTGGGATGGTAGGCCCTGGAGGCTCACTCGAGGGCTGTGATGGTTGACCCTCGCCCGTGGTGGCGCAGGCAGGATTGTTATAGTGACGCCTGTGATTAGAGGCTCATGCTGCCCCCTGTGTCCTCCCATGCACTCACAGTCAAAGGTGAAGTTAATGGACAGGGCATGTGGGTGTTCTTAGGCCACTCAACGGTGCAGAAAGATTTCAAGTGGATTTATGGGTCTCACTCGGGATCGAACTCTGGTCTTCGAGAACGCCACCCGGTGACGCTAACCACTCTGCTACCGCCTCACCTAAACTGCATCTCATGGTTTTCACTCGGCATATCATGCCCTCACAACCTCTTATGTGAACATGTAAACAGAAAGTCGGCAAAAAATAATGTATCTCAGCATATTGATGTTATAACTGCATCTCTTTGCTTACACTCGGCATATCCTCAGTCGCATAAAGTCGTATTTTTGTCCTTTTGACCCTTTTCTGCAGGCTCAGGCTCTTCAATTTCATTCCCTTCCTGCTGGAGACACCCTTGCGTGATGGAGCTGACATCTTGAAATACAGTACTGTATGATGTAATCCCAAAACACGTAAAATAGGTGGCAAAGTAAAGCAAAGGTCGGGAACCAGCGTTTAGGCTGTCAGCTGCTGAGCCGTGTTTATGTCGTCCAAGCACCTTCTTGGATACGAATTCCATTTTTTGTCGAAATTGAAAAAGGATTGGTTTCTGCTTCAAAAACACAACAAGCTTGGTAGGAGCTGAAATAATAATCAATGCAAAACATTGCAAACAATATCACAAAGTAGTATAACACACATTTCAGCAAGTGTTATTGGATTGGGATTCGTAATCCAAGACGGTGCTTGGACGACAAAAACACGGCTCAGCCTGCGCGCTGGTTCCCGACCTTTGCTTTAATTTGCCACCTATTTTATGTGTTTTGGGATGACATCATACAGTACTGTATATCAAGATGTCAGCTCCATCACGCAAGGGTGTCTCCAGCAGGAAGGGAATGAAATTGAAGAGCCTGCAGGAAAAGGTGAAAGTGTTGGCAAGGATGGATGCAGGTGCGTCCATGCGTGCTATTTGTGCTGAGTTTGATATCAAATCCATCACATGCTACCCGTTCACTGGTAAGTGTACTTTTTATGCTTTGACAGTAATTTTTTTTTTTTTTTTTTTTTTTCCCCCCATATCAGAGGACATTGCATAACTCGGCAAGGGTCAGAGCCCCTATCGTGCCGAGTTATAAGGCTTTTACTGTACTACCGAAAGAGGTCACAAGAAGAAGACCGGCCTATTACTCGGAAGGAATAATGAATAGCAAGAATACAAGGCAGTACAAGACACCGGTGTCACTGTGTTAGCCGCGTGTATGTGGAGGTGGAAACAAGTGTTGAAACGACGGAGGTGACACAGGGGATGAAGGAATGATGGAATAAGCTAGAGAATATAAATAAGTAGCTACAACACATCGGCCGTGTATATACGTAGAAGGAACAAGTGTTGGAGGTTACAAGCGAAGGAGGTGGTACAGGGAATTGTGGAATTAAGGAATAATGGAATAACCTACTTTTTGAGAAGGACGACGAAGCTGAAAGTTCATGCGGAATGAGATTGGAGGTAGATGGAAATAGCCTTGAAAATGCAGGCCACGGCTGCCTTGTGATTGGCTGACACGTTTGTTTTGACAATTGTGATTAGCTGGCGAAGCTGTGACGTCATTGTAGTTGTTAAGGCATTTATAAAGAGTAGAAACGTATGTATGTATGTAAGGGGGCGCAGCCAGTGTGGCCGCTACACCTAGTTACTGCAGACTCAGCGAAGATAGAAGGCCGGCATGGTTATATTGAGATGTCACGTACCATTATTATGCATCTCTTATAAATAAATGGTAACATAATAGATATTTATATAGAGTAGTTATATTATCAGTTTATTCTATGGTAGAAACATTGCTTGCTCATTATTATATGTTTAATAGTGGACCAGAGGTATATGTAGATAAATAAACATGGTAGTTGTCAACTGCTTGGCAGGGGCACGGAGCTCTCTCTGCCAACGCTAGGGAGAAGGGCGACTGCCTGAGCTAGGGTAGAGACGGAGCTTAACAGGGACTCCTATATATTTCGTCAAAGTGTATATATTGTAGATCAACACAATAATACTACCTCAATTACCCTGGCGTCTCTCTACATCCTCACGAAACCACTGATTAACATTCCAACGTTAACAGATTAAAAGAAATGTGAATTACTGGACATTGACTCATCATCCACATTCCAAGGTGAGTCTACCTGTGTGAATAATTACTCGCATAAAGGTATATCCAGAACATAGTCGTTCAGCCACTCAGCTTTGAACAACCATGTACTGCCACTGCCATGTCTCGTCTGTGAATACCCGTTAACACCGGTGTGTAGAAATAGAGGGATGTTGTTAAGCTAACACTAGTGGTCTTTAACTCTCTCTGAATCCCTGCCCTGGAAAACAAAGGTAACTTAGGTAAGGCAGATGACAAGTTATTGACAACGTGTCGTCGTGAGGGGTGGACGCCCGCCCCCGACAGTAGGTGGCGCGGGAGTCATTCCAACTCCTCGATAACAAACCTGGGCAGGGATTCAGAGAGAGTTAAAGACCACTAGTGTTAGCTTAACAACATCCCTTTATTTCTACACCCCGGTGTTAACGGGTATTCACAGACGAGACATGGTTGTTCAAAGCCGAGTGGCTGAATGACTACAATGACGTCACAGCCTCGCCAGCGAATCACATAGTATTTCTCAAAAAGTTTCAGCCAATCACAAGGCTTCCACGCTCTCAGCTCTGTTTACAACTTTATCGTCCACACCAAAATCAGCTGTCCGTACTTAATTCTCAAAAAGTAAGTAATTCCATGATTCCTTCTTTCCCTATGTCACCTCCGTCGCTTCAGCAACACCTGTTTCCACCTCCACACTCGCAACTGTGGTTCAATTCCTTGTATTCTTCCTTGAGGAAGGTTCTCCCGTGGGTTGAGGCAGCAACGAGTGGACGTGAGCTCAGTACAGCACTGCTGGAGAGACAAACTGTAGCAGCAGCTATGGATTCACTGCTTCAGGTGGCTAAAACGTTACCCATCAGTGGGTATGACCTTGTCAGTGCTGTGGACATGGAAGAACTCATTGGAGAAAGTCACCGAACCCAGCGTGGAAGATGTGATGGAAGAGGAGCACGAGGATGAAGAAAAACAAGAAAAGAAAGATGAGCCAACTAGTCACCAGCTAACAGAAATATTTGCACTAACGGAAAAATTAAGGAGGCCATTCGCAGTTGTGATATTAATTCTGACCGACGTGATACATCAATAAACGCAGTTCAGAAGAGTTTAAATGCATATAAAAATTTGTACAAAACCAGAATGAAGAACCGAGAACAAGCCTTAATCGCTCGGTGCTTCAGCAACACTCACTCAGACACACCACCTGCTGTTGTTGCTGAAGGTGAAGATGATTTTGAGTATGATAATGATAATGTAGATCCCGAGGAATTGGGCAACGAGTTTGAAGGCTTTGTTTTGTGCTAGCGGACCATGCTGCAGATCTGGTAAGGAAATTAAATGTCTGATTTTCATTATTATTATTTCTTTTGTTTACAATAAAGTTTGTAGCCCATTTTTTTTTGTCTTTACCGGAGCATTCTTCCCTTAGCATATTGTACAGCTCATAAGACGCTGCACCTTGGAAGATGCACCCTGATTCTGGAAAGAAATGTTGTGGCTGGGTGGATAGGGGCTCGGGATTTTTTTAAGGAAACAGCCCATCTATTTCCGCTCCGCCCGGGGATCCATAGCAGACGATAGATGGCGCTGTTGGCGGCGGCAATCTGCCGAGCCTCAGACGAGGAACAAACATCACACCGTGAGGCCAGATAGTTTATTTGAATGTCTTATGGTATTTGAAATACAGTAAAACCCTTATAACTCGGCACTGTATAACTCGGAATTTGATATATAACAGGGTTTTTTTTTGCACACACCTATGCCTATAGCGTGTGTAGGCAGTGAGCTCCAGGGGTGGGATGGTAGGCCCTGGAGGCTCACTCCAGGGCTGTGATGGTTGGCCCTTGCCTGTGGTGGCGCAGGCAGGATTCTTATAGTGACGCCTGTGATTAGAGGCTCATGCCGCCCCCCTGTGTCCTCCCAGGCACTCACAGTCGAAGGTAGAGTTAATGGACAGGGCATAGTGTTGCAGTAATTAAGTGCTCAAGTGATGTAAAATTAAGTTGTATAGGTACAGTACTGTATACAATGCAGTACAGAGTTGTGATTATAAAGTGATTAAAGTGATACAATAAACCCTTCATGTTCGCGGGGGTTAGGGAACAGAGACACCCGCGATTAGCGTAAATCCGCGAGCATGACATTAGTCATTCATTTACCCTTTTTTTTTTTCTTTTTTTTTATTTATTTATTTATTTAATTTTTTTTATTTTTTTTTTTTTTTACATCACAAGGAACTGGCCAAGGGCACAACAAAAATGGGTAACACAAAGCCCGCTTAGTTGCCAGTCCCTATAAAGAAGACAGTAAGAGAATAAAATAAAAACAGAGGGGTAGGCCAATTTAGTTCGGGAGGTGTCTTGTTACTCTTCTTTTGAAAAGATTTAAGTCATAGGAAAGTGGAAAAATAGAAACAGGAAGAGAGTTCCAGAGTTTACCAGTGAAAGGGATGAAAGAGTAAAGATACTGATTAACTCTTGCATTAGGAAGATGGACAGAATAGGGATGAGAATGAGTAGAAAGTCTTGTGCAGCGAGGCCGCGGGAGTGGGGGAGGCATGCAGTTAGCAAGTTCAGAAGAGCAGTGAGCATGAAAATAACGGTAGAAGAGAGCAAGAGAAGCAACATTGCGGCGGTGATTTAAAGATTGAAGACAGTCAGTCAGAGGAGAGGAGTTGATGAGACGAAAAGCTTTTGACTCAACCCTGTTTAGGAGAGCTGTATGAGTGGATCCTCCCCAAACATGTGAGACATACTCCATACATGGGCGGATAAGGCCCCTGTAGAGAGCAAGCAATTGGGAGGGAGTAAAAAAAAAAAAAAAAAATAAAAAAAAAAAAAAAAAAAAAAAAAAAAAAAAAAAAAAAAAAAAAAAGGGGGGGGGGGGGTTGAAAACCCGCGAGTAATCAAATCCGCGAGCCTTAAGCCCGCGAACATGAAGGGTTTAGTGTACCAGTGTTAAAATGCGACTGAGTCCCCCTAACATCTTCTACATGTTACAACAAGGCTCCCCTCTCCTTGGATTACATGCCTGCTGCTACCCGTTCACTGGTAAGTGTTGTTTTTATGCTTCTACATTACTGTATTTTTTTTCTTTTTTCCCCCATATCAGAGGAGGACATTGCATAACTCGGCACATTGAATAACTCGGCAAGGGCCAGAGCCCCTATCGTGCCCAGTTATAAGGCTTTTACTGTACTTGTAACAGATAAGTACTGAGGTACTGAGTACTGAGGAAGTACTACAACATTTGTCTTGGAAGACCATTAGTATTTTTCAGGGTTTTTTGGGGGAAAACGTGAGTTTTATAATCGGGGTATAAGCAAGCGCGCCACCCTCAGTACTCCCTGTGTGAGCGACTGGGCGAGGTCTCTCCGCCGGCCTTCGCTCCCTCACACCACAGTCACCGTTTCTCTCATGCACACAGTAGCTACAACTCATTATTATTACTACGTTTGCAGTGCTTAAGCTGTGTATTAAACTGCAGTGCGAATTAACTAGTCTTTAAGAATAGTAGACATGGGTAGAGTGATTATAGTATATACTTTTCAAGCTCACAAGGTAGTGGTATACAGGGAGGTCCCGTTATACCAGCATTCGGTATAGGAGACATCTAACATCAACCTAACTGCTCGTATCTTCGGGACCTCCCTGTATATCACTGTGGCGTAATAAGTCTGGAAGATCGCCACCAAGCAAAGTAGTGATGTGCTTCCATTTGTGCCGCGGTATGTTATATGGATCTATATTCCCTATTTCCTTACATTTCTCAATGTAACGAGGAATAGATCCAGAGTCCAACATCTGGAGGACATAGTCTGGGGAGTAAAGGGGGGGAGGAGTAGTCTGTTAACCCCTTCACTGCGGCTGGTACAAATACGGTCTCTCAGCCATCTAAGGGTTCACTGCGGCTGGTACATATAGGGTTTCTGTATTTAAACTCCGCACTCAATGATATTATGGGTAAATATTCGCTGTGATAGGCTTGTATGGCAACAGTGTCAAGTGTTGCGATATAATAGAACCTCTTTTTCTGCTTGCGTGAGTTAGTGTGACTAATAAGGTCAAGCGGTGCAGTACGACGTGTTGACGCTGCTGCGCCCTCTACTTCAATGGCGAGGCTAAATAGTCAAGATATTCAATATATTCTTGATGGATATAAAACAGAAGTATGAATGAATGAATGAATGCATGAATGAAGCATTTATGTACCAAAATAAGCTGTATTATGTTGAGTAGTAAGTAGTTTTATTGTGCGTCTGGCAGCACGGTCACGGCCCTGTTGCTGCACTTTGACGTAACTCTTCACTTAGCTGGTAGCCTCCACCAAGACGAAACATAGATTTTCTGGTATGGAATGAGCATCCTATTCATTTAGGCACTTTAAAATATGATCAGTAATTATTTTATATTTTAATTAAACTTGCCGCACAGGGGGGTAGGCCTAGGAATTTGATATCCGTTGTGAAGGGGTTAAAGCCGATTGTCGGTTATAGAGAGGGTATTTTTCCAAGGGTGGAAAAATATGAAGCAAAAAAAATATGTGAAATAAATGAGAAATAATCACACACAACCAGACTGTGTAGCTATGTTGGGAGGTAAACAGTGACTGGCACTACATGCTGAATTTGGTCCGCTCCTACACGTGAAATAAATGAGAAATAATCACAAACACAACCAGACCGTGTAGCTATGTTGGGAGGTAAACAGTGACTGGCGCTACATCAGGGATTTGGCACACTCACCCACGACTGTTCGGGACTGGTATTAGGAGAGGTAGTCAGTATCCAGGCTCGCTCATTACTGCTTGGTATGCTATGAAATTTCATTATTCTAGTTGAATGTAGACATAATCACATTTGAATTGCTATTATTCATACATATGAGTAGAGATATGAAAATACTTTCAAGGCGCTCATCCACGCCTGGCAACGCGGCCGCGGCAGCAGCAGCAGCATCATGAGACATTATAACCACCTCAAAATAGATAAAAAGGAAGAAAAAGTCTCCCGTAAAGTGATGGGTTATCCCTAAAATGTTGATACTTCCTCTCACCGTCTGGCTAGTCAAGCTCAAGCTCTAGTGAAAGGTAAACAAACTACGAGCCAGATTCAGCCGTGGCTTCCAAAGGTATTGCTTATTATCATGACTAATGCTCATTATTATATATATTATATGGCTGTGAAGTGCAGTTCTATACACGTGTCACTATTTAGGTCAGTGTAGCACTGCGTGTCACCTTAGATAAGGGTGATTTAGGGTGTTGAGGTGACAGGGAGACGACGTAGCAGCAGCCACGCCATAACACTAATAGTCACTATTTTAAACAATACACACCTTCTACCACTAAATCACTAGCAACACAGGCTCCTTCCTTATATATCTTAATATGTGATACATCAAAACTCCTTAAAAACCAAGCATTCCAAAGTAAAAAGAGAAAATAATACAATTATGCTGAGTTGACAATTCGGGCGGCGATAAGCGGTCTGATATAAGAAAGAAAAAAAAAAAAAAAAAAAAAAAATTGTCAGGCAAATGGAGTCCGTTACATCCGAAGTCCGTTACATCGAGGTCCGTTATATCGGGGTTTGACTGTATATATATATATATATATATATATATATATATATATATATATATATATATATATATATATACTGTATATATATATATATATTTTTTTTTTTTTTTTTTTTCCTTCCAATTGTTCCTGTAGTCGAGTGGCCAAAGCACATCAACATGCTCCCCATTAACTACCTTCGACGGCGAGTGCATCGGAGGACACAGGGGAGCAGCATGAGCCTCTAATCACAGGAGCCACTATAAAAATCCTGCCTGCGCCACCCCGGGCAAGGAACAACCATCAAAGCCCTGAAGTGAACCTCCAGGGCCTACCAACCCAGCCCTGAGGTCACTGCCTACAGGTGCTACAGTCCAAAATACTAAAAAAGAAAAAAAAGAAAAAGTCCTTTACATCCAAAGTCCGTTGAATGGAGGGTCGAGTGTATCTATAATACATATCTATACTTGTCTCAGTATGTATATCAACAATTCTGAATCATTATTTTGCTAATTATTTTGAGTTGTGTGTATATAACAAGCTTATTCTTTTCAAGTTAGTTTATTAACCTAATCGGGGAGATTGACCACAGGGAAAACAATCTAAATGATCCCCTAGTGGCAGCTTGCTTGTTCCGAGGTAGCCCTTGACAAGTATTTAGTTTGACATACATACTTAGACTCAGGTGTGCCTTGTGTCTGGAGTGGCAGCACCGCCAAACATATCAGTCACAAGTAAGATTATTAAGCGTAATATATATAATTATTATTATCATTCTTTGTTTTCATATGACATCTTTGGTGGATAAGATAAGATTTTCATCCTATCTAGACACTTTGCAAGTACCAACTACAAGGTTATTGACTATACAAAGCGCCGCCACGTCAGCACGAACTAGGCGGACTCGAATCGCTGACCGAATGCACAGGGACGCTGCACATTGCGAACTCACGTCTCTACCAACCTTGCCACCCTGACGGGGATCTTTGGTGGACCAGTGGTTGGCCAACGTATAAATGGTGGTCCATTGCTGTAGCTGGCAATACATTTTTGGGCATTACAGCAGAATTATCACCAGTATGACTAAGAATTGCACTAACCTTTCTGGTCCATCTGCGAACAGACTGATAGCCACTCTTGGACAACTTGGGATAAAAAAAAGTGTTGAAGGCGTACACATTGGGATAGTTGTCATTCTTTTGACTTCGCTCCATTATCAGGTTCATATAAAAGTTGATGACCTGAAACACAAGACTTTGTCATAACAAAAATACAAGAGTAACTACCTTACCACAAATGACACTTTATCTATGAAAACAGGAGTAAAATTAATCCAATCTCAAAGTGTTCTGTAAAAAAAATGAAATCAACTCGAGACAGCTGATTTATATCACTGTTATACATCCTGATAAGCTGAGTTTCAGAAGAAAAAAATAAATAAAACCTCTCCCACTGTAATCCTTGTTTATCTATTCTAGAGCCTCTAATATTAATACAGGTTGAAGTTCCCAAACTCGGCATCCCGAGACTCGGCAACACCCAAAACTCGGCTATGGTTCCGGATTTTCCAAAACACGGCAGAACACCCAAAACCCGGCGCGTAGTTGCCGGGTCGGCCGCTGGGTGCCACCACACTAGGCCGCTGGGTTTCTATCGGTGAATATAGTTCTTTTTACCTACATTTGAAGTATACAATCCTCTTTTAGATTGATTTTGTCCCTCCACATAAACGACTCAGTGACCTATTCGGGGTAGGAGGGATTATTAACTACCTTAATTTTTTTCATGTGATTTTCATGTTTTTTTTCCCCTTAATATATCTACGTTCTAAAAGTCGGAAAATTCCATTACTCGGCTCGGCGCTGGTCCGAGGTTGCCGAGTTTGGGAACTTCAACCTGTAGTCTGAATCACCTGTGTTGACTACTACAGTTCCTTCCTCAGGCCTTGCCTCATGTGTGTGTGTGTGATTTTGGTCTGTACTTGTAGTGCATACATTTCATTATTGGTCTCTTACTGGTTTATTAGCATCTTGTATTATATAGTTGATGAAAATCTAAGCTCATGTAGGTTGGAAGCAAAGCCTTTCTCAAAGGGTACTGTTAAGACAAGAGTTCACTTGCAAAGAAAACTTACTGAATAAAAGTCTAATGATTTTTCCTCAGTAAAATATTAAGGATGAATGATCCTAAGCATTAAATAGACAGTCGTCACAAAAAAACGTAGGACGCCAAAAAACTTAGGACGAATAATGTACTAAGCTTTTTTGACATTTTCGGTGGGAGTGATTGAATTTTTTTTACTTCTTTTGTATATCTGGTAGTGCACTAGGCTGTCTGCTGTAGATTCCTCGCTGCTGCCCGCTCAGTATCTTCCAAGTCATCAAGAAGAGGTTTTTGTGTTTGGTTCTCCCACCTTCCTACACCCCCCTTCGCCCCTCCATCCTCTATCGCCTCCTCCAGGTCTACTAAAGCATTATGCCGGGTAAAATCTCTATCCATTGTGAAGAAGACACATATAGTAACCTTTTATTGAGTGGGAAAACCATGGGCCAATAGCGAGTGAGATGTGTGTTTCCAAACACACCGTCTCGGTCTGGTAAAGGCGGGCGCAAGATGGTGAGTTAGAGACTGTCTTTGGCGTCGAAGAAAGGGTCAGGGCAACTAAGAAAAACTTCAAAGAAGACTGATCAACTGCTCAAAAGGTTGCCCTGCCCTGTCCTGACCCTTTCTTCGACGCCAAAGCAGCAGTCTCTAACTCACCATCTTGCGCCCGCCTTTACCAGACCGAGACAGTGTGTTTGGAAACACACATCTCACTCGCTATCTGGCCCATGGTTTTCCCACTCGATACAAGGTTACATATGTGTCTTCTTCACAATGGATAGAGATTTGCCCGGCATAATGCTTTAGTAGACCTGGAGGAGGCGATAGAGGATGGAGGGGCGAAGGGGGGTGTAGGAAGGTGGGAGAACCAAACACAACAACCTCTTCCTATGATGATTTGGAAGATACTGAGCGGGCAGCAGCGAGGAATCTACAGCAGACAGCCTAGTGCACTACCAGATATACAAAAAAAGTAAAAAAAATCAATCGCTCCCACCAAAATTGGCAAAAAAGCTTAGGACGTTATTCCCGTCCTAAGTTTTTCGGCGTCCTAAGTTTTTTTTGCGCCGACTGTATATATAGCAAAATCACATTGCCACTATACCTATTACTCGCAAGCATGTGGGCAGAGCATTGATGTAACACTATGCAAATCAAGTACCTCCTCCTGTCCTTGGCTGTGAGAGGATATCCATCACATGGCTCTCACCACAAATTTCACGTCAAAGCCCCGGTGACTTCAACATGACTCTGTGACATGCATCATTGAAGCAAATAATTACATATATAAGGGAAATTTGATATTGCATCATTTCCTGAAGGATGACTAATGAGAAACAATTGGATTTCGATGTCTAGACAAGATTATATCAACTTTAGAATTGTTATTAGAAATAGTTTGGGCTGTTTTTTGAGAGAGAGAGAGAGAGAGAGAGAGAGAGGAGAGAGAGAGAGAGAGAGAGAGAGAGAGAGAGAGAAGAGAGAGAGAGAGAGAGAGAGAGAGAGAGAGAGAGAGAGAGAGAGAGAGAGAGAGAGAGAGAGAGGAGAGAGAGAGAGGAGAGAGAGAGAGAGAGAGAGAGAGAGAGAGAGAGAGAGAGAGAGAGAGAGGAGAGGAGAGAGAGAGAGAGAGAGAGAGAGAGAGAGAAGAGAGAGAGAGAGAGGAGAGAGAGAGAGAGAGAGAGAGAGAGAGAGAGAGAGAGAGAGAGAGAGAGAGAGAGGAGAGAGAGAGAGAGAGAGAGAGAGAGAAGAGAGAGAGAGAGAGAGAGAGAGAGAGAGAGAGAGAGAGAGAGAGAGAGAGAGAGAGAGAGAGAGAGAGAGAGAGAGAGAGAGGAGAGAGAGAGAGAGAGAGAGAGAGAGAGAGAGAGAGAGAGAGAGAGAGAGAGAGAGAGAGAGAGAGAGAGAGAGAGAGAGAGAGAGAGGAGAGAGAGAGAGAGGGGAGAGAGAGAGAAGAGAGAGAGAGAGAGAGAGAGAGAGAGAGAGAGAGAGAGAGAGAGAAGAGAGAGAGAGAGAGAGAGAGAGAGAGAGAGAGGAGAGAGAGAGAGAGAGAGAGAGAGAGAGAGAGAGAGAGAGAGAGAGAGGAGAGAGAGAGAGAGAGAGAGGAGAGAGAGAGAGAGAGAGAGGAGAGAGAGAGAGAAGAGAGAGAAGAGAGAGAGAGAGAGAGAAGATAAGATTTTCATCCTATCTAGACACTTTGCAAGTACCAACTACAAGGTTATTGACTATACAAAGCGCCGCCACGTCAGCACGAACTAGGCGGACTCGAACGCTGACGAATGCACAGGGACGCTGCACATTGCGAACTCACGTCTCTACCAACCTTGCCACCCTGACGGCTGAGAGAGAGAGAGAGAGAGAGAGAGAGAGAGAGAGAGAGACGAGAGAGAAGAGAGAGAGAGGAGGGGAGAGAGAGAGAGAGAGGAGAGCGAGAGCGAGAGAAAAAAAAAAAATCACATTAATATGTAACATTGGGGAGAGGAGAAGTAGAAAGCAAAAGTAAGCCACACAGAGAAAGACACTGATCAGCTCTCTGGAGTATGTTATCTCTATTACATCTATATTACCTCTATTACCTCTATTACATCTATATTACCTCTATTACATCTATTACCTCTATTACCTCTATTACCTCTATTACCTCTATTACCTCTATATTACATCTATTACCTCTATTACATCTATATTACCTCTATTACCTCTATTACCTATATTACATCTATATTACCTATATTACATCTATATTACCTCTATTACCTCTATTACATCTATATTACCTCTATTACCTCTATTACATCTATATTACCTCTATTACCTCTATTACATCTATATTACCTCTATTACCTCTATTACATCTATATTACCTCTATTACCTCTATTACATCTATATTACCTCTATTACCTATATTACATCTATATTACCTCTATTACATCTATATTACCTCTATTACATCTATATTACCTCTATTACATCTATATTACCTCTATTACCTATATTACATCTATATTACCTCTATTACCTATATTACATCTATATTACCTCTATTACTTATATTACATCTATATTACCTCTATTACCTCTATTACATCTATACAGGTTGAAGTTCCCAAACTCGGCAACCTCGGGACCAGCGCCGAGCCGAGTAATGGAATTTTCCGACTTTTAGAACGTAGATATATTAAGGGAAAAAAAAGCCATCCAACTTCTTCAAAAGGTCAATTTTTTCAGAAATAGTTAACACATTGTTCTTCCTTTTCTTTTCACTTGCCCCAGTAGGTGTTCCTGGACGTTTGGGAGCCATAATACCAATAACAGACCTGTAGAAGTACACAAAATAACAGTGTACACAACTCTACAGTCACAACACCACTGAACAATAACAACAAACAAATCGGCGGGAGAAACCAAGCGGCCTAGTGTGGTGGCACCCAGCGGCCGACCCGGCAACTACGCGCCGGGTTTTGGGTGTTCTGCCGTGTTTTGGAAAATCCGGAACCGTAGCAGAGTTTTGGGTGTTGCCGAGTCTTGGGATGCCGAGTTTGGGAACTTCAACCTGTACCTCTATTACCTATATTACATCGCGCCTCTTCACTGTCCCATACACACCTCTCACACTCCAAAATGTTTAGTTCCCTGTGACACATGTTCCCATTGACACATGATCAATATATTTTCATAATCACTCTCTCTTCATTCCTTCTTTCCCAATGACCAGACTGTCCTCCTTCGTCCGTTCTCTCCAGTAAGCTATTGCTCCTTCCTACCAGATCGCCTCATCCTATTGTGAAGCATTCAACTTCCAGTAATTCCATCCACTGCCTTGCCGTTCCATCCAATGTCCCTTCATCACAGAACAGTTGAAGGTACAATTCCCTAGACACCTATCTTTGCTTCCTAAGACAGATCTCTTTCCCTCAGTGCTCCCAATCCCTAAGCTACTTCTCTCATTCTATGGCTGACCTAAGCCTTCATGGATACAGGTTGAAGTTCCCAAACTCGGCATCCCAAGACTCGGCAACACCCAAAACTCGGCTATGGTTCCGGATTTTCAAAAACACGGCAGAACACCCAAAACCCGGCGCGTAGTTGCCGGGTCGGCCGCTAGGTGCCACCACACTAGGCCGCTTGGTTTCTCCCGCCGATTTGTTTGTTGTTATTGTTCAGTGGTGTTGTGACTGTAGAGTTGTGTACACTGTTATTTTGTGTACTTCTACAGGTCTGTTATTGGTATTATGGCTCCCAAACGTCCAAACATTTTTTTCAGGTGATTTTCATGCTTTTTTTCCCCTTAATGTATCTACGTTCTAAAAGTCGGAAAATTCCATTACTCGGCTCGGCGCTGGTCCCGAGGTTGCCGAGTTTGGGAACTTCAACCTGTACTACAGAAAATCACAGTAAATTTGAGATATAGGAAGGCAAACACACCACCAAGACCAGGGAATAGTATAGTAGAGGAAAAGGGGACACAAAGATGCCTATGAAAATTGAAATAAACATCAAAAAATTTAGAGTGTCAGATAATATCAACAAGACGAAGCTTTTAGGAGAAGTGTTAATTTAGTCCGGTATGTGTGTAGATGTGAATAAGCTAGTGTAACATGTCACTTTGCTAGTACCTCATCATTGAGCCAGTTCAATCCATTTAGAGTTCTTATATCTCGCCGGGTGATCTGAATGTGGAACTTCTCAACCAGCACTTCAGATACTGGAGTCTTCTTCAAGGCATTATCAACCTCATTCTGTAAAAAAATTATTATATTTTAAGCATTGCAGCACAAAATTTCCTAACATTTGGCTCTTAAATGATTATTAAGAATCTACAATGATTTCCCCCTTGTCTGAGCCCTTGGTGGACGGATTCATTTACAATTTTGTGAACAACTTTGATCTGCATGGCAAAACATCCGTTGTTTTGCCCAACCCTTCCTTGAAAAAAATATATAAAAAGTGGAAATTTCCTTTTTGCCATAAGTGAAAGTAAACTTGAAACAATACAGAAATATAATATAAAATGTAGCAAAATAAGAGATGATAAGAAACAACAAATGCTCCAGCAGCCATAAAGAAAAAGTAAAACCAGTTAGAATACTACATAAGGCTTAGGGACTGTCACAGAGGCACTGGCTGGACACTGACAACACCATGGAAAGACCTTTTTGGTGATGCTATTGGGTTGATTTTGAGCCCTTTCTTACTGTTCGCCCCTGGAATAGCTGGAGGGCAGGGCGACCAGGCGAAGTTGTGGGGTGGTGTTAGACGGCTCACGTACCAGCCGCCGCCGCCGCCGGTCAGGAGGGAGGGGATGTAAACACCATGGCCGCTCGTTCCAGACTGACTTTATTTCACTCTCGTGCTCAACAATACAACTAGTGAAACAAGTGTTAATTACCCAAAACTATCAAACTAAACTAAGCAAAAATAAATGAATTAAATAAATCCCAATGGTCCAAAGTTACGAACCCATTCCCAACACTTACCTTTAGTGTTGGTCATTTTTCTTCGTGCCTTTTAAAGACCCTTTCAAATTCTATAAAAAAGACTTGCAAAACAAATAGAGGGAGAAATCACCACTTTACAGTAGGGTCACCCTACAGGAGCATCCCTTAAATGAGAATTCAATGATATGAGATTTATGAATTTGCCCCCTATTTCACTATCTGATCAATATCCACTGAATGATATGGGTTTTGTGATACCTGCCCGCTTATCCTCAATGTTTTTGTGCCTATGTAACCTTTGAATCATTTGATAGAGCATTATCCTTTTATTGTCGTATGTATAATTACAGGTTGAAGTTCCCAAACTCGGCAACACCCAAAACTCGGCTATGGTTCCGGATTTTCCAAAACACGGCAGAACACCCAAAACCCGGCGCGTAGTTGCCGGGTCGGCCGCTAGGTGCCACCACACTAGGCCGCTGGGTTTCTCCCGCCGATTTGTTTGTTGTTATTGTTCAGTGGTGTTGTGACTGTAGAGTTGTGTACACTGTTATTTTGTGTACTTCTTTTCCTGTGATTTTTTTCATGTGATTTTCATGCTTTTTTCCCCCTTAATATATCTACGTTCTAAAAGTCGGAAAATTCCATTACTCGGCTCGGCGCTGGTCCCGAGGTTGCCGAGTTTGGGAACTTCAACCTGTATCCTCATTAGAAAATAATAAATGTGACATCAGCAACATGCCCAGTGGTGCAGAGGTACAGTAGACCCTTGATAATACAGACCCTGCTAATACAGATTTCAGCCAATCGTCACATAATCTCGGAAATAGAAGAAAAATATGATAATCTAATTTCAATAAACTGCCAATTTCCATTCTCCGTGTGGGTCGGTTGGCTTGTTTATGTTTGCGATGAGTTCATGTTGTGCTTGCCACTTATTTGCACCTATTTTTCCGTGAGCAAACTCTACCGTACATAATACTTAAGTCGCCACCTGCCCTAATGTCGCCATATATTATGAATTATAGCCTCAATACTGATTTTCAATGTGTCACTGAAGATGATACACAGTAGTTTATATCATGACTGTATAGTTTACCCTGTTTCAGCATTGTTTTATGCTTTATATCTGCAAGTATAAACTGTTTCAAATTTCGCTACCAGTTTTTTTTCTTCGGGCGACAACAGACAGCAGTTGGCTGGAGGACATAAACATTAGCTGGCGATCTTAGCACTGTTACCAACGTCACCACTCGCCTTTGATATTTTGGAAATTTGTTCATTTATAGCCATAATATGATACAGATGAAGACACAAAATGACACACTCTCCAGATAAGCCCCTTCTAACTTTCCCGCAATCATAGATGTAGAAATGTAAGTATTAACGCCACCACACGTCTCTAAATTGAAAAGAAACGTTGTCTTGGCGACTTTAGTGTTGTCTACGGTAGGAGATAAATTGAAAGAAAAAAACAAAAACCATCTAACGCCGATGAAAAATTTGAGAGCATCTGCTTGGTGTTTTTATCATAATTTTGCATAATTTCAATAGGCTTATACTAGTCATTCCTTGATGCTGTACTTAATGCTTATTCACAGCTATTTCTTAGCGAGTAACTTTAGCCGCCAACTAGCGAACATTCATGTTACAAACTTTCAAAGACACAAACATTGCATCCTGGAAGCACATTGTGCCACATTTTCAAGGAGAGATGAAATATCTTTGTTGCTCCTCCCTGTCATCTAATCAATGTAGCAGGGCAGTGATATCTGTGGTGGAGGGTGAGGTTAATCATGCCCTTGCTGCCTGTGCCTGCGTCATGAATAAAACGTATTTATTTAATGTAGGAGTACTAGAAGGTGGCATTGAGACATCAGCTGTCTGTGTTCTGCAAGGCAGGTTCAGCAGCAGCGGCGGTGGCGGCCATGCAGAGGCCTGGAGTAAGTGGCTCCTTTTTACATTGTATTCCCTGGACCTATCCTGTGCCCTAACACTGCATCCTCACGGTACACAGGCTAATACCTCAACGGCTTGATTTGCCTGTACAACAACGAGGCTGGACAAGCAAGGAGTCTTGCATGCATGCATTTATGCTTGTGTGTGTTGATCGGCTGACTGGGAGACAATGCATGTTGCCCCTCATTATAATGCATGCAATACAGCACGGCAGTCATTTCCATGGTGAAGGGAGAGAAGAGTTGTGTGCCTGGTGCCAGAGCTTGTGACAGGGATGGAACGCTGTGTATATTTAGTATAGGAGGTATCGTTGATGTAACGATCAGAAAATTTCCTTTCCCATTTTAATTGTAATTACCTCTTCAGGCACAACTTTTAATGCTGATCATTATAGGTAGGAAGGTATTTCATATCGATGAGAGTTGAGAGGTGTGTGTGTTCACTTGTGATTAGAACCCTAGATGGAACAGACACAACCTCCTGCCAGCCGTAACCACATCATTCTCTCAACAAAGGTATGGTGTTCCTTGATAATGACTTTGTGGATATAGATAAAGATAGGGTAAATCATAGCATTTGTGCAACTGTGACAATTGTGTATTGTACAGAGGGTGCCTGTAGAGGAAAACCAGTGCATGGCACCAGTGCCAGTGTGGTGGGTACCAGTTCAGTGCAAGCTACCAGCGCAGGCTACCAGTGTCGGGTACCATGTGCAAGGTACCATTCAGGAATACCAAACTGGCCAGGAATTAGTGAGGTGGTAGAACTCTTGTCTGGGGAACCAAACCAGATATTGTGTGGTCTTGTGAATTTGTGTGACTTGTTATCCAGCTTCACTGTCTTCTATCTACTTCACCCAAGGCTTCTAAGTGCAGGCAGGGCATGAAACTTAAGACTTTAAGCCAGCAAGATAAGTTACAACTCCTTTCCAGGATTGATGAAGGGGATTCCATGGGAGCAGTTTTTGCTGAGTTGGATATCAAATCCAGTACAGTAGAGCTCTTGCTCCATATTTTCCCAAATTTTCAAGATTTGTGCCCAGATTTTCGCTAGTGATAGTGATTCCAATGGTAGATTTTTGGAAAAGCTTTTTTGGTGGGGGGGGGGGGGGGGGGGGGGACAACGGCCAAGTGGCCAGATGACCTAAAGTAACCACTTATGCATATATATACCTGTACTGTACAAGATCATACACTTACATTGTGCAAAAGATTATTCTGGTGGAAAAGGAGGCATATAGTTGCATGGAAATATATTGTGTATAGACACCATATCTATTCTGCATATTTATATAATATTCATGAAGTTATTAACAAACCAGGTGGTGATTTATGCCTGGCGTTGTCAATGAACCCATTCCATAATGACATTATAAGTATATGCAAAGCGTTGAACGTAGGCGGTAGTCAAGTGGTTAGCATCTGGAAGTGGCAAGCTTGGTGCACCGAGTTAGAATCCCGCCGGGTGCCAAGACCTTACAGCAATCGTGGAGTGGCCTAAGGACACCCACATGCTGCCCATTAAGTCTACCTTCAACGCTGAGTGCATTGGAGGACACAGAGGGTCGGGCAGTCGCGAGTCTCTAATCACAGATTAAGAAATTGATAACATCTCTGATTCGACCAAGGTTGGAATATGCGGCAGTGATTGGGTCACCACATAAAAAGAAGGATATAAGGAAGATTGAGAGAATACAAAGAGCAGCCACAAAAATGGCTCCAAGCCTGAGAGATTTAACATATGAAGAAAGACTTTCAAGACTAAAACTCCCAACTCTTGAGAAAAGAAGAGAAAGGGGAGATTTTATAGCAGTGTATAGAGCATCAATGGGTCTGGAAAAATTTGATAGACAAGATCTGTTTGTGTGGGACGATAGAAGTGCAAGAGGTCATGAGAAGAAATTGAAAAGGACAACATGCAAGAGGGACATAAAAAAATACAGCTTCCCGTATAGAAGCATAGAAGCTTGGAACAACCTCGATGCAAAAGTGATTAATGCAAGAAGTATTCAGGACTTCAAAGGCAAACTGGATAATAGTAGATTTGGAGACGGGACAGTACGAGCATAACTCTTTTCCTGTATGTTACAACTAGGTAAATACAACTAGGTAAATACAGGTGCCACTATAAAAATCCTGCCTGCGCCACCACAGGCAAGGACCAACCATCACAGCCCTCAAGTGAACCTCCAAGGCCTACCATCTCAGCCCAGGGGCTTAAACTGCCTACAGGCGCTGCTATTCAGGCCCAAATTGAGGAAACTAAGGAAGAAGAAGAAAAAAAGAACAAAACAAAAAAAACTTTGTCTTAAATCCAATTCCAGAACTTCAAACTCCAAGTTCAGTGAACATGAAATAGGGAGAAGCACATGGCGAGGGTTCCAACTAGTTTTCAGTCATTTTTTGAGGGTCCAAACTACACAATGTTTCCTTTTTTTTTTGGGGGGGGGAGGCAAACTACACAGTTTTCCTTTTAAAGGAAAAAAAAGGCACATGGCACCGGTGGCCCTCCTCAGAATCCGCCAGTGAGTGATTCAGAGTAGTGGTTGAAAAATTGTGTCCATACAAAGCTTGCCTCTGGTGACGAGATTCACCTGCTGCATCACAACAAGTGGTTCCAGTACCGGGAACATTAGCAGTTCTATCCGATATTTTGCGAGGTCCAGAAGGTTGAAAATTGCAGGTTCTTGGTATCAGAGACAAGAGCTGCACTACTACTGGACATGGTATAGTAGTGCCAGAGGGGTAGCTAATGACATCAACCACATCCTCGTAAGTATTTGTTGGAGGATCCTCCAGAACTGCAGGGTTTACCAGGGTGCTACAGACTTGTTGTTAAATCATAAGAACATAAAGAAAATAAGGAAGCTTCAAGAGGCTGCGAGACCTACACTTGGTAGTTACTGTTACTTAACACTACCTACCTACACTACCTTGTTGCTACACTTAAGCTTCATGTCGAGTCCAAAAGAATCTCAAGAGGTAACCATACTGTGTTTCATCTTGAGAAGCTGAAGAACTTGGCATGTGCCCATCAGTATGCAGTGAAAGCTCAAATCGGTTTAATGTGCTCGGTGCCCTCGGGGACCCTGTAGAACTGTGGGATACCTTCAAACGTGAAAATCTCCAGGCTGCCAAGGAGTGTACAGGGAGGTCCCGTTATACGAGCATTCGGTATACGAGAATCCGATGATACGAGATGTGTAAATTAGGGTCTATTTTCAATATACGAGATCGAAAATCCAATGATACGACATTCAAACTGGGGTGAGTAAAAGTATCAAGTTCAAAATGCGTGTCCTACCACTCCCAGGCTGGACAAAGGGGGATTTGGTTGACCGCAGTCAGGTCACCCCTAGCATGGCGTGACCTGAAGGGTAATTAAGCATATGGCGCGGCCTGACCTTTAGGGGTAATTAGCAGGTGTGCGGCCCCAACCTTGGAACTCCTACACTACCTTCTCTCGTATCACGCGGCGTCCCCTACATTACAACGTCTTTTTTGCTTGTTATGCATGTTTTATGTTTAATTAATCTGCAGATATGCTATTTTGTGTGCTATTTTCTCTTTCAGAATGCTTTTCCTACAGAATAGGTAGTACAGTGTGGGTAATATAGACGCTGGGTGTTGTTTTGTTGCTATAATTATTTTAGCTTGAAAAAAATGTCTTTTTTTTTAATTGATGGGGTCCTGGAGCCAAACCTATATTTTACCATTAGTTATGTGTTTCGTTATACGAGATTTCGCTTTACGAGTATGCCAGGTGGAACCTAACTGCTCGTATCTTCGGGACCTCCCTGTATTGGGGAGCGCCCAAGTTCGAGGCGTGGTTTTGTCTTGATGGAGACGCTGGAGAATATCGAGGAGAGTAGCGCTGCCAAGCTTGTTGGGAACCAGGACCAGCACAGGGCTCTGTCACACAAAAATAGAACTTTCCTCGCTGCAGTCGCTCGTTGCCTGGCGGGGAGACAAGACGTGTTCAGGCAGCCCCTTTGTGGCATTGGTCGGTCAGAGAGGATTAAGAGGGCAGCTGCGAGGAATTAGCGTGGCATGGCTAGGGGGAGACGCGTGTGGATAGTGGGGATGGTTTTTGTTGCAGTCGAGGGTGTTTTTGGGGTGTGAGGGGGAGGAGAAGTGGGGGAGAGGGGGGATAAAGGGAGTCTGAGGTGAAAACGAATGTGGAAAGGAGGGAGGGGGTCAGGGGAGTGCAGTAAAGGTTGGGAGGGCACTTAAGTCTATTCTGGGGGCGATTAAGACCTAAAAAGGGTGCTGTGAAATGAATGAACAAATTGTAAAGCGTGGTGGGGAAGCAAAAAATAGAGATCATTTAAGTGGGGAGGGGAGGTCCAAGGGGAAAGTGAGTGGGGGGGCACAGCGAGGGGTACCGGGGGGGTACCAGAGGGAAAACGTCCTCGGGCTACTACAGGGAGGCTTTTCCTAAAATCACCGGGGATGGGGGAGGGGAAGGTGTTGACCATGTTTGGAGCACCCCCCCTAAGAGAAAAGGAAACAAGTCCATTTTTGTGTGCAGAACCTTTTCAGGTACTCTCGGGGCTCAAGAGGAAGAAAAGGGAGGTAATGACGGTAGAATAATCTTTTCCAAAAAGTAAAAATCTTGGTTGTTGGTGACAGTAAATTAGGCATCTGACAGCAGTTCTGTGACAGGGATCGGGTGCGCATAAATCGGTGAGTTACCCGGGGAAGGGGGATAGGTTATGTTATGAAAGATAGTTGAGTGCATGGCGGCCCAAGGGAAAAGCCCACGTCTCCTGAGCGCTGGGGGAAAAATGTTGATGTTAAGAAGTGAGGAATGTTTGGGGGTTTTCAAGGAAGCTGGGGGTAAGTCCTGGATTTTTAGAAACCCCCTTTGACAAAGAACCACACGGCGACCCCTTAAATAAGGAAAAGGGTCATGGATAATGGAATTTCTTCTTTGGGTTTAGACTTGGCTAAGTAATAGGCAAAAAAGGGGGTTAAATTAAGGGTTTTCTAAACTGAAGGGGGAAAGGGTGAAAAATGGTTTTCCCAGAAGGGTCTTTTTTGGGTCCATTACTTTTTTTTGTTTTACATCAACGGTTGGAATGGGTTTAGCTGATATCACAAGTTTTTTTGATGATACAAAGGAGGTGGGATTTTTGGGATCAAGTCTGATGAAAACATTTTGCAGGGAGACTTAGATAAACTTAATGAGTGGGTAGTAAGGGCAATGAATTTAATATTGATAAGTGCAGCGTTATAATTTTTGGTAGAAAAAACCCGGGTAATAAAATACACCAAAAAATGTATCGCTAAAAGATCAGAAGGCGAAAAAGATTTTGGAGTGAGGGGAGTCCGCCCTAGGAAACAATGTTTTGAGGCTAATTTAGAGCGAATGGGGGTTTTTAGGTTTCATTACCAGAAGTATTAAAATAAAAGTGCTGGGGTTTATTCTAAAACTTTATTTGGCTCTATCAGACCTCACCTAGATATGCGGGTCATTTTGGTCTCCAAAATACAGGAGGATATAGCCTTGTTAGAATCAGTGCAGAAAGATGACCAAAATTATTAAAGGAGCAAACTTTAGTTATAAAAGAGTTTGAAGTTATTAAAGTTACACCCCTCGAGAATGCAGAGAAAAGGGGGCGTCTGATAAAATTTTTTAAAGGGGAAAAGGGATTTAATAAAGGAGGGGTGGGAAAAGTTTTATGGTTTTAACCGGGGTAGAAAAAGAAGAAAGGGTTTAAAGCGGGAAAAGGGGAGATTTTTTAAAAAGAAATGGGAAAAAAACTGGTTCACAAATAGGGGGTGAATGACGGGAAAGGGACTCAGTAAAAGGGTATTAGTGCGGGTCATTGGAAGTTTTAAAGGGGGGGCTGGATGGCATGGGTGGATAAAGGTGGAGGTGGGTAGTGTTGGAAACGGAACTCCACTTGACTACGTGTAGGCCTCACGGCCTTTGTAGCTTCCTTATTTTCTTTGTTCTTATATTCTTATTTTTCCGGGGAGAGACAAGGAGAGGTATTCGGGAGTCCCTGGGATGTCTAGGGCCTTTTTGAATGCTAAGCCCTCCGCCCCCCTAGACCCCGAAGAAGCTGAATTTCCAAGTCTCCATCTCGGGTGAGTGCTATCCGAGCAGCAAAAGGGTGACTCGGTGGCATGGATGGGAGATGGCTCGTTGGGCGGGTACTTTGGGCGTTTTTCACGGTAGACCCTCCAATTGGGCAGCTTCACACCACTGGGTTACAGCAGTGGGTGCCGATATCCATTGACGAAAACCCCACCCCTCTTGACAAAGTCAGGGAGGCTGACAAAGTTAGGGTGGAAAGGCAGTGGCCTTTGTAAAATCAGGCGGAGCTTCTCAAAGCTGGGGGTGAGGCCATGATCCCGGGTTTCATGCTGTTGACGCCGTGTGGCAAACAGGTACCTTCCTCCCCCTTCCCCCTTCTTAAATTTTCTCTTTTTTTCTTTTCTTTCCTTTCCTTCCTCCCTCTTCGTTCCCTCTTTCTCTTCTGCTTCCTCTCCCTCCGGGTTCCCTTCCAAACCTTCCTCCTTTTTCCCTTAACCCTGTTTTCCGGGATCTTCCCTTTTTATCTCCCCCTTTGAATCGTGCATCGGATCACTCCCGGGATCCTCCTGCGATTCGCTGGATTCCTGCAAGGGGCATTGGGTTTTTTGATATGGCCTTACTCTGAGACTGGGGAGTGCTGTTTAAGGTGGGGGAAAGGTTACCGCTTTTTTTCCCTGTTTAATATAAAGGGGGGGGCAAAAAATGCGTTTCCCTTGCCCCTCACTTTTTAAAACTTGTATGGGCTGGGTATTGGGGACAGTTGTATATCAAGTGATTGTGGAGCATCCTCGCCAATACCAAGTCACTTCTTTTTTTTTCGATTTTTCGTAATTTTTTCTGAGTCCCTGGGGGATCCTTGTGGCTCTTGAGGGCGCATGAGGAGGCAAAACCTTTGGACTTGAGGTCTCCTGGCTCAAGACCAAAGGGCCCGGTTTTTGGAGGCATTTTAGATGAAACATACAGTCTGTTCATGGCGGGGAGGCTTGCGATCTTTGAAAATTTTTCATACCTTGGGAGCACAGTCCAAATACGGGGTCACGCAAGAAACTCACAGTGGATTGGATAGGCTCATGGTGTTATGGCTCGCTCAACACGAGTATTTTGGGATTGTCGGGACCCTTGCAAAGAACAAAGATCTGGGTCTTCAATGCTTGTGATCCCTGATTAAACTGTGGGTGCAGACATGGACACTAAAAAGCGCTTTAAGGCGAATAGTCCTTTTGGGAAAAAGTGTCTTCGGAAATCATGGGGCGCTGAGGATTACTTCAAAACAGCAAATTTTACCGTGAGACTGAATCGAGGGCTATTACCCGTATAGTCCGTCAGCGCCAAATTTTCATACGTAAAACCTCTCATATTCGGGTAAAAAGGGCCAAGGGGGTTCGGTCATGCAGGATCCCCAATAAAGCAAATACCGATCCAAAATATGCAAAAAAACCAGTTCAAAAAAAGAAGGGTTTAAAACAAAAAAATAAAAAAAATAGGTTTAAAGGGTTAAAATAATATAGGTTCAGAGGGTTCAAAAAATTTGGTGCAGTGGGTAAAAAAAAAAGTTTCAAATGGTTAAAAAAAAAAATTTGGTTAAAGGGGGTTTAAACAAAAGATTCAAAGGGGCTAAAATTTAGGTTCAAAAAGGGTTTAAAAAATTTAGGTTCAAAATAAAAAACAAAATTGGTACGTGTTAAAACATTTTTCTTTAAAGGGTTTTAAATTTTTGGTTAAAAGGGTTCAAAAAGTTTAGGTTCAAAGGGTTCAAAAATAGGTTTGAATTTTAGGTTCAAAAGGAAAAAAACAAATTTAGGTTCAGAGTTCAACAAATTTAGGTTCAAATAGTTCAAAAAATTTAGATTTAGTGTAAAAAAAAAAAAAAAAAAAAGAGGTTCAAACGGTTTTAAAAAAATTGGGGTTTAGAGGGGTTTAAAAAGGGTTGAAAAAAAATTAAGAGATAAAAAGGGGAAAACTCGGCACTGTGGGAAAATGGTACCTCACAGGGGCCGGGAGCTTCGCATGGGACATAAGTTTCTGGGAACACCGGGCCGCACCCCCATATACTATCAATCATCAATCATTGGGGGGATACGCCGGGGGGGGCGTCGCCTCGCCCCCCTACGACGCCAATCCCGGGGGGCCCACCGCGGTCCCCCTCGGCTCCTTTCCCTACAAGCAGCTCTCGCAAAAAACATCAACTTGCCCCCCGCCCCGAGCCCTTTTGGGGGCCCCCTTTGGCCCCCTCCACGCCGGATTGTCTCTTACAATACAACCCATGGGGAAAGGTCGGTTTCAGGGTAGCGGCCACATGCCCAATAGCCGGGTTTGGGGCTGACGACTAGCAGGTAATAGGCTCAATTCTCTACGTGCAATATACGTAGGTACCGTATATATATATATTTTTGTAAAACTGGGACATTCATCAAGAATGATAAAGAAGCGGAACATTACAGTCCGCCCGTAAGGTTAAATTGTTTACATCATATAATTTTTATCAGCTAACTCTTATAATCACATATTTGTTGATCTTACTTATATAAAGTGATAAAAAACTGGCAGAGTCGGGGATTGGTGCGGTCATCTCTGATGAGGTTCCCTGCACCCCTGAGAGGTGATACCACCCATGTAGAGAGTGGAGACGCGTACGGGTAGCTACTACAGGAATCAGACTCGTCCGGTACAGGACGAATCAAGTGTCGTTAGTTACGTTTTCTACATCGTCTAATAATTTATCTCAATGCCCTACAGATTAATTCAAGCAAAACAACAGAAAATATAACATTCCCACAAAGACTTCCCACAGATTGCTTGCTTGAAATGTCATCCCACAAGAGCTCCCATAAAAAAAAAAATTCCCACAAGTTTATGGGAATTTTCTACGAAGTGGCAACACTTGCCTAGCAGTACACCCAAGTACTTTACATGAAAATTGATCACGTAAAAGAGTCTGAGTTGGATATATTTTTACCGACTCAGACTCCAGCCAAAAGTAGGCAACTCCAGCGACTCCAACTGCAACACATTTTCGCTTAAGGCATAATTTTCCAGGAACGTAACTCACATGTTTAACAAGGCATAGGTGTATTGCTAATGTGACAAATTACGATAAATATTCATTAATCTCATATCACTGAATTCCTATTGGATGAATGCTCTTATCATGTGATCCTAAGGTGTCTGACTGATTATGTGACGTATTTCCCTTAATATTTCTGCTCTTTAATAGTTCTTTTTTCCCACGTTAACACTGAAGCCTTCACTTTCGTGCTAATATGGTTATAAAAGGCAATAATGACGTAATAACAAGTACATATCCATACCTCCATCTTTAGGGTAAGAGGGACAAACGCCTTCTCTTCTTCCTCCTCCTCATCTGGTATTTCAGTATACTTGGAAGGATAGGTGAGGTCAAGGAGCTTCAGTCTCTCAGTAACCTTCTCATCCAGGGATACTTTCTGGGTCCTTCTTTGCTCCAGTTCTTGAATATATTTTGATGTAGAATCTGCATCTTTTTTGGCATTGTGTGCTCTGCCCTCATATTCCTTGCGCCTGATGTCATGTCATGAAAAGGAAGTGGTTAAATAGTTTTTATATGAGGAATAAACAGTTGTTGATCAACTTGTGTGCTTCTGTTAAGTCATTCTAGCACAATGATTTAACATTATTAGTGACCTTTGGTAAGAAAAATGGTAGAATATATTATTTGCATGAATGAATGCTTACTTTCAAATCATATAAACTGAATAATACATGTATGTATAATACAGCGCAGTGCAGGCCATGGAAAAGGATTGCTGTCATCTTTTCAAAAATCACATGTAACAAGAATTTATCTTATTTTACAAACAGGCACCGACTCAAAACTGTCTGTGTTTAAGACCAAAGAATATATAGTATATATATATATATATATACAGTCAACCCTCGATTTAACGGACTAAAAGGGGGGAGGAGTGGTCCGTTAAAGCCGATTGTCCGTTAGAGCGAGGGTATTTTCCCAAGGGTGTGAAAATATAGGAAAAACACAGGAAAAATTGTGAAATAAATGAGTAACCCCAAAAAAACCCCCTTTGGTTTTGGGGGGGCCAAAAAATTGGCCTAATGGGGGAGGAATGTAATGTTATGGAAAAAGGGGGGAAAAGTACCGGGCTTTTACTTTTGGGTTTTCAAAATATTTTTTTTTGGGGGGAAAGTTTTAAATTGCGGAAAGAGTTTTCCCCCATTCCAAGGGTTTTTAGGTAAAACCAAAAATAAAAATTTTTTTTTTAACCCCTTTCTTATCTAATCAACCCGGGGGGGGATTAAATTTTTCCCGGTTGCCCAGTTTAAATTTAAATTTTTCGCCGGAAAGATTGAGGAGGGGTTTTAAAAAAATCTTTTGGAGGTATTAAAGGAAAAAAGGGAAAAATGAATGGAAAAGGGAAATTACCAAAAACCCCGTGAGCTTTGTTTTTTAATTTAATTTTTTTTTTAAAATTTTTTTTTTTAAAATTTCCCCCCAAAACGCCGAGTTTAAGAATGTGGACGGTTTTAAGGGCTTGTGGGGAATCCCCCAAATCCCTTTTTTAAAAAATGCAAAAGCTTTTTTTTTTTGGGAAATCGGGAAAAAACCAAAAAAAACCCCCGGCCCCTTTAAAGGGGGGTAAAGGAAAATTTTCGGGGAAAAACCCGGGGGGCCCTTTTAATTCGGGAACCCAAAATGCCCCCCCGCCCCCCGCCCGTCGGATTTTGAGGGGGTTTTTTATTAAGGAGAATGTGTTTATTTATGCAAAAGGGAGAAAATCCTTTTTAAAGGGGAATTACGCTAATTTTTGAGCCCTTAAAATTTTTTTAATTAAAATAAAAAATTTGGGATTTTTATTTCTTTTGGGGCCGGCGGGTAAGCCCCTTTGTGTATCACCTTTCTTCACGAAAATAAAAAAAAAAAACACCCACAAAAACAGTAGGGAAAAACCCAAAAATCTGGACTAAAACAACAAAAGAAAACGGTAAGGCCGGGGGAAATTTTCAGGAAATAAGGAGGCCCCCGGGAATTAGCGGAAACAAAAATACCCCCAAAAAAATGCCCCGGGGGGGGAAATTTTGTTATGCAAAATTTTTTTGCCCCTAAGGTTTTTCCAGATTTATTGATGAAATTCCCCGATTTTTTTTTATTTTTTTCCCAAAATTTTTTTTTTTGGGCTTCTAAAGTTTTTTTGGGGGATAAAGCAGTAAAAAAAATTTTTCCCGGGGGGAAAAAAATTAAAACCGAAAAATTTATTTACGGGAAAAATTTTTTATACCAAGCATTTGAAAAAAAAAAGGGAATTTTTAATCAAATTTCCCTAAACCCCCCAGGGGGCGAATAAGGGGGTTTTAAAATACTACTGGGGTTTTAGTAGTGGTTGGGGGTCGCCAGGGTTTTTTTTTTGAATTGTTCAAAAGTTTTAATGAACAAAAATGAAAAAAAAAACCCAGTTTTAAATCCCCTTTTAAAAAATTTAAATCGGGATGCAAATTAAGTATTGCCCCACTTTTCTCAAAAATTTGAAAATCTTTACTTTTCCCGGAGAAAATTGCCATTTTTTAAAATGTAGGATTTTTGTGCAGAAAATTATCCAGACCAGTAATTTAAGGCGTTTTTTTCTAATTAAAAAACCCAAAAATTAAAAAAAAATTTGAAAAAGAATGAAAATTTTAAATAATAAAAAAAACATGGGGGGAAAAAAAAGGGGAAAAGAAGATGGGGGAAAATGAAAGAAAAAAAGGGGGGCCCAAAAGGAAGGAGACAAAAAGGGAAAGGGGAAAGGGGGAAAAAAAGAAGAGAGGGACGGGGGGGGTTTTAAAGAAACGGGCAGGGGGAAAAGGGAACCCCAGGGGGGAAGAGGGGGGGGAAAGACCGGGGACGGGGGAAAGAAGAGAAAAAAAAACAAGAAAAAAAACAAACACAAAACAAAAAAAAAAGGGGGGAAAAAGGGGAGAAGAGGAAAAGAGGAGGAGAGGAGAAAACCGAAGAGGGGGGAAAAAAGGGAGAGGAGACGGGGGAAGAGAGAGGGGGGAGAGGGGGTAGGGGAACAAACCCCCCCCCCCCCCTCCCCCCACCCAGCCCCCCCCCACCTTTTTCCACGGGGGAAATTTTTTTAACCAAATGCCACTTTTTTTTTTCCCTTTCCCCAATTTGAACCCCCCTTTTTTTTTGGGTTTAAAAAGGGGTTTGAGGGTTTTGTTTGCGGCAAGGTTTAAAATTGGATACGATGAAAAAGTTTAATTATGGTGGGAGAAAAGAATAAAAGAGAAATAAATTAAATTTTTTTTCAATTCTCTTTCAGTTTTACCCCAATTTTTAACCCCGGGCCCTATAACCCCGGGGGAAGAAAGGGGGGGGGGAAAAATAAAACCCTTCCTCCCCCCCCCCTTTAAAACCCGGGGGAAGCGTGTTTCCCCCGGGGGGAGCTGGTGGGGGGATGCCCCATACACCAGTTATGGAGCCCGTTTCATGCCAGTTTTGTGTGTAGACAGGTACATTTCCTAGTGACGGTGGTAGGAACTTTTGGGATTTTTTGTTTTAAACCCGAGTGAGAATGAGTCGTTTCGGGTATTATTAGTGTTTTGGATTTGGGAAACCTTAGGTGGGGGGGGTTTTAACTGGTACCTGTTAAAAAAAATCGTTTTTAAGTCCCATTATCCTTAAAATTCAAATCTTTTTTTTTTCCCATTTTGGCAGTGACTTGGGATGGGGAGTGATGGTTATATGAGGACTTCGTTTTTTTGGGAGTGATGGTTATATGGCAGTGACTTCATGGGTTGTTATGGAGAGTGATGGTTATTGGGAGTGATCTTTGGTTTTTTGGAGGAGTGATGGTTATATGGGAGTGATCATGGTGTTTTGGAGATGATGGTTTTATGCAGTGACTTCATGGTTTTTGGGGAGTGAGGTTAAGGCAGTGACTCATGGTTTTAGGGAGGGGATGGTTTTATGGATGACTTATGGTTTTGGAGAGGATGGTTTTATGGCAGTGACTTATGGTTTTTTATGGGAGTGAGGGTTTTTTTATGGCAGGATTCATGGTTGTTATGGAGAGGGGATGTTTTATGGCAGTGATTTTATGGTGTTTTGGAGATGAGGTTTTTATGGCAGTGACTTTAGGTTTTTATGGAGAGTGAGGGTTTATGGAGTGACTTCATGGTTTTTATGGAGAGGGATGGGTTTTATGGGATGATTTATGGTTTTTATGGAGAGTGGGTTATATGGCGTGATTCATGGTTTTATGGGGAGAGGAGGTAAGCAGGACTTTTGGTTTTTAGGAGAGTGATGGTTATAGGAGGCCATGGTTGTTAGGAGAGTTTAAAAGGGTTTTATGGCATGACTTTATGGTGTTATGGGAGGGATGGTTATAGGCAGTGACTCATGGTTTTGGAGAGTAAAGGTTATATGGAGTGACTCATGGTGTTTTGGGGAGTGATGGTTTTATGGGAGGACTTCATGGTTTTTATGGAGATGAGGTTTTAAAGCAGTGACTTTTATGGTGTTTTGGAGGGATGGTTATATGGCAGTGACTTCATGGTTGTTATGGAGAGTGATGGTTATATGGCAGGACTTCTGGTTTGGAGAGTGTGGTATATGGCATGATTAGGTTTTTAGGGGAGTGATGGTTATATGGCAGTGACTTCATGGTTGTTATGGAGAGTGATGGTTATATGGCAGTGACTTCATGGTTGTTATGGAGAGTGATGGTTATATGGCAGTGACTTCATGGTTGTTATGGAGAGTGATGGTTATTGCAGTGACTCGGTTTGGTTTTTGGAGAGTGTGGTTTTATGCAGTGACTTTGGGTTTTTATGGAGAGTGTGGTTATAGGCATGACTTTATGGTTGTTAGGGGGTGGGGTTATATGGGGAGTGACTTATGGTTGTTTTGGAGGTATGGTATATGGGAGTGACTTAGGGTTTTGGAGAGTGATGGAAAGGGAGTGACTTCATGGTTGTTTTGGAGGGGATGGTTATATGCAGTGATTTGTGGGGGATGTTTTGAAAAAATTGGTTGGGGTTTTAGATATTTAAATGTTCTTGTGTTAGGGCGGTAGGTTTTTGGGTATTTGGGGAAAGTTTTGGTGGTTTAGGCGGCCAGTGGGTTAAATGTATTGGTGATTAGGGTTTTTTTGAGGGGTTTTTGGTGGGTTTAAGGGGGTTTAAATTTTTCATTGTTAAAAATTTAAGCTGAAAATTTGTTTTTTTTTGAAGTTTTTGGAGTGCTTCTGTTTATATTTTGAAGGAGTAATTTTTGTAAAGAATTTATATAGGGCCCGGGAGGAAAGAAAGAACAATGGGAAAAGGGTGGGTATGGAGGACTTTTTTTTTTGGGTAAGGGGGGGGACCAGGTGTTATGAGAGGTTTGAAAAAAAAAAAAGGGAAAGGGAGGTTTCGTGCTCTGGGTGGGAGGGATGGCTGCTTTTGCGAGGAGGGGGCATAGAATAAAATTCGTGTGGAGGGGGGGAAGCAGGCTCAGGTGGAGGAAAATGGAGGAAAAGCAGATTATGGAGGAAAGAGGATGCTGCTCGGGGATGAGGGGAAAGAAGGAGGTCTGTGTGGGGGGGGGGCCAGGACTGGTTTTATTAAAAAGTGGGGGATAGAGGATCATTGTTATGAATGTTTTTTGTTTCCTGCCAGGGACCGGAAACTGGGGGATACACCCGGGGACCTAAGCCCCCCGGGGAAATCAACAACCCCTTTGCCCGGGTTTTTGTGTGAGGGCGGGTTCGGACCTGGAGCCCCGGGGGAAGTGGGGACATGTTGGGGTGTCCCTAAAAAGTTTCGCCCCAAGAACCAGAAGAAACTTTTGGGAAATTTTCGAAATTGCAACTTAGAAGGAAAAATCAAAAGGATCCCTTTCCAAGCAGGAGAGGGACCCCGAGCTTGGGAGCCCAATTGGTGTTTTTTTTTGTTACAAAAGTAACGGCCTTTTTAAAAAATTGTTTTTGGGGAAGAAAGAAATTTTTTTTGTGCCCGTGTGAAAAATTTTTCACATAATATACAGGAAATTTCCCTTAGAGCATTGGTATACGAGAAAACAAGATAGAGGAAAAATGGGGTCATTTTTTAAAAGAGATGTCCTCCGACAAAATGGGGTGAGTAAAATTACCAAGTTCTGCGCGCCCCACGGGCTTGGGGGCCTGGGCGGGGTAAGGTGGGGCCCCCCGGGGGCCCACCGGAAACCCCAAAACAAGGGCCCCTGGCGGGATGTGGGTAGGCCCAAAACCTCCCCCCCTGTTGCGGGTTCCCCCCCCGGCCCAGACCAGCTTTGGGGGACCATAACCCCCCAATGCAGGAAACAGGGAGAGGAGGAGGGTTTCCTCTCATTGGTGGAGGGGAACTGATTACGGGAACCCCCGGGTGGACAAAATTTTGGTTGACCCATAGGTCACCCCAAGAATGCCGAAGGGTTTTTTACCAGGTGTAAAAACCTATTGGGGAAAAGGCCGGTTGAGCCTCCCTTTAGGGGAATTCCATGTGAGCTGAAATTTTGGGGTTTTTAAATTTGAGGTAAGCTGACCCTTGGGGGTAATTACCAGGGTTTTAGGCCCCAAATTTAGGGGGTTTTAGAGGTGTGACCACCTTTGGGGGAATAGCCCAGGGTAAACCACCTGGGGAATGCGGTGGCAGCCTGCCTTTGGGGTTTGCCCCGGTTGCACCTGGGGCCTTTAGGGGAAAACAGGGGAGCGACCCTTTTAGGGGTAAGAAGCCAGGTGTGCAGTGACCTTTTTGGGGGAATTACCCAAGGTTGCACTGACCTTTAGGGGAATAGAAGGTGTGGGCCCCAACCTTGGGGTGCTAGTTTTTTTTAGCTGAAAAAATGTCTTGAGGGGTCCCGGAACCAAACCCTTTTTTTACCTTTTTAATGATTTCGCTTAACGATTTGCTTTTAGAGTATGCCCGGTGGAACCTAAAAAGGGGTATTTTGGGACTTCCCTTAACAATGTCTGCAAAATGTATTTGGTCGGAAAACGCTAAAAAAAAGTTTTTGGGTGGGTCGGGTTGTTGGGGGATTCCCCCCACAGCTCGGTTTTATGTAAGTCTGGGGCGTCAAGGCGCGAGAAATGTAGGGGGAGAATGGCGGTAAAAGTCACACAAGTGTCTTGACTTTCCACAGGAGAAAGAAGTTTCAACTGCTTCGGGCGAATCCCCGATTTCACCCCTAACTTCTAGCCCCAGATTTTTCCCAAAACCCATGGGTTCACTAAAAAAGGGTGCCCCCACCATTACCCCCTGGGGGAAAAAAACAGATTTAGCCTGGAAAGCTGATAAGTTCCCCCTCAAAAAATTGCAAGAGGGGCAGGGGAGGAGAGAGGAAAATCAGGCTTTGTGGTGGCACCGCGGGGCTCCCCCCTAACACGTTCCCTTTTAACACTGTGTTGGAAGCCAAAGAAGACTTTCAGACCACAGATAGACTTCTGAAGGAGAATATGAAGGGCTGCGGATCACTGCAATGAACCAAAAAAAACATTTATTTTTGTGGGAGAGGTTGCTGAAGGAGATGCAACACAGATTTTCAAAAGGACCAACATAGAGGTGGGGGCGGCCAAACTTTTGGGCATGTAATATATTAAAATTTTATATATAAAATAAATTATAAAAATATATATATATAAAAATAGGGTCCCGCATAAAACGTGTTCGCATAGAGCGTTTCCCTTATAGAACGAACGACCAAAAATATTAAAATAAATTATTTATTTTTAATTTTTTAATAAATAAAATTCCAAATTTTTTGTTAGGAACGAATGTGATCCTATAGAATGATTCCACCCTCAAAGCAGGGCAAATCCCAGGAGTTCTCATATAGAGCGCCGAAATATCCTGCAGAACGTGAGGTGACGTGATGTAGATGTGCCTTGTGACGGCACTGGCGTACGTCTGAGTCGCTTGGCTTTTTTCACCAAGCCAAGCTTTTTTTGCCTCATAAGAACAAAAGAAAATAAAGAAGCTATAAGAGGCCGTGAGACCTACACGAGGTAGTTCCTGTAACGTAGGGCAGTGCCTGCCTCACGAGACAAACCCACACAAAAAATAGGCGAATTTTGGTGAGCAAGCCGCCATAAGAAGGCTTGTGGCAGCTTGCATTTTCTGATACTCAAGGCACTTTTCGTAAGCCGGCTTGCCCAGCTGGTGCAAGCCGTGGCAAGGGTGAGTGAGAAGGGGCACGGCGGCGGCGTGTCAATGAGTTGGAGCCGGGCACCTTTAAAAAGAAGGAATTTTGTCAGCAGATAAAAGATCTCTTTCGTGGCTACCAAGAAAAACACAACCAGAGTAAACGAACGTAGGCAGACCCTCATGACTCCGTACATTCCCACTGCCAATGTGCCACAGCCTGCCCCTGCCAGTGCACCACAGCCTGCCCCTGCCAGTGCACCACAGCCTGCCCCTGCCAGTGCACCACAGCCTGCCCCTGCCAGTGCACCACAGCCTGCCCCTGCCAGTGCACCACAGCCTGCCCCTGCCAGTGCACCACAGCCTGCCCCTGCCAGTGCACCACAGCCTGCCCCTGCCAGTGCACCACAGCCTGCCCCTGCCAGTGCACCACAGCCTGCCCCTGCCAGTGCACCACAGCCTGCCCCTGCCAGTGCACCACAGCCTGCCCCTGCCAGTGCACCACAGCCCTGTCCCTGCCAGTGCACCACAGCCTGCCCCTGCCAGTGCACCACAGCCTGCCCCTGCCAGTGCACCACAGCCTGCCCCTGCCAGTGACCACAGCCTGCCCCTGCCAGTGCACCACAGCCTGCCCCTGCCAGTGCACCACAGCCTGTCCCTGCCAGTGCACCACAGCCTGCCCCTGCCAGTGCACCACAGCCTGCCCCTGCCAGTGCACCACAGCCTGCCCCTGCCAGTGCACCACAGCCTGCCCCTGCCAGTGCGCCACAGCCTGCCCCTGCCAGTGCACCACAGCCTGCCCCTGCCAGTGCACCACAGCCTGCCCCTGCCAGTGCACCACAGCCTGCCCCTGCCAGTGCACCACAGCCTGCCCCTGCCAGTGCACCACAGCCTGCCCCTGCCAGTGCACCACAGCCTGCCCCTGCCAGTGCACCACAGCCTGCCCCTGCCAGTGCACCACAGCCTGCCCCTGCCAGTGCACCACAGCCTGCCCCTGCCAGTGCACCACAGCCTGCCCCTGCCAACAAGCAACAGCCTGGCCCATCAAACGAGCCCCAACCTGGCTCTTCAAATGAACCCCTGCCCAGCCTGTCAGAGTTTGAGGGGTTTATGATGGCTGTGGTAGAAATGCAAGGCCAACGCTCACTCGCCACACTCCGAGCTCTCGGTCACACTGTGTCATCATCCAGTGAGGAATGAGTGACCTCCAAGATGCCTGGGAACCCCTCGCCCCCGGTACATAATCCCTATTAGATTTAAGGTAAGCAACAATATGCCTATTTCATCATTTCTATGTATAACTTATCATTTATATATGTTTTGATATGCATGGGTGTGAATGAGTATAAATGTACGGCTATGCACGGGAGGACCCATCGACCAATATCAATTTTTCCAATAGGTTATGTGTTTCACATAGACCGAATTCACATAGAACGACCTCGTTTATTCACTTCCAGAAATTCACCTGTTTATCTGTGTTTTCTGGATGCCAGAAAGGCGTTTGACAGAGTGAATTACTGGAAGCTCTTTCATACTTGACCATGTGCCAGAGGTTCTCAATTGGGTTGAGGTCCGGGCTGTTACCTGGCCAATCCTTTATGAAGGGTACCATGCAGTCATCAAGCCACTGAGTGACAGATTTGGCAGTGTGAGCAGGAGCACCGTCCTGTTGAAACACACTGGCACGTGTGAGATCGAAAGAATCTGGCAAATGCTCACAAAGCAGCTCCAGGTAAACAGCTTGATTCACTTTAAGGTTTTTAGGAAGCACAACAAGCTTGCCTAAACCTCTGCCAGAGAAACAACCCCACACCATAAGTGAATCTGGGTGCATTACGGTGCTCTCCACATACCGTGAGTCGTGACCCTGCCTTGTGTTTTGCATTTATCAGTGGTGATTGTGGTATTATATTTTTATTATGGCACCTACCAAGGAACTAAGCAAATAAACCATTGCTCAGATCATTGGTTTAAAGGAGGCAGGCCACCAAAAAGAAATAAGTGAGTTGTTGTGTGTGGCTAAGGCAACAGTGAGGAAGTACTTGGCGCGTTTCAGAGAGGAAAACAGCAGTGAAACGCCATAACAGAAACTTCGGCCTGGTCGTCCCAGGAAGATTTCTCAAAGGTCTGTGAACGTTCTGAAACGTTCATTGGAGAGTACCCCTCGCGTTACAGCAAGGGTATTGAAGGAAAACAACCCTGAAGTGTTTGGTGCAGTGTCTGTGCGTACCGTATCTCGCCGAGTGCACGAGTTGGGTTATACTAGCCACAAGCCACTGAAGAAGCCATTTCTTACACGAGCACAGAGAGCTCGCAGGGTCACCTTCACCAAGAAATATCTTGCTTGGACTGATGATGACTGGTTGTCAGTGTTGTGGTCTGATGAGGCAACATTTACTGTGACATGTAACCGAGGAGCTCGAGTGTACCGTCGCCCAGGCAGTGACCCCCTCGACTCACGGTATGTGGAGAGCACCGTAAAACACCCAGATTCACTTATGGTGTGGGGTTGTTTCTCTGGCAGAGGTTTTAGGCTTGTTGTGCTTCCTAAAAACCTTAAAGTGAATCAACCTGGAGCTGCTTTGTGAGCATTTGCCAGATTCTTTCGATCTCACACGTGCCAGTGTGTTTCAACAGGACGGTGCTCCTGCTCACACTGCCAAATCTGTCACTCAGTGGCTTGATGACTGCATGGTACCCTTCATAAAGGATTGGCCAGGTAACAGCCCGGACCTCAACCCAATTGAGAACCTCTGGCACATGGTCAAGAAGGCTCTGCAGGGGAAAGACGTCAGCTCCACACCCAAGCTCGAGAAGGCCATCCGTGAGTCCTGGGCAAACATCTCACCTGAACACCTAAGAAACCTAGCTCTATCACTACCCGACGTCTCCAAGCCGTGAAGAAGAGAAAAGGCCACCCAACCAAGTATTAAAAGGTAATTATAATACATTATTTTCTATAAATTTCCTTATGTATTGTTTGTTGTGTGGGGGTGGGAGCAGGGCACCGCATACTGTTGACGAGTACTGTATTTCCATTTTTGTGTTATTTTCTCATATTTTCTCTTTTGGTACGGTTTATCCGTGGCCACCAAGAGACAAGGCCTGGTGGATCGCCCGTGACGTCACACCATAAGGATACCACCCGCTCCGCTCCCCGTACAAGTTTACCTACCTAATATAATGTTTATCAGTATAAAAGATATACTGTTATCTTCGGAAATGTTTGTTCTATAATATTATCAAATAAAAAACCGTAAAACACACAAAGAAAATGCCATTATGAGACTTTCAAGAAATATGCATTAACTTAAACTCTTCGCCATTTAATATTTTGCTCGCAAACATTTACATGGAGAATATCAATAGAAGCGGAGTTTAATTAGCTTTCCATTGATATATTTTGTTTAGTGATAAATGAATTAGCGGCATGCATAAATTAGCGTTAACTATATATAAAAAATCATGAAATCGGATAATTTCCTACTAATATATGTTTATCAGTATAAAATATATACTGTTATCTTTGGAAATGTTTGTTCTATAATATTATAAAATAAAAAAACCGTAAAACACACTAAAGAAATGCCATTATGAGACTTTCAAGAAATATGCATGAACTTAAACTTTTCGCCATTTAATATTTTGTGAAAAAACATTTTACATGGCGAATATCAATAGAAGCGGAATTTAATTAGCTTTCCATTGCTATATTTCCTTTTCTGATAAATGAATTAGAACCATGCATAAATTAGCGTTAACTAAATAAATAACATCATGAAATCTGGGAAATTACCCGATTTCATGATGTTATTTATTTAGTTAATGCTAATTTATGCATGGTACTAATCATTTATCAGAAAAGGAAATATTTCAATGGAAAGCTAATTAAATTCCGCTTCTATTGATATTCTCCATGTAAAAAGTTTTTTCACAAAATATTAAATGGCGAAAAGTTTAAGTTCATGCATATTTCTTGAAAGCCTCATAATGGCATTTCTTTAATGTGTTTTACGGTTTTTTATTTGATAATATTATAGAACAAACATTTCCGAAGATAACAGTATATATTTTATAATGATAAACATATATTAGGTAGGAAATTACCCGATTTCATGATTTTTTATATTTAGTTAACGCTAATTTATGCATGCCGCTAATTCATTTATCACTAAACGAAATATATCAATGGAAAGCTAATTAAACTCCGCTTCTATTGATATTCTCCATGTAAAATGTTTGCCAGCAAAATATTAAATGGCGAAGAGTTTAAGTTAATGCATATTTCTTGAAAGTCTCATAATGGCATTTTCTTTATGTGTTTTACGGTTTTTTATTTGATAATATTATAGAACAAACATTTCCGAAGATAACAGTATATCTTTTATACTGATAAACATTATTAGGTAGTAAACTTGTACGGGAGCGGACGGTGTATCCTTATGGGTGACTTCACGGGCGATCCATCAGGCTTGTCTCTCGGTGTCTCGGTTTATCTCTGTGCTTTTGTTTATTTTCTCATATTAAACTCCTTTGGTACGTTGATCTCTGTGCTTTTGTGTTATTTTTCTCATATTAACTCCTTTGGTACGGTTTATCTCTGTGCTTTTGTGTTATTTTCTCAAAATTAACTCCTTTGGTACGGTTGATCTCTGTGCTTTTGTGTTATTTTCTCATATTAACTCCCTTTGGTAAGGGTTTTGATCTCTGTGCTTTTGTGTTATTTTCTCATATTAACTCCTTTGGTACGGTTGATCTCTGTGCTTTTGTGTTATTTTCTCATATTAACTCCTTTGGTACGGTTGATCTCTGTGCTTTTGTGTTATTTTCTCATATTAACTCCTTTGGTACGGTTGATCTCTGTGCTTTTGTGTGATTTTCTCATATTAACTCCTTTGGTACGGTTTATCTCTGTGCTTTTGTGTGATTTTCTCATATTAACTCCTTTGGTACGGTTTATCTCTGTGCTTTTGTGTGATTTTCTCATATTAACTCCTTTGGTACGGTTTATCTCTGTGCTTTTGTGTGATTTTCTCATATTAACTCCTTTGGTACGGTTTATCTCTGTGCTTTTGTGTGATTTTCTCATATTAACTCCTTGGTGTAGTTTCCAGATTTATGTTTTTGATGTTCAGTCACATATTCTCCTTAGCGTCATTTTTGGTTCTAGGTTTATTTCCCTCCATTTTTGCTGTTCCCATTCAGCTTCATTTTTTCCCTTACGTCACCTTATATCTCCATATATATATGTTATGTTCATATCTCTATATCCCCTATAAATCCTGCGGGCAAGATTTTCTATCACCGGGGGGGAAATGTACTGTACTGTGTCGGTAGTTAGGGCATATATGGTAACTCAATATGGCAGCGCGCTCCTTGACCTTGCCTACAAATACGGTTGACACGTGACCCCGGCCTCTCTTAGTTTTCGTTCCCCACTCACCGCGGTCATATTCACGCTCCTCGCCTCTGGGCGGCCCACGCGGCCGTCCCCATCCAGCCCACGGCTACATCTCTCCTGTATTACTGATCCTGGGAAATGCATCCATCTTCTGACTACAATCTGAGGAAAATTATTGTCCCCAACCCACACTGCTATAATGCCACATGTAAGACCACGTGCTCCGAGCCTTGACCGTCTCTCTCGCCACACAAGCTACCAAAACGCCCGCCACTCTCTCATCTTATGTCCTGCCACACCATACTCCTCATTATTATATACTCAAGAGAACACCTTCACGGGTCACAAAGGGGTGGGGCAATTATTCGCAATTTTTTTATTTTCGCTACCATCTCTGAATCCAAATCCCCGCGAATGTCAAGGGACAACTGTGTATTATGTTAGCACAGTAAGATTGCATTTTCACGCACTGTTGTACACTGTGTACAGGTATATCACTTTAAAAACATCATTACAGTATTGTACTGTACCTTAAAATCTATAAACAATTCTTTATATCTTATTTTTCTCTATTACAGGAGAACCTCGTTTATCCGGCACCTTCGGGGGGCAGCGCATGCCGGATAACTCATTTTGCCGTTGTTTTGAGAGTTACTCTTATGGGATCGCCCAAAAATCCTTTTTTTTTTTTTTTTTTTTTTTTCCATCACAAGGAACTGGCCAAGGGCACAACAAAAATGGGTAACACAAAGTCCGCTTAGTTGCCAGTTCCTATAAAGAAGACAGTCAGAGAATAAAATAAAAAAGAGGGGTGAGCCAATTTAGTTCGGGAGGTGTCTTGTTACTCTTCTTTTGAAAAGATGTAAGTCATAGGAAAGTGGAAAAATAGAAACAGGAAGAGAGTTCCAGAGTTTATCAGTGGCAAAAAAAAAAAAAATAATAATAATTCCTGGGTCGATTAGTGCCGTTGTTTTGAGGCTGCCGTTGTTTTAAATGCCGGTTAAACGAGGTTCTCCTGTACTTTTTGTCCGTCTATTAATTAGTTTACGTACTGTCTCATCCAGTATGAAGGCAGGTAACATTTGTTGGGGGGTTTAGCGTTTATGTCAGGAATTTTATGCACTAAATTACCTGCCAACCAAACTAGGGAAGAAGGGGACGAGGTAATTATCAATAGCTGGTCCTCAGCCACCATAAATGCGGAAATAACTGAGAAAGTACGGCGAATGGAGACGGAGGATTGTAGAATAAAAATTAGGGAGATTGCGAGTTAACCCCTTCACTGCGGCTGGTACAAATACGGTCTCTCAGCTATTTAAGGGTTCACTGCGGCTGGTACATATAGGGTTTCTGTATTTAAACTGTGCGCTCAATGATATTATGGGTAAATATTCGCTGTGATAGGCTTGTATGGCAACAGTGTCAAGTGTTGCGATATAATAGACCCTCTTTTTCTGCTTGCGTGAGTTAGTGTGACTAATAAGGTCAAGCGGTGCAGTACGACGTGTTGACGCTGCTGCGCCCTCTACTTCAATGGCCAGGCTAAATAGTCAAGATATTCAATATATTCTTGATGGATATAAAACAGAAGTATGAATGAATGAATGAATGCATGAATGAAGCATTTATGTAACAAAATATGCTGTATTATGTTGAGTAGTAAGTGGTTTCATTGTGCGTCTGACAGCACGGTCACGGCTCTGTTGATGCACTCTGACGCAACTCCTCACTTAGCTGGTAGCCTCCACCATGACCAAACATAGATTTTCTGGTATGGCATGAGCATCCTATTCATTTAGGCACTTTAAAATATGATCAGTAATTATTTTATATTTTAATTAAACCTGCCGCACAGGGGAGTAGGCCTATGAATTTGATATCCGCAGTGAAGGAGTTAAGTAGGAATTTTGTTTGGTTCAGTGCAATCAATTTTCACTGACAATCCTAGTATGCGCCGTGTCGGTGTAAATTCTCTCCGAGACCCCTCGCATATGACCAGAAGGAAAACAGTCTGTGGGCTGCGCATGACATGCTGGAATGCCCCAACACTGACTCTGATTTCATGAAAATGAGACCTGGGCCTACAGTTACAACCCTAAGATAGAGGACCATTCAACTCAATGCAAAACAGCAGCATCTCCATGACCAAAGAAGGCTCAACAATCGTGAACCCATGTGAAGGTCATGGCGACTGTTTTCTTTGCCAACAGGGCAAGAATACATTCTTAATTTTCACCCATCATAAAACTCAAGGAAAAACGGTCAACAAGGAGTAATACCTGACTGTTCTCAGTTGCCCACCAGATTCTGTTAGGTGCAAGAGACCTTAGCTCTGGCAGAGTGATGACAGAGTTGATCCGCCACAATAAACTACTTCAGCCCACGCCTAACACCTCATCGTTTGTTAGAAAAAATAGGGCCTTTGCAAGGGTAAATTTCCCCTAATCCCCAGACGGTCCTTGTATTTTGTGCTCTTTTCCAGACTCAGTTAACACTAAGGGAAAAAATTTCAGGACACAGAAAAACAAGACCTGGAAAATGTACCGGGAAAAGAGAAGATGAATTCCAGATGATGATTCCAGAGAAGGAAAAATGCTTCGAAGAGCAGATGCCCCACTGATTCTGTCAACTCAGGAGCCTTTTACGAAAGGGACTAGATTATGAGCTAAATAAGTAAGATATCTTTTGTTTCCTTGCCGATGGTCGGATACTTATGATCAGACCTCATGTCCACCACATCTGCCTTTAGCTCTTCATCCACAGCCACACAGTCAAACAATTTCTTAAAAATTTACCCCTAAAGGGTATGAACTATGCATAGGGAAGATGTTTTGGGTTTAAGCGCTCTTTTGAAATACTGTGTACTCACGAGTGGAGGAGGAAGAGGTCTGCATCATTTTTGTCAGAAGAGTTTTTTCATCCCTTCTTTAAAAATATCTATCCAAGGGCACATGACAGGGTTGCACGGTGTTTCTTGTACTACCCAGATTCCTTCTCCCCCCAAACTATTTTTTTATTTCCCAAGAAAACCCCCCAAAACCTGAAGCGTTTTTTGGATTATAAGTCTAAACAATAATACACGGGTGAATTTCCCAAAATGGGCATCCCAAGACTCGGCAAACACCCAAAACTCTGCTATGGTTCCGCTTTTTTCCAAAACACGGCAGAACCCCCAAAACCCCCGGGCGAGTTGCCGGGTGGGCCCGCGGGGTCCCCACCCCCACGGGGCCCTTTGGTTTTCTCCCCCCGGGATTTGTTTGTTGTTATTGTTCAGGGGTGTTTGTGACTGTAGATTTTGTACACTGTTTTTTGTGTACTTTACAGTCTGTTTTGGTATTATGGCCCCCAAAAACCATTTTTTCCCCTTAATATTTACGTTCAAAAAGGGCGGAAAATTCCATTACTCGGCTGGGCGCGGCCCCGAGTTCCCGAGTTTGGGAACTTAAACCTGTATAATAAAGGGACATGGAATAAGAAAAATTTTAGAGCTTCATGAAATCCCCATGATACAAATTTTTTAAAATAAAAACTTAACAACTGTACCATGATGGACCCATTAGCATGTGAAAACCAGTGTGGTACCTTACAAACATTGGGTTTGTTATCAAGAGTCTTTCATTGGGATTGGTAGATATGTAGGTGGTGAAAAAACAATGTAAACATGGTATTTTTGCTAACGGTTAAAAGAAAATGTTTTAAAGAATAATAGCATAAACCCGGGCCCTTTTATTTTTTCTTTGAACTTTAAAGGCTTAACGGGCAATTAAAGTTATTCGCTTTTAAACCCTGAATTCAATGCAATCATAAAATTGTTGTAAAGGTATGTAAAAAAATAAAATAAAAAAAGGCCCCAAGGAAAAAAAGGGAAAAGTAAAAAAAAAAAATTAGAAAAAAAAATAAGGTGGAGAAAATTCTACTGGATAGCAAAGTATCTCGGTTTTTTCAAATTAACGAGCTTTTTGGCATTCATAGACGGGGGATTTGATAATACACACAAACCTCTTTTTCCCCCTGACAATGGGGGGGAGCACTGGTCGGGAAACCCGCAAAAGTCCGGGGAATCGAACAGCCGATGCCATTCCCCCCCCCGGAGTTTATTTCCTATTTAGTATTTACTGTCCGGAACCGAAATATAAAATCCCCCGCCCGGACTTTTACGTCCGCTGGCTGCCCCACCGGCGGGAGGCGCAGAAAGTTTTCAAAGTCTAAAGAGACGTTCCTGCACCAGGGGCGTGGGGATCAGGGGACAAGGGAGGCGGTGCGGTAAACCCCGTGAGTGCGTGTCCCCAAATGTAAAAAATACGACCGGAGCATGCTCCACCTGGGGGAGGAAGCAGAAAGTGTTAAATATCTCAGAACGTTCCCCCCCAGGGGCAGTGGGGATAGGGGCTGACGGGGTGGTGCAGGTGAACCGTGAGTGTCGTGTGCCCAAATGTAAACAATCGACCGTGAGCATGCTGCCACCTGGCGGGAGGGGGGACATGACCAGGGGTGACAGGGACCTCGGACCCCCGGACAACTTTGTAAATTAAAAATGTCAAGAGACGACTCCCCCCGGACCTGGATTTTGTGGGCAAACCCGATACCCGGGAAATCGGGGGTGGGGAAAAAATCAAGGTTTGTGTGTACATAATTTATAAATTTTCCCCCCTATTTCACCGTGCGTCAATATCCACTCTCCACTCAAGAACCCCTTATACAGTGGCCGCAAAAAGAATCTAGACTTAAGAAAATTTGCCAAAAATTTCAAGGGGTAAACTGATAAAACCTGAAATTTTCCCACACACTTTTTTCTGAATGCACACAAAAAAATTTTTTTGTAAATTTTTTCCCTGTTTTTTTCCAAAATTTTTAAATCTAGAAGGCAGGAAATGAGCTAGCTTTAAAAAAACTCTAATCTATAGCAACCCGCTTTTTTTAGGACTTTTAGGCATAAATGACTTAAAGTTGACCCCAACAGCAGTCGCTAAAACCCCAGAATGAACACCTGTTCTAAAGGGTAAGGGGTTTCCTTTCCGGGCTTTCTTTTCATTTATCAGCTTCTGTGGACCAGGGTTTTTGCAAAAACCAAGTTATTGGGTCCCCAGAACACCCAAAAAGCATGGGGGGGGACGGCAAGGAGCAAAGCAACACATTTCCATCTTTTTGGAAAGCCTACAGATACTAATAAAACATAAAACTAAAAAAAAAGGAAAAGCTAAAAAGGGGCCCGCGGGGCCTACACTGGATTTCCCTGTCCCCAAACCCCTACACATCCCCCTTTTCACCCCCATCCATAAAACCTATCCCCCCCCTTTAAAGCTCCTAAACCAGCACTAACTACCTGTTTATGAGCCCTTTCCATTCATTCACCCCCCTTTTTGTGAACCATTTTTTTCCTTTTTCCTTTTAAATTACGCTTTTCCAGTTTGAATCGTTACTTTTTTCTACTGGTTAAAAGCCGTAAGAATTTTCCTACCTCTCTTTTTAAAAACCCTTTATCCATTAAAAACTTTTTCGATCGCCCCTTAAATTAGGCAAATTAGTTTTAACGGATTTTTGTCAAAAGGCGGAGGGGCTCCGAGTTATAAAAATTATTCCCCAGCAAATCGGGAGACGGGAAATTTAATTAAAGTTGCTCAAATCGTGTCTAGTTTTTTTTGCTTTTTTTTTGGTCAGATTTTGTTGCGGCACGTAGGGTTTCCCTGGGTGGTGTTATAGCGCGGTTAGCTATGAATCTCGGGGCCCGGGGTTCTATCTGGGCCAGGCAAGTCAGGCGGACTACCCAGCTTTTCATTTTTCCCTTTCGGGTTGATAAAGGGGTCCCGGGGGAAAAACCTGGGGATGGAACTGTGGTAATCCGGAGGTCACACTATTCCTGTTCCGGGGGTAAGGGGCCTACCCACCACGGGTAAAAAGCTAATCCCCTGAAGATGAGCCCCAAAGGCAGCAAGCACAGGCCCCATCTTTACTTACTTTACTCCATAAACTTTTTTAGGAAAACCCTATCTAAATTCTCAATTTTAGTGCTTATTAAAATTTGTTTTTTTTGTTTAAGCACTATCCTTCGCTGTATCGCGGGGAATTACGTGTAAAATCAGCGATTGCACCGTGAGACTGAATCGAGGCCTATTACCCGCATATCCGTCAACGCCAATTTGGCTATTGAGCATGTGGGACGAACCCTGAAACCGATCCCTTCCCACCGGGTTTTTTATCTTAAGACATCCCCCTGGAGGAGGCCCAAGGGGCGCCCACAAGGCTCTGGTGGGGGGAAGTTGATGTTTCTTTTCGGAGTGCTTGGGATGGGAAAGGGCCGCATGGAAAAATCGCGCGTGGTGACCCCCGGGAGTGGCCCTCGTTTGGGTGGGCGAGGCGAGCGCCCCCCCGGGTATGCCCCCCAAGATTATTTATTGGATATCCTTCTATTGTTGTTTTAGAACAATTTCCCCCACCATACAAAGCCCCCCCATACAATTTTCGCTTACACAATCTATCCTTTGACCCTTTGCGGTTTTTTTTTTTTTTAATTTTTTTTTTTTATTTTACAGACAAAGGACTGGCCAGGGCACAACAGAAGAATAACACAAACCCCCCTTTGTTGGCAGCCCCAAAAAGAAGACAGTAAGAGAATAAAAAAAAAAAAAAAGGGGGGGCCAATTTTGTTCGGGGGGGTCTTTACTCTTTCTTGAAAAAAATTTAAAGGGAGGAAAGGGGGAAAATAGAACGGTTCCAGAGTTCCAAGGGTTTAAAATGAAAGGGATGAAAGTAAAGATACTGATTTAATCTTTCATTTGGAAGATGGGCAGAAAAGGGGAAGAGAGGAAAAAATCTTGTGCAGCGAGGCCCCGGGATGGGGGAGAAGGGATGCATTAGCAGTTCAGAAGAGCAGTGAGCAGAAAATAACGGTAGAAGAGAGCAAAAGAAGCAAAAATTGGGCGGTGATTTAAAGATTTGGAAAAAACAGTCAGTAGAGGAGGGGAGTTTTATGAGAGTAAAGCTTTTTACCAGCCTGTTAGGAGACTGTATTGGGGAACCTCCCCAAACATGTAACATACTCCAAATGGGGGGGAAAGGGGCCCCCGTGAGAGAAGCAATTGGGAGGGAGAAAAAAAAGGGGCAGACCCACAAGACACCAAAATTCTTAAAACGTTTTTAGCAAAAGATGGAGTGAGATTTCCAGTTCAGATTTTAGTAAAAACAGTCCAAAAATGTTCATTGTAGAAGAAGGAGATAGTTTCGGTCATTTAAAAAGAGGGGATGTTTCTGGAAGGTTTTGTCTAGTAGTAGGGGAAGAAATTGGGTTTTTGAGGCATTGAATAAAACAAGGGTTTTCTTTGCCCCCGTCAAAAAAATTTAAAAAATCAGAAGTAGGGCGCCGGTGGATTTCCGGGTTATTGTTTCGTTAGTTTGGGGCGTTTCTAATAAACGCGTTGAAAAATGCAGGGGGGAGAATCTCCCCGCGTGGAGGGTAGGGTTTTGAGTTGATTAGAAGATCATAATGAATAATAGAAAGAGGGGGGGGATAGGACAAAACTGGGGAAAAACCATAAAAGATTTAGGGAAGAACAAGTCCGTCTACGAATGCATAGAACGGGAAAGGAAATTAAAAAAGGGCAGAGAGAAAGATAGAAAAGAAGAGGGTAGTTGGATATTAAAAATTTGTGCCCGATCTATATCAAAAAGCTTTTGATATGTCAAGGCAACAGCAAAAGTTTCACCGAATCCCAAGAAGGATACCAAAATTCAGAGGAAAGTAGAAGACGCCAGTAGATGCCCCTTTACGGAACCGTTTCTGACGATCGATAGAAGATTGTGAGCGATGATGCTTTGAAAATTCTTTTTTAAATTTTGATTCGTTGTTTTTGAAAGGGGAGGAGTAAAGCTAAGGGGCGGTATTTTTAAGAATTAGAACGGGCCCCTTTTAGGAACAGGGTTTTTATTTGGCAAACTTCCAGCAAGAAGAAAGGTGGGAAATAGATAGACAAAAACGGAAAAATTTGACCAGGCAAGGTGCAAGCACAGAAGCACAGTTTTGAGAACAATAGAGGGGCCCTCAGGACCGTAAGCCCTTTCCCAGGATTAGGCAGAAAGGGCAAAGAAAAATCATTACGAAGGATTTAATGACAGGCATAAAATAGTCCGAGGGTGGAGGAGAAGGAGGAACAAGCCCTTTTCAACCAAGTGGAGTTTTCAAAAGGTTTAGCGAAGAGTCAGCTTTTGAAGTAATTTGGGCGTGTGGGGCCATCGGGTGAAGCATAGGAGGGAAAATGAAGAAGAAAAAAATTTGAGGTGATTAGCTAGATGCCAGAAGCACGAGAGGGAATTTTATTGGAAAGATTTGCCTTTTTAAAATGAGCAGTTTTTTATAATTTAAGTAAAGATTTGGCCAGATTACAGGGAGAAATATAAAAGGGGGATGAGTTTTAGGGGATGGGTTTCTCAAATTTTCCCTTTTTGAGCCACCTTCCCATCCAGAGAGCATGAGACAAGCAGAGTTTAAACCCAAGGGGAGGGCGTAGGGTTAGAGAAAGTGGGGAATGAGTCTCCATGAGGACTTGACCTCAGCTTGCGGGTGGCACAAAAAGGGTGGGCTGACATGGGAAACAGAAACTTTATGGAAAAAACAGGTAGTACTGTTAGGTCTTTCCATTTGCGGTTTAAGTGCCAGAAGCACCTCCCTTAGGTGGGTCCAAACGGGGACCGGAGCGATAGGAAGGGGGTTTTGAAAATAAAATTGGATCGGGGAACCCCCGGAGAGAAAAGTTCACAGAGTAAGCAGAAGGGGTTTAGTTAGGAAAAGATCAAAAATGTTGGGTGTGTCTCCAAGGGGGTCGGAATAGGGGAGGGGGCGCACCCGTGCTTAGGTCTTGAGGATAAAAAGTTGAGGCTTTCACCAGGTTTTGGGCAGTGATTTGGGTACATACTCCAAAAAATTTATTTTCCCTACAAAACCTTTTTTTAATAACTTTTATAAAATTACGTAATTTCTCAAAACACAAAATTTTTTTTTTCAAAAATTATGTAAAAAACGGGTGGGCTTATGCGGAGGTGCCTTTTTTGCGCCAGAAAAACGGTGACCTGTGCTGTTTTGGGATGTTTTGTGAGTTATTATTGCGTGGAGTATATATTTTATTTTATTATTTTTTTTTTTTTTTTTTTTTTTTTTTTTTTTTTTTTTTTTTTTTTTTTTTTTTTTTTTTTGTGGAGGGGCAAGGAAAAAAATTGGGTAAATTTAGACTTTAAGCCCAAAGGACCCCGGTCTTCCCCCCAAATTTGTTCAAAAAGAGAGGGTTTTTCTGTTTCGTATACAGTGAAGTTTTCCCAAACCGGCATCCCCCGACTCGGCAACCCCAAAATCGCTATGGGTTTCCCGGGTTTTCAAAAACGGCAGAAAAACCCAAAACCGGCACGTAGTTGCCGGGCGGCCCCTAGGTCCACCACACTAGGCCGCTTGGTTTCTCCCACCCATTTTTTTGTTTTTATGTTCATGGGTGTGACTGTAGGTTTGTACACTGTTATTTTGTGTACTTTAAGGGTTATTGGATTATGGCTCCCAAACTTCCAAACGGATTTTCATGCTTTTTTTCCCCCAAAATACTCGTTTAAAATCGGAAAAAATTTCCCTTTTCCCGGGTCGGGCGGGCCCCAGGTTGCCCAGTTTGGGAAATTTAAAAACCCGTACAGAAAGGGCTAAGCCCCATATTGTTCCGACTTTTTGAGGTTTTAGTAGTTTTTTTCAGGAACAACCCCAGAAAGGGTTTTCAGTTTCTTTTGTTCCTTATGCTTTGTTAATATAAGCATTTTTAAAAGTTTTTTCTTGATACAATGACATAAGTAATTCAGTACCCCCCCCCAAAATTTAAATTTAAAATATATGCATGTACAGGGGGAACCCCGTTTTTTTCCGGCACCCCGGGGGGGGGAGCGCAGCCCGGGTAAAATATTTTTCCCTTTTTTTGAGAGTTTCTCTTATGGAATCCCCCAAAATCCCCCTTTTTTTTTTTTTTTTTTTTTTTTTTTTTTTTTTTTTTTTTTTTTTCCCCTCACAAGGAACTGGGCCAAAGGGGACAACAAAAATGGGTAAAACAAGGCCCGCTTAGTTTCCAGTCCCCCATAAAGAAAACGTCAAAAATAAAATAAAAAAGTGGTTTTGAGCCAATTTTTGTTCGGGAGGTGTTTGTTACTCTTCTTTTGAAAAAAATTTAAGTCATAGGAAATTGGAAAACAGAAACAGAAGAGAGTTCCTGAGTTTATCATGGGGGAAAAAAAAAAAAAAAAAAAAAAAAAAAAAAAAAAAAAAAAAAAAAAAAAAAAAAAAAAAAAAAGCCGGGGGCGATTTTCCGTTGTTTTTAGGCTGCCGTTGTTTTTAAATGCCGGTAAATGAGGTTCTCCCGTATATCAGTTTTATCATTGAGTTAAAAATTTCTTGCACATCGAACAAATTAGGGAAAATACATGAAAATCCTATCACAAAAGTTCCGACTTAATCCAAATTTAGTTTAAAACAAAAAGAACATAAGAAAATAAGGAAGCTACAAGAGGCCGTGAGACCTACACGAGGTAGTTCCTGTTACTTAACACTACCTACATCCACCTTTCATCCCCATCCATGAATTTATTTAGCCACCTTTTAAAGCTTCCTAATAACTCCGCACTAACTACCTGTCTACTGAGCCCATTCCAATCATTTACCACCCTATTTGTAAACCAGTTTTTCCTTACTTTTTTTTAAATCTATGCTTTTCCAGCTTGAATCCATTACTTCTTGTTCTCCCCTGGTTACTAGCCGTGAACACTTTTCCCAACTCTCCTTTATTATATCCCTTTATCCACTTAAAAACTTCTATCAGATCGCCCCTTACTCTGCGTATCTCGAGTGATTGTAAATTTAATAGCTTCAATCTCTTCTCATATAACTAAAGTTATGCATCCCATGAATAATTTTGGTCATCCTTCTCTGCACTGATTCTAACAAGGCTATAACCATCCTGTAATATGGAGACCAAAACTGAACTGCATAGCCTAGGTGAGGTCTGACTAGAGCCAAATAAAGCTTTAGAATAACCTCAGCACTTCTACTTTTAACACTTATGGTAATGAATCCTAACACCCTATTAGCTCTATTTCTAGCCTCAATACATTGTTTCCTAGGTCGGAGGTCTGAGCTCAACATCACTCCCAGATCCTTCTCACCTTCTGATCTTTTCAGCGATACATTGCATATGGTGTATCTATTACCAGGGTTTTTTCTACCAACATTCATAACGCTGCACATATCAATATTAAATTCCATCTGCCATCTGACTACCCACTCATTAAGTTTATCTAAGTCTCCCTGCAATATGTTTACATCAGACTGTGATCCAATAATCCTACCTACCTTAGTATCATCAGCAAACTTGCTGATATCACTGCTAATCCCACTATCCAAGTCGTTGATGTAAATAAAAAATAGTAATGGACCCAAAACAGACCCTTGTGGAACCCCACTTGTCACCAGTCCCCATTCAGATTTAGAACCATTAATTGTAACCCTTTGTTGCCTATCACTTAGCCAAGCTCCAAACCAACGAAGAACCTTCCCATCTATTCCATGAGCCTTAACCTTATTTAAGAGTCGCTCGTGTGGTACCTTATCGAATGCCTTACTAAAGTCCAGGTATATTATATCATAATCCTTATAATTATCTACTGTCTCATAAACTTTCCTATAAAACTCAATAAATTGGTGAGACATGACCTGCCCTTGGTGAATCCATGTTGTGAATCATTGACCAAACTATGTTTTTCTAAATGCTCTCTTAAGGTTTTTTGCAATAATAAATTCCAATAATTTACCTACCAATGAATTAGACTAACGGGTCGATAATTTGACTTTATAGTCCTCTATCACCCTTCTTAAAAATGGGAACTACATTTCCTTTCCTCCACATTTACGGCACTTTGCCTATATCAACCAATTTCCTAAAAATGTGCACTAAGGACTCACTAACAACCTCTTTGCATTCTCTTAATACTCTGGGATAAACTTCATCTGGTCCTGGTGACTTAAAATTCTTCATTCAATCTATACCCTCTTCTACCATTTCCCTAGTTATCACAATATCTTTGAGTTTCTCATCGTCGCTTCCTTTAAGCATCTGTTCACAATCAGTTATCGTCTGTATAACCTCCAGAGTAAAAATACTTAAGAAATAAAACAGAATCATGACAGGTCGAATTATCCGAAGTTCAAATTATATGGGATGGCATCAGAGAGGGTTCACTGTATGCAGGTAATAGGCTGCAAACGTATTCCTGACCGCCTTGGAGACACGCCCAACATTCTTGATCTTATCCTAACTGCAGGTTGAAGTTCCCAAACTCGGCAACCTCGGGACCAGCGCCGAGCCGAGTAATGGAATTTTCCGACTTTAAAAACGTAGATATATTAAGGGGAAAAAAAAGGTTTGGGAGCCATAATACCAATAACAGACCTGTAGAAGTACACAAAATAACAGTGTACACAACTCTACAGTCACAACACCACTGAACAATAACAACAAACAATTCGGCGGGAGAAACCAAGCGGCCTAGTGTGGTGGCACCCAGCGGCCGACCCGGCAACTACGCGCCGGGTTTTGGGTGTTCTGCCGTGTTTTGGAAAATCCGGAACCATAGCCGAGTTTTGGGTGTTGCCGAGTCTTGGGATGCCGAGTTTGGGAACTTCAACCTGTACTAACCCTTCTGCTTACTCTGTGAAACTATTCTCTCCGTTGGGTTCCTCCGTTCACAATCTAATTTCTGTAACCTGTCCTATCGCTCCGGTGCCACCTCGGGACCCGCCCAAGCAGAGGTGCTTCTGGCATTTCAACTCAACTAAGTGGGAAGACCTAAGGCAGTACTACTCTGATTTTCCAAAGAATGATTACTGCTTCCATGTCAGAGACCCATCTCTTTGTGCAGAGCGCATAGCTGAGGTCATAGTCTCTGGCATGGAGGCGTACATTCCACACACTTTCTCTAGTCCTAAAGCCCGTCAACCTTGGTTAAACTCTGCTTGTTCTCATGTTGTCCATGATAGAGAGGTGGCTCACTGACAGTACCATAACTATCCATCTCCTGAAACTCATGCCCTTTATATTTCTGCCTGTAATCTGGCCAAATCTTTACTTCAACTTACCAAAAACTCCCTCATTTATAGAAAATGTCAAAATCTTTCTGAATCTAATTCCTCTCGTGACTTCTGGCATCTAGCTAATAACATCTCTAACAATTTTTCTTCTTCATCTTTCCCTCTAACGCTTCACCCAGATGGCTCCACAGCTGTCTCATCTACTTCTAAAGCTGAACTCTTCGCTCAAACCTTTGCTGAAAACTCCACTCTGGTTGATGAAGGGCTTGTTCCTCCTTCTCCTCCACCCTCTGACTATATTATGCCTTTCATTAAGATCCTTCGTAATGATGTTTTCTTTGCCCTTTCTGGCCTAGATCCTCGGAAGGCTTACGGTCCTGACGGAGTCCCTCCTATTGTTCTCAAAAACTGTGCTTCTGTGCTTGCACCTTGCCTGGTCAAACTTTTCCGTCTTTGTCTATCTACTTCCACCTTTCCTTCTTGCTGGAAGTTTGTTCACATCCAACCTGTTCCTAAGAAGGGTGACCGTTCTAATCCTTCAAACTGCCGCCCTATAGCTTTGACTTCCTGCCTTTCTAAAGTTTTTGAATCTATACTTAATAAGAAGATTCTTCAGCATCTATCTGCTCACAATATTCTATCTGATCGTCAGTACGGTTTCCGTAAAGGGCGATCTACTGGCGATCTTCTAGCTTTCCTAACTGAATCTTGGTCATCCTCCTTTAGGGGTTTCAGTGAAACTTTTGCTGTTGCCCTTGACATATCAGAAGCTTTTGATAGAGTCTGGCACAAATCTCTAATTTCCAAACTACCCTCATTCGGTTTCTATCCTTCTCTCTGTACCTTCATCTTAAGTTTCCTTTCAAACCGTTCTATTGCAGCTACTGTAGACGGACATTGTTCTTCTCCTAAATCTGTCAATAGTGGTGTTCCCCAGGGTTCTGTCCTATCACCCACTCTCTTTCAATTATTCATTAATGATCTTCTAAGTCGAACTCAAAAGCCCTATCCATTCCTACGCTGATGATTCTACCCTGCATTTTTCAACGTCGTTTATTAGACGTCCAACTCAACAGGAACTAAGTGATTCACGGAGAGATGCCACTGAGCGCTTAACTTCTGATCTTTCTATCATTTCTGACGGGCAAAGCAAACCTTGTTTTGTTCAATGCCTCAAAAACCCAATTTCTTCACCTATCTACTCGACAAAACCTTCCAGATAACTATCCCCTCTTCTTCAATGACACTCAACTGTCTCCTTCTTCTACAATGAACATACTTGGACTATCCTTTACTAAAAATCTGAACTGGAAATCTCACATCTCTTCTCTTGCTAAAACAGTTTCTAAGGAGTTAGGTGTTCTGTGGCATCTGCGTCCTTTTTTTCTCCCTCCCAGTTGCTTGCTCTCTACAGGGGCCTTATCCGCCCATGTATGGAGTATGTCTCACATGTTTGGGGAGGATCCACTCATACAGCTCTCCTCAACAGGGTTGAATCATAAGCTTTTCGTCTCATCAACTCCTCTCCTCTGACTGACTGTCTTCAATCTTTAAATCACCGCCGCAATGTTGCTTCTCTTGCTCTCTTCTACCATTATTTTCATGCTCACTGCTCTTCTGAACTTGCTAACTGCATGCCTCTCCCCCTCCCGCAGCCTCGCTGCACAAGACTTTCTACTCATTCTCATCCCTATTCTGTCCATCTTCTTAATGCAAGAGTTAATCAGTATCTTCACTCTTTCATCCCTTTCACTGGAAAACTCTGGAACTCTTCCTGTTTCTATTTTTCCACCTTCCTACTACTTAAATTCTTTCAAGAGAAGAGTAACAAGACACCTCCCGAACTAAATTGGCTCACCCCTTTTTTTATTTTTTTATTCTCTTACTGTCTTCTGTATAGGGACTGGCAACTAAGCGGGCTTTGTGTTACCTCTTTTTGTTGTGCCTTTGGCCAGTCCTTTGTGATGTAAAAAAATAAAATAATAATAATAATAATTGCGATCATATGAACAATATGAATATGATCAATGAACAAGTATTGCTAGTACAGTAAATAGTCAGTTCAGTAAAAAACTTGTTTTTTGTGTGATTTTCACACAGTGCAAATATTTTTCCTAAAAGATAAAAGTCATGTACAGGTTGAAGTTCCCAAACTCGGCATCCCAAGACTCGGCAACACCCAAAACTCGGCTATGGTTCCGGATTTTCCAAAACCCGGCAGAACACCCAAAACCCGGCGCGTAGTTGCCGGGTCGGCCGCTGGGTGCCACCACACTAGGCCGCTTGGTTTCTCCCGCCGATTTGTTTGTTGTTATTGTTCAGTGGTGTTGTGACTGTAGAGTTGTGTACACTGTTATTTTGTGTACTTCTACAGGTCTGTTATTGGTATTATGGCTCCCAAACGTCCAGGAACACCTACTGGTGGAAGTGAAAAGAAAAGGAAGAACAATGTGTTAACTATTTCTGAGAAAATTGACCTTTTGAAGAAGTTGGATGGCTTTTTTTCCCCTTAATATATCTACGTTCTAAAAGTCGGAAAATTCCATTACTCGGCTCGGCGCTGGTCCCGAGGTTGCCGAGTTTGGGAACTTCAACCTGTATATTCAAGAAGACTAGTTAGCGCCTAGAAGTGGTGTGCTCGAGGTCCCAAGTTCTTGTTCTAGTGAAAACAACTCTTTCTGCAATTGTTGAGTGGCTGAAAACAACCTACATGCTGCCCATTAACCTCACCTCTGACAGTGAGAGCATCATCCGGGAATGAGTTTCTACTCACCACAAGCATCACTACAGAAAGACTGCCTATGTCACCAGGGAAGATCAATCCATCAGAACCCTCTGAAAAAGCCTATAAATCATAAAGGCTGAAAAAAAACTCACATTGAATTGTCTGAAGATGGCAACATCTGTATGGAGGAGGATGCATTTTCAATATGTTCCTGTCTCTCCTTGGTCTGGAGGGGAGTCCATTGGGAACGTGAAACCATTCCCATCGGGGATGAGGAAGATATGCTGAGAGAAAGTAGAATTCATGTCATCAGTGTGATAAAAATGGACATCATTCATGTTATCAAATTGAAGTTGATTAGCATACATAATTAAGAAACAGAGGAAGACAATATCATCACAAAAAGATCCAAAAGCCCTAAAAAGGTACAATAATGGTGAAGGATTTGTTAACATGGGTGAGCCTCAGGGTTGACCACAAGTGAAGCGGCCGACACTCAAGTCATTTTCCATGCCATCCATTATGAGACTTAATTAATTTAGCAGTTCTATTTACAGCGCTTCTCAAAGTCACATATCTTGTACCATTGAAACCAAGTACACACAAACCTCGATTTCCCGGACCTCGATTTCCCGGATATCGGATTTGCCGGACAAAATCCGAGGTCCGAGGATATGTCAGTTTCGAACAAATTTTTTTTTTTTTTTTTTTTTTTTTTTTTTTCCGTTGAAATGCCTGGTCCTGTTCGTAAATTGACCAAGTTGTCCGGTGGTCCGAGCGTCTCCTGTCACCCCGGGTCAGTGTCCGCGCCTCCCGCCAGGTGGCAGCATGCTCAGCAGTCGTATTGTTTACATTTGGACACACGACACTCACGGTTCACCTGCACAGCCTCCGTCAGTCACCTGACTCCCACTGCCCCTGGTGCAAGAACATTTCTGAGACTATTGAACACTTTCTGCTGCCTCCCGCCAGGTGGCAGCATGCTCAGCGGACGTAATAGTCCGCGGCGAGGTAGTTGATATTGGCGGTTGCCAGACAGTAAATACTAGAGTAGGATAAACGTCCGGGGGTGGGTAATGGCATCGGACTTTTTTTTTTTTTTTTTTTTTTTTTTTATACTTGCGATTCCCGGACTTTTGCGGTTCCCGGACCCGTGCTCCCCCCTATTAGTCCGGGAAATCAAGGTTTGTGCGTACATGAAAAGCACTTAAGTGCAGAACCCTCTGAGCCAGTACCTACAGAAATACCTAAGTCTATAGAAGGACTTATACTTAAAGTAATCGTCCAGACCATTTCATCATTCCTGATTTAATGCAGTCAAAATATAGCCATGATCGAGTATATCAACAATATGTTGTCACATTTTGCATCCAGTCACCCGTTTTTAAATGATACGCATTAAAAATCTGTAAATTCCCCGTGCTCTCAAAACACAACTGTTTATCAGCAGACGACGCACCATGGGTCGGCGACGTCACAACAGGGAGCCTCCCAGCACCGCCTGATACATCTGTGCGGAGACTGAGAAAAATGTAGTACTTGGGGAATTTTGGGTGTTTCTGATATTTTTTGTGTGCGATGTGGCATGTACTTGCATCCTGTGTGGGTGCAGCGTGGGGGCTGTGCCTTTACCGAGAGCTTAGCACCCATTTGCAAACTGTGGGGCGACGATATATGTGTGCAGATGTGTGCAGCGGCGGCAAGCGACAGGGAGCGGCGGGTAGGTGCAAGGCCACCGAGATGAGAGGGCTGCAGTACCCTGGCTACTACCAGCCGCTCCCCTTCGCTCCAAAGGTCTGCACACATATATCGTCGCCGTGTGGGTTGTGAATGGGTGCTAAGCTCTCGGGAATGGCACGGCTTTCTTGCCGTGCCCATGCAGGATGCAAGTATGTGCCGTGTCGCACAAAAAATATACCAGAAGCACCCAAAATTCCCCAAGTCATTTTTCTCAGAGTCTCCGTGTGTCTGTGTCGGGCCGGGCTGGGAGGCTTACCTCTTGTGACGTCACCAGCAAGTTTCACGCCACGGCTGGAATGTGGCTGTTGTTTTTCCCGCGCTTTTTACAAAAGTCATGTTTTTAGGGAAATAAGGCGTGAAAATGAATAATTTTTTATCGATTAGGTATTTTGAATGAACATTCAACATAATTATGCAAAGAAAAAATGGGTCTGGACGATTACTTTAAGTCCTGTGCGGAAACAATTTACTGAGCATACTACTTACAGCTAAGTATTAATTATCCGACCTTGGGGGGACCGAAGGTAGGTCGGATAATTGGAATAGTCGGATGTTCGGATATCACAGTAACCATAAACGTAAGGACAAAATGGTATAAAACATAAAAGATGCAGCCCTTTAAGGCCGATCCAGTGGTATACGCGAAAGTAAAATTCATGCATAAATAAAGCCACAAATCAATGTTTTCTAAAAACTTAAAAAAAACGAAGTAAAATAAATGGCCAAAACAAGACACAATGTGGTGGTGAAAAAAGTCGGTTGTTTGGACAAGTCGGATGTTTGGAGGTCGGATGTTGGGAATTTGGCTGTAATTATAGTCCTGTGCGGAAACAATTTACTGAGCATACTACTTAATTGTATCTTTCAATTATGGTCAGTGCTCCCTGAGTAAAGCATTTTAGGGAAAACTTAAGTAAAGTGTGGAAATTATCCCCTAAAACCACTCTCTAATCGGGAGAATGGTATGGTGGGATACGCCTCCCTGTCAAAAAGGGAGACAAATAAAAATTCCACCTATGTATATATTATAATAGAATTGGGTATAAATTAAGATGCATTAAATATAGTGATATAATTCTGGTGGTATTCACTAGTACCACAATTAATCAAAGAGTTAACATAATATAAGAATTGTGAAGATACAATATTGGAACCTCCACGTAGGAGCCGCCACGTAGGAGGCTCGAGCCCAGCTGATCAGAGATTTTCAGTGAAGGCGATCATTTCACGCATTAGACCTCTTTATTTATTTTTTATTTATTTTTTTTCTTCTTGTTGGAGCCTATAGCGCCTGTAGGCTTATAGAGGTCTTGATGATGTTGGCTGACCTCGCCCGTTGGTGGCGCAGGCTGGATTCTTATAGTGACACCTGTGGTCTTAGGTGAAGATCCCGTTTTCTCTGACATTATCTTCAGTATAGGCTCACGCTGCCCCTGGAGTTTCTTCGTCGCACACGCAGACGGAGAACAGGTTATAACAGCATGCGGGTTTCTTCAGTCACTCGACGATGGATTTGACAGTTGCTCCTTGGTGGGACGTGAACTCAGGACCTTCTGCTCCCCTACCAGGCTCTTGAAAGAGTTGCCCCCGGCAGGATTCGAACTCGGGACATTGAGCTCACCACTCCAAGACACTAACCACTCGGCCACCGCCTCCCCAATCCTTAGACTCCCTCCCTTAGACCTACACGATTAAGGTGTAGTACACTCTTGATTATACACTTAAGGTGCAGTCACGCTCATCCTATTACTATGAGTGAGCCAGCATAACCGATCAATCGGTTCAACCAAGGACGAAGTGGTAAAAACACCACAACAGTAAGTGCCGCGCCAGGAACTGTAGAAAATTACCCTCGGCCTACCACCATCGCCGCCATTACGTGCACCTACCACAATTACCAGCGCCCTACAGCGACTACCACCACTCCCTCATATAATAATCAAGCCTTCAAATCATCAACCCATCTACCACTGCTGAGTATGCCTTAGTTAGCGTCTAAATAGGGTATCATTGCAGTCTAGGTAGTTCTTGGGTTAATAGCAAAGGGAGTTCACATCAATTATTACTATAATTTCAACAGTTTGGTGCCCTGAGTGAGGATTATCTTTGGGAATGTACAAGATGGCCGTTGTGGGGCACAGTTTATGCCCTCAGCGACTGGCGGTGGAAGGTGTGGAACTCAGGCTCTCTCAGGCACCCGGCGGTCGTGCAGATCTATTTGACACAGATGCACGTCTAAATGAAGTACTTTAGTGGCCTCATGACCTCACAGTTCTCTTTCTGGGGGGTAACGTCACCTGCCCCCATTCAGATTTAGAACCATTAATTGTAACCCTTTGTTGCCTATCACTTAGCCAAGCTCTGATCCAACGAAGAACCTTCCCATCTATTCCACGAGTCTTAAAGTAATCGTCCAGACCCTTTTTTTTTTTGCCTTATTATGTTGACTGTTCATTCAAACACCTACATCACCAACAAAATAATATTTCCAGGCCTATTTCCGTACAACAAACGATTTTGTAAAGCGCGCGCAAAAAAACCTTTCGTCCTCAACAGGGTACGATATTATTGATGACGTCCAACTTTAGGTGTCAAATATAAACAACAGTCGTCTGCCTTCCTGACACCTGTCGGCATGAATGATGAGCGATGTACTTCGTGTCAGACAGTGATACTGTCGGTGTTACAGATCTAGAGTACATGCTCAACCCTGAGACGAATAAAGACACTGCCGCGATATGAGGAAAACAAAACTCAGAATTGTTGTTGGGAGCCCAACCTTATGTTTGAACCAGGAACGAGCGGACGAAACAGGTGTTAGCGGAATCTGAGGAAGCAGGAGGACTGGCCGTCTCCAAAAATGGATTGGTAAGTAAGGGAAAACCATAAAGTGTGTGTGGAAGCACAATAGAGGTACTTTTGAGAAAATCCTATGGTTAGTTTCGGAAGCTAACAGCAAAACGTCATTTACTCGGAAACCACATACTAGCATTAACTATAGCATAAAGGTTGGAAAATATGCGGGGGAAGGCAGACAGTGTGACAGGCAAGGGAGTGTGTGACGGTTGATGCAGACTGCCATACAGGCTATGCTATGTGGGGCTAAGATGGTGTGGGTGGGTGGGGGTTGATGTTACCACCGCACAAATCTCTTCACAGGTTTAAGTCGTGTATCAGTACGAAATTTGTGCAAACTCTCTGTAAAAGCACAGCTGTTTTGCTGCACCCATAAATGATGCATGCATATGGCATATCGCAAAAAAATCTAGCAGAAACACCCAAAAATCTTCAAGTACTATATTTATCTCGTGTTTACGTGCTTCTAGATTAGCGCGGGGAGAGGAGACCAGCTAAAGTGACGTTACCGAGCCATGGCGCATCGTCTGCAAGACTTGAGGGGCATTTTGGAAGCTCGGGGAATTTGCAGATTTTGATTGCGGATTATTTAAAAACGGCTGACTGGATGCAAAAAGTGACAACATATTGTTGATATACTCGCTAATGGCTATAATTTGATTGCATTAAATCAGGAATGATGAAATGGTCTGGACGATTACTTTAACCTTATCTAGGAGTGGCTCGTGTGGTACCTTATCTAATGCCTTACCAAAGTCCAGGTATATTATATCATAATCCTTGTTATTTTCTGTGTCTCGTAAACTTTCCTATAAAAACTCAATAAAATGGTGAGACATGACCTACCCTTGGTGAATCCATGTTGTGAATCATTGACCAAACTATGTTTTTCTAAATGCTCTCTAATGTTTTTGCAATAATAGATTCCAATAATTTACCCACCACTGACATTAGACTAACGGGTCAATAATTTGACATTAGTCCTCGATCACCCTTGTTATATATATATATATATATATATATTTTTACATTTGTGCCTATAGCGCCTGTAGGCAGCGGTGACCCAGGGCTCGGATGGCAGACTCTGGAGGTTCACTTGAGGGCTGTGATGGTTGGTCCTCGCCCGTGGTAGCGCAGACAGGTTCTTATAGTGACGCCTGTGATTAGAGGCTCATGCCGCCCCCCTGTGTCCTCCGATGCACTCGCAATCGAAGGTAGAGTTAATGGGCAGGGCATGTGGGTGTTCTTAGGCCACTCGACGGTGCAGAAAGGTTTTGGTTTTCTTCGGGGATCGAACTCGGGTCACCGAGAACGCCAGTTGGAGACGCTAACCACTCCGCTACCGCCTCCCCCGATATATGGGGACTACATTTCCTTTCCTCCATATTAACGGCACTTTGCCTATATCAACCAATTTCCTAAAAATGTGCACTAAGGACTCACTAACAACCTCTTTGCATTCTTTTAATACTCTGGGATAAACTTCATCTAGTTCTGGTGACTTAAAATTCTTATTCTATCTATACCCTCTTCCACCATTTCCCTAGTTATCACAATATCTTTGAGTTTCTCATCATCGCTTCCTTTAAACATCTGTTCACTATCAGGTATTGACTGTGTATCCTCCTGAGTAGAAACACTTAAGAAATAATCATTTAAATTTTTACACAAAGCCTCATCCGTAGTTACGATCTCACCCTGCCCTATTCTTCACGGCCCCACTAATTCCCTAGCCTTTGTTTTATATACCTGAAAAAAACCTTAGGGTTGTTCTTTGCCTGTCCAGCGACCTTAATCTCATAATTGTTCTTAGCTACTCTTGTTAATCTCTTCACTGTCCTCGCCATCACGTTATACTGTTCTTTGCTCACCTGTCCAGCCTTGAACCTTAACTACATGTTTCTGTTTACTCCAATGTTGTGTTTTAAATTCGCGGTCATCCATTTGGGGTCGTTCTTCCTGGATCTTATCGCCCTATAAGGAATATTATTTTTCTGTCCTGCACTTCAATTCCTTACAAATAATGTATAATCCTCATCAGCCCCGACCTCACTGACACCTGTTTCCTTACTGACCTCCGACCCCTCCTTCGCCTCCATCTGAACACTGCCAGGTCACACTGCAGATGCTCCTCATATAACTCGCTTTCACTTCTTGAATTTCTTGAATATCAGACAACTTATGGCAAAAATATATCAATGTCCAAAGGCAAATAATGTTACAATTGAACCTATCCAATATCTAGCAGCAACTGAATCCTTAAAAATCTTTTATTCGCAACTTCACAGACTTTGCGATATGAAATAAAAGAAAATCATTGGTATTTCTGGTGCTAAAGCATGGAAAACACAAAAACTGGTGGTTTTATAATAATAATAACAATAATAATAATAATAATAATAATAATAATAATAATAATAAGTAAACCTTAGGGTTGTTCTTTGCCTGTCCAGCGACCTTAATCTCATAATTGTTCTTAGCTACTCTTGTTAATCTCTTCACTGTCAATGAATAATAATGAAAAAATACCGATTATCCATGCAAAGCCCTGAAAACAAATAGACATATTCAATGCTTCACATGTGGAATGATTCTTACCTTGATACTTTGTGGGAGAAATTCTTGCTTCTTGGAGTCAAGTAATGTTCTGTATACTGCTGCAGCAGCTGACGATATTTCATCTTCTCTTCATGAAGGAAGCTCTGTTGATGTGATGTCAATGATTTACTAAATAGTTCACGGATGCTCTTTTTGATGAGCAATGAATGATTAGACGAGTCATGGAAGCTCTTTTCCAAAAAATATAGTGCTAGATAGTTTATGGAAGCTATTTTGAAGATTAGTAAATCATTAGAAAGTTATTGATTTCTTTTTTATGAATGAATTACAAGAAAGTTCATGGAAATTTTGTTGAAAAAGAATGAATTGCTAGATAGTTCATGGAAGCTCTTTTGATGAAGAATGAATAACAGTATGACCTCAGCTATGAAGGTCAAGGTCTATACATGGAGATTTGTGTATTAACCTAGTATTATTTTCCAGGGCCTGAGCTACAATCGTGATGTCCCGTCTCTATATCTACATTTATCCAGTCTTTCCTTCAACTTTTTGTTTGTTTTGTTTTTGTTTTGTTTTTTCGTTGTAGCCTATAGCGCCTGTAGGCCTATGGAGAGTCTTGATGTTGGTCTTCGTTGTAGCCTATAGTGCCTGTAGGCCTATGGAGAGTCTTGATGTTGGTTGATCTCGCCCGATGGTGATGCAGGCTGGATTTTTATAGTGACACCTCTGGTCTCAGGTGAAGATTCCATTTTCTGTGATGTTCAGATCTTCAGGTAAGGCGCATGCAGCCCCTACACAGCGCGCCAAAATATTGTTCGCGACATCATAACACAGCGCTTCCATACGGGAATTCAGAAAATGAACTCTATGGCAGCCTACTGACTTCCGAGAGAGATATCTTACATATGGCAGCTTGTTTAAGGCACGGGCAGTCCATCAAGACCGTTGAGGAATGTTCAGATGCCACTTGTCAATTATAGACGGAGCATTTTAAAAAGTATCGCCTTCCTTCCCGCGAGTAATTTGAACAGACGCGCATTGGTATAATTATCCTTATTTTTATTATCTTCACATTATAAGATCTTCAGGTAAGGCGCATGCAGCCCCTAGAGTCCACCGCCACACTCGCAATCGGCAGACAGGTATTTGCTGCAAGTGGGTTGCTTCGGCCACTCGACAATGGCTTTTGATAGTTGCTCCTTGATGAGACTTGAACTCGGGACCTTCTGCTCCCCTACCAGGCTCTTGAAAGAGTTGCCCCCGGCTGGATTCAAACTCGGGACATTGAGTTCAGCACTCCAAGACGCTAACCACTCGGCCACCGCCTCCCCGAATGTGGTGCACATTCTTTGCCGATATCACCTCCTCATTTAGTCCACTCCAAACATCTACATTTATATGTGGAAAGCTGTACCTCTTAATGTTATTCAGGCATCTCCCATTTCCTAATTTTTTTGTATGTCCTCTTGTGTAGCGACCTTCTCTTTGTTTCCAAGTCAGTAGTCTCTCATTGTCTGTTTGTATATAAATTTTAATTTTATGAATTTGTATTAGGTCTCCTCTTTCACTTCTTTGCTCAAGTGTTGGTAACTAGTATATCTCTCTCAACCTTTCCTCAAAAGTCAGTTCTTCGAGCTCTGTTACCAATTTTCTTGCCATTCTCTGTATCCTCTCCAAATTTTTCACATGCTTCTTTTTATATGGAGACCACACAATGGGCTATATTCAAGAACTTTTCTCCACCCGTTGCATCGCGAATCGGTACAAGAATCAACAGGAGGTAACGCAACGGGTGGAGGTTTGAGTCAGCTGATTGGCGACAACATGCAGATCCCACCTTCATCCCGCTGTGCACTTATTCATTGCTATTTCTTCCCAGACCATTACAGGTGAGTTTTCAACACAACCGAGAGTAACATGCATACCTTGTGAATGCACACGTGTCATCATTAAGGTAAAATCAGGTCCAGGAGGCCTTATATAGGTGTGTGAAGTTGTGAGGAAGCCGGGCGGCGGCGGCAGGTGGAGGTCGGCCAGTGTGTGGAGCAGTGGTGGCGGGCCGTTCAAATGTACTCGCAAGCATAATTCGGGCCCATTTTTTCTGCACCAACGCCTCAGACAAGTGGCGAACACTAACTAAGCTATTATTTTAATGTCAGAAATGATCATTTTCACTAGTAAAATGTATTAGATATGTATAAAACAGTCAAAATACTGATGCCGCTTTGGGCTCGCTTGTGTTGGTACGACTGTCAAATATCCACCAGTCGGACAATTCTTGTAGATGCCACCAGTGGAGGTACGACGGTGGAGAATCTCCACCGGCCGGGATTTGACGAGCATTCTTGAATATAGCCCAATGGCAGCATATTCCATTTAGAGTCGGATCATTGTAGTGATTTTACTCATCATATTCCTGTCCATGTAAATTCAAATGCTACTCTAATAGTCTTTAACATCCTGTACATATCTCCAAATAGTGTCTATATTTTTTTCAGGTTGTAGGTTGTCTTGTATTACCCTCCCAGGACATTCTCTTCATGAATCTTTGTAATTATTTCATTTCTCATTTTATATGGCCATTTATATATTTTCACTTTTTCCAATTTCCATCACATGACACTTATTCACATGAAATTCCATTGCCCATCTTCTGCTCCATTCATAGATCTTATTCGTCATTTTATAGTGTTTCACAATCTATATAGCTTCTGACTTTTCTTATACTCTAGTAGCTCATGGTGGTGGTGTATGCAATGTATGTCCAGAACTAAACTCTTCAAGAATCCACTCATTGAAGGTCCAGGAACACTATTTGGTTGGTGACACATTTCCCACTGACGGCAAAATAGCTGAAATGACCACGCCCCTTTTTTTGTGCCACGCCCCTTTTTTTGTGCCACGCCCCTTTTTGAGCGAAGTACTACCATCCGCCGTGACTGTATCTACAGAACCGTTGGACCTAGGAGGTTGCCCGACCACTCAAAATGTGCGCAATGGCCACATTATGGGGGTCAGTAATACATTTTCATATCCAAAAGTCAATGTTTTTAAAGATAATTGCCAAAAACTATTTCAGCATGTTAGGCACCACAATTATTAGTAATGGTTCCTGTTCCTAGTGTTCAATTACTTGATTCCTGAAGAGTCCAGCAACAATCTGCATACAAAACTACAATGAATCCTATGTATTTTTTGTTTCAGGAGGCGTTAAAGTGTTTAAGTGTTAAGGTGTTTAAGTGTTAAAGTGTTTAAGTGTTAAAGTGTTTAAGTGTTAAAGTGTTTAAGTGTTAAGGTGTTTAAGTGTTAAAGTGTTTAAGTGTTAAAGTGTTTAAGTGTTAAGGTGTTTAAGTGTTAAGGTGTTTAAGTGTTAAAGTGTTTAAGTGTTAAAGTGTTTAAGTGTTAAAGTGTTTAAGTGTTAAAGTGTTTAAGTGTTAAAGTGTTTAAGTGTTAAAGTGTTTAAGTGTTAAGGTGTTTAAGTGTTAAGGTGTTTAAGAGTTAAAGTGTTTAAGTGTTAAGGTGTTTAAGTGTTAAAGTGTTTAAGTGTTAAAGTGTTTAAGTGTTAAAGTGTTTAAGTGTTAAGGTGTTTAAGTGTTAAGGTGTTTAAGTGTTAAAGTGTTTAAGTGTTAAAGTGTTTAAGTGTTAAGGTGTTTAAGTGTTAAGGTGTTTAAGTGTTAAGGTGTTTAAGTGTTAAGGTGTTTAAGTGTTAAAGTGTTTAAGTGTTAAGGTGTTTAAGTGTTAAAGTGTTTAAGTGTTAAGGTGTTTAAGTGTTAAGGTGTTTAAGTGTTAAAGTGTTTAAGTGTTAAAGTGTTTAAGTGTTAAGGTGTTTAAGTGTTAAAGTGTTTAAGTGTTAAGGTGTTTAAGTGTTAAGGTGTTTAAGTGTTAAAGTGTTTAAGTGTTAAGGTGTTTAAGTGTTAAAGTGTTAAAGTGTTTAAGTGTTAAAGTGTTAAAGTGTTAAAGTGTTTAAGTGTTAAGGTGTTTAAGTGTTAAGGTGTTTAAGTGTTAAGGTGTTTAAGTGTTAAAGTGTTTAAGTGTTAAAGTGTTTAAGTGTTAAGGTGTTTAAGTGTTAAAGTGTTTAAGTGTTAAGGTGTTTAAGTGTTAAGGTGTTTAAGTGTTAAAGTGTTTAAGTGTTAAGGTGTTTAAGTGTTAAAGTGTTTAAGTGTTAAGGTGTTTAAGTGTTAAGGTGTTTAAGTGTTAAAGTGTTTAAGTGTTAAGGTGTTTAAGTGTTAAAGTGTTTAAGTGTTAAGGTGTTTAAGTGTTAAAGTGTTTAAGTGTTAAGGTGTTTAAGTGTTAAAGTGTTTAAGTGTTAAGGTGTTTAAGTGTTAAAGTGTTTAAGTGTTAAAGTGTTTAAGTGTTAAGGTGTTTAAGTGTTAAAGTGTTTAAGTGTTAAAGTGTTTAAGTGTTAAGGTGTTTAAGTGTTAAAGTGTTTAAGTGTTAAAGTGTTTAAGTGTTAAGGTGTTTAAGTGTTAAAGTGTTTAAGTGTTAAAGTGTTTAAGTGTTAAGGTGTTTAAGTGTTAAAGTGTTTAAGTGTTAAAGTGTTTAAGTGTTAAGGTGAAGCGTTAAAATGTTCTCTGATGGCAAGTCATTCTACTTTTGATCCCTGCTTGCTGTGACTAAAACATGGCAAGTTTTTAAATAATAGTTGCATTATGCACATTAAATCCATCTGAAACAATGTTTGTTCTATCATTAATTATGCAAAAAATCTTTTTTACAGGAAACTTTAGTGTTCTCCAGGCCAGCAGCCGAAGGAGTTTATGATGGGACTGCATGTGTTATATGCAACACTGCATCAGGGAAAACGTTGACAGGTCAATTTTACCATAATCTCCATTTTGGGTTCAGATGCGATAGCATCAGGAACCTATTCGGTCAACTTGGCATGTGTGTGTAACTATGTGTGTGTGTGTGTGTGTAGTTCTAACATGAAGGATGTCAGGACAGCTGCCACATTAAGGGGTGTCCTGACAGTGAAATTCAAAATATTTTTACTGTCCTGACAATTATTTCTGTAGGAGTGTTATTATGAAGGTTAGGGTTTAGGGTTTAATACACAAGGGAGAACAATGGATGAACAATACTGTCCTTACCTCACATGTCTACTGATGAAAAAGTATATGTATGTGTGTATGTGTGTATGTGTGTATGTGACGCCTTGCTTGTAAACACAAAATCTCAAGAACAGTAATGCAGATTCAGTTTATCTTTGGTACACAGATATGTCATGGTCGGTAGATGGTCCTATTATTTTTGGTGATGATATCACGCATATTAATGATGGGGCGGGGCTTAATGTACATAAACTTGAAATGCTCATATTTCAACAACCGTTTGCCCAATTTGCTTCATATTTGGTACAGGTTGAAGTTCCCAAACTCGGCAACCTCGGGACCAGCGCCGAGCCGAGTAATGGAATTTTTCCGACTTTTAGAACGTAGATATATTAAGGGGGAAAAAAAGCATGAAAATAATAATACCAATAACAGACCTGTAGAAGTACACAAAATAACAGTGTACACAACTCTACAGTCACAACACCACTGAACAATAACAACAAACAAATCGGCGGGAGAAACCAAGCGGCCTAGTGTGGTGGCACCCAGCGGCCGACCCGGCAACTACGCCCAGGGTTTTGGGTGTTCTGCCGGGTTTTGGAAAATCCGGAACCATAGCCGAGTATTGGGTGTTGCCGAGTCTTGGGATGCCGAGTTTGGGAACTTCAACCTGTAGTACTTCTGCCAATTAATATGGTAAACATAGGTGATACTAAATTTAAGTTGACGTGAAAGTAACCCACCTTCTGCACTACAGAGTGCTTTATTCTTGATGACAAAATGCCTGTTGACCTCCTCTTTCCCAATAGTCTGTCCAGAACAGTTCTTGGATGACCTTTGGAATCAGATTTTGTTTTGCTGGGGAACGGTACGCTGCTTCTAGACCTGTTAGAATAATCTGAAATATGTGAATGAGTTTAGATTCTTAAAAAAGAGAAAATGCAACATGGATGTACGTTTTCTGGTATATTTCTGTCAGATAGAATCAGACAGAGAATATTACAGAATTACACAATAAACATACATCACATACATCTCATGCAAAGCTTAGTGATGTGCCATTAAACTTTGAATGCATACAAACTCAAGAGAAACACATACAGTAGGGTACTCTGCAACGATATAGATCTGTTCCAAAGACCATATCGTTGTGCAGAATAACTTTTTACGAACTGAAATTCTCATGGGGAAAATATAATTGGGACATACCTACCCCCTATAAATCACTAACTATCTCGAAATGAGGTAACTAAAAAATAGATTCTGTTTTAAGCACTTAATATTACGAACTTTACTATGGTGCCAAATGTTGCTTGTTATAATAGTGCTGGAGAAAAAGCTGGGGGCTCTGGAACACACCATCTTGGTGTTACTTGATGGTTACTCGAATAGTCAACCTCAGAACTTGTGCAATCTTTTCTGACATCTTGCTATTGAAAACAGCACTGCTAATACAAGCATTACACTCAACCCTCGGCTATCGCGCATTCGGCTATCGCGTTTTATGGCTATCAAGCCTACCTAAACATACCTCAACCCTCGGCTATAGTGCAATTAGCGCATTAACCTACTGCGTTTTACATCTATCACGCATTCCTTAATTTTTTTTTTTTTTTTTTTTTTTTCCCCCTGCCTATAGCAGTTAGGCAGTGACCTCCAGGGCTCGGATGGTAGGCCCTGGAGGTTCACTTGAGGGCTATAATGGTTGGTTTTGCCCCGTGGTGGTGCAGGCAGGATGTTTTTAGTGACTGGCGCCTGTAATTACAGGCTTATGCAGCCCCCCTGTGTCCTCAAACCAAACCTCGGCTATAGCACATCAAACTAGCAAGTTTCCCTGCTCTCACACCTTGTATATCTGCACAAACATGTCTATCACGCCCCAACCATGTCTATCACACTAGGGTTTCCATGGCTGCAGCCAATCTTGGCCAGACCTAGCGAGGGCTTACAGATTGGTTTGTTATGACGTCAGAGGCCACATACACACACTTTGTTACTGAACCTTAACAGCTGTTCAGCCCAAAAAATTTTGATTAAGTAATATATGACCGTTGGGCACAAATGTATTCACAAAACTTTTTAAGATTTAGCAGTGCTGGTAAAGGCTTCAATGTGCCGGGGAGTACCATTACCTCTTCACGAACAGGTTTTAGGGCCCAGCCCAAGGAAAACATTCTCGTCAGCTGTCCATATATAAACATATATAAACCATATATAAGCAATGATGACACGTGCATACAGTTGATTATGTCATGTGGTTAGTCATAATGGAGTCGTTTTCAATCATTATACAGGAGAACCTCGTTTATCCGGCACCCTCGGGGGGGAGCGCATGCCGGATAACTCATTTTGCCGTTGTTTTGAGAGTTACTCTTATGGAATCGCCCAAAATCCCTTTTTTTTCTATACACATCAAAGGAACTGGCCAAGGGCACAACAAAAATGGGTAACACAAGGCCCGCTTAGTTGCCAGTCCCTATGAAGAAGACAGTAAGAGAATAAAATAAAAAAGAGGGGTGAGCCAATTTTGTTCGGGAGGTGTCTTGTTACTCTTCTCTTGAAAAGATATAAGTCATAGGAAAGTGGACAACTAGAAACAGGAAGAGAGTTCCAGAGTTTACCAGTGAAAGGGATGAAAGAGTAAGGATACTGATTAACTCTTGCATTAGGAAGATGGACAGAATAGGGATGAGAATGAGTAGAGTCTTGTGCAGCGAGGTCACGGGAGGGGGGGGGGGGGCATGCAGTTAGCAAGTTCAGAAGAGCAGTGAGCATGAAAATAACGGTAGAAGAGAGCAAGAGAAGCAACATTGCGGCGGTGATTTAAAGATTGAAGATAGTCAGTCAGAGGAGAGGAGTTGATGAGACGAAAAGCTTTTGACTCAACCCTGTTTAGGAGAGCTGTATGAGTGGATCCTCCCCAAACATGTGAGACATACTCCATACATGGGCGGATAAGGCCCCTGTAGAGAGCAAGCAATTGGGAGGGAGAAAAAAAAAGGACGCAGATGCCACAGGACACCTAACTTCTTAGAAGCTGTTTTAGCAAGAGATGAGATGTGGGATTTCCAGTTCAGATTTTTAGTAAGGGATAGTCCTAGAATGTTCATTGTAGAAGAAGGAGACAGTTGAGTGTCATTGAAGAAGAGGGGATAGTTATCTGGTAGGTTTTGTCGAGTAGATAGGTGAAGAAATTGGGTTTTTGAGGCATTGAACAAAACAAGGTTTGCTTTGCCCCAGTCAGAAATTATAGAAAGATCAGAAGTTAGGCGCTCGGTGGCATCTCTCCGTGAATCACTTAGTTCCTGTTGAGTTGGACGTCTAATAAACGACGTTGAAAAATGCAGGGTAGAATCATCAGCGTAGGAGTGGATAGGGCTTTGAGTTAGACTTAGAAGATCATTAATGAATAATAGAAAGAGAGTGGGTGATAGGACAGAACCCTGGGGAACACCACTATTGATAGATTTAGGAGAAGAACAATGTCCGTCTACAGTAGCTGCAATAGAACGGTTTGAAAGGAAACTTAAGATGAAGGTACAGAGAGGATAGAAACCGAATGAGTGTAGTTTGGAAATTAAAGATTTGTGCCAGACTCTATGAAAAGCTTTTGACATTTCAAGGGCAACAGCATGTCAAGGGCAACAGCAAAAGTTTCACTGAAACCCCTAAAGGAGGATGACCAAGATTCAGTTAGGAAAGCTAGAAGATCGCCAGTAGATCGCCTTTTACGGAAACCGTACTGACGATCAGATAGAAGATTGTGAGCAGAGTTGCTTAAGAATCTTCTTATGAACCCTCTCACGCACGTGACGTGATTTGCGTCAAAACGGGCCCGTCTACATCTGAACTTTTGACGCGATTCACGTAAAAAAATTTGTAAAAATTCCCCAAAAATAAAGTATTTATCAGAATTGCGTCACAATTTTCTGCGTCAAAGATCCAAGCTAGACCTATAAAATAAACTAATTATCAACTCTCTCGTGAGAGTGGATTTGAAATGATAAGGGCTTGTGTCTCAGTTTCCTATCAGCAGGCAGCCTGTGAGCGCGGACTGTCGTCCCTTTAAAATGTGTCCCCAGGTGGCCATACTGGCCATATGAAAATTATAATGGTAGCGTTGGAATCCTCATAAAAATCCGCTTTTATTGGCATATAAACCATAAAAAGTTGACTCAGGAAGTTTCGAGCTACGAAGTGGTGAACGTAAGTATTTCTTATTTCTCTTTACTCAATGTTTTTTTCGGATTCGGTAAATTCCACTATTTATTTGCATTTCTTGTTATTTTTATTCTTTCATAAGGCAGAATAATCTCTTGCAAAACCAATGATATATAATAATGCCAGGGAAAAAAAATACACGTTGGCGAAATTGATAACATAAAAAAAATTCGCCGCACAGTCAGGCCATTTTGCGGGGCCCCTTAGGGAGCCCCAGACGGATGTTGCAGTGGATGGAGAAACTTATTAAACTTTTCGTGCGTCAGAGGGTTAAGTATAGATTCAAAAACTTTAAGAAGGCAGGAAATCAAAGCTTGTTAACTTGTTAACTCTTCCCCTGTTTATTTCACCTGGGAAAGACATTTTGATCAGTTTTCAATCCTTTGATTATTATCATCCTAATTCATTGTCTCTTTTGTGTTCTGATCTCCCAGCACTGCGTCAGGAACACTTTGGTGAGGTTTACAATACTTTCTGTTTCCTTTCTGTCCCCATACAGCCCTAACACCGTACACAGGGCCCCGTCTTTCTGCTCTAGTCTCCTGTCCCACTCCTCTCTGCCTAGAGAATGCATGCTGACACCTGGCGGGAGGCCAGCCGCCGCCAGCAGGGTGAGCAGGTCAAAGGTGGCGACATTCAGGGTGAGGAGTTGAGAGCGTAGCACTACATGGTGGGAGTGGAAGCGCGGACACTGCAGCAGAAAGTGTTCAATAGTCTCAGAGACGTTCCTGCACCAGGGGCAGTGGGGGTCAGGAGACTGACGGAGGTGGTGCAGGTGAACCGTGAGTGTCTTGTGCCCAAATGTAAACAATAGCGCGGACACTGACCAGGGTGACAGGAAACACTAGGGCTGCCGGACAATTTTGTCAATTTATGGACTGGACCAGGCATTTGTCCGGGACTCTGACATATCCCCAGGCCTCGGATTTTGTCCGGTAATCCGATATCCGAGAAATGGAGGTCCGGGAAAACGAGGGTTGTGTGTATATCACTGGCGTAATAAGCCTGGAAGATCGCCACCAAGCAGAGTCGTGATGTCCTTCCATTTGTGCCGCGGTATGTTATATGGATCTATATTCCCTATTTCCTTACATTTTTCAATGTGACGAGGAATAGATCCAGAGTCCAACAGGAAACGTACGTGTATCAATATATAACACTAACATAAGGAATCAATAAAAAGAAACGTGCAAATAGATAGATAAGTAAAAACAACAATTTCTGATAGTTTTTTTTTTCGTTTCAACAGTTCAATAAGGCGCAGCTGCATCATGTAGTGTTTGCAGGCACAGGTCTTGTGAATATTTTTTCAGTGCTGCTACAGTTGAAGCGACCAGCTCACTACTTTTGTGTGGTGCAAGCTGCAAGCCAATCATAAGCTGCAAGCCAATCATAAGCTGCAAGCCAATCATAAGCTGCAAGCCAATCATAAGCTGCAAGCCAATCATAAGCTGCAAGCCAATCATAAGCTGCAAGCCAATCATAAGCTGCAAGCCAATCATAAGCTGCAAGCCAATCATAAGCTGCAAGCCAATCATAAGCTGCAAGCCAATCATAAGCTGCAAGCCAATCATAAGCTGCAAGCCAATCATAAGAAGAACAAGAAAGAAATGAGTGTTGTTTGGAACACTCTCAGACAATTACATGTAGTATTTGCAAGCATGGTTGAAACAGGCATCAATTATTCATACAGTAACATAGGAAACATACTAATCTCAAACTTATTCACTTTACTCTTCTGTTTGGCAGGAAAGTCAGACTCCGTGGACAGTGTACTGCTTGGAACAAAGCGAAAGCCGGCGATTAGGCTTTGATTGAGAGGGGGACGACATGTGGCCAGCTCACTCACACTTTTTGCTTCTCTCTTCTCCAAGAACCTAACATCATCCTGGGAAAAGTAGAATAACATTGAATTATATAAATCTTATAACTACGTATATAGGTCAAAAGAAATCCACAAGATATTATCTTTCTTCATCCTCCACTTGAGTGAGAGATAAGATAAGATTTTCATCCTATCTAGACACTTTGCAAGTACCAACTACAAGGTTATTGACTATACAAAGCGCCGCCACGTCAGCACGAACTAGGCGGACTCGAACCGCTGACCGAATGCACAGGGACGCTGCACATTGCGAGCTCACGTCTCTACCAACCTTGCCACCCTGACGGGCTCCACTTGAGTGACAATTCCAATATACCATGCATGTCAACATTTCTCTACTTCAAAGATTGCTTTTTATATGGCATGGGAGATGCAGGCTATAGACTAAGGAGGATATATAAAACCTATACCTACAGCATAAAGAAGTTCGTGTGAAAAGTTAAGGGACACCAATACCCAATCCCTTAACTTATTGCACAATTATATACATCTTCTAGCCTTCTCTCCTTAAACTTCTGCAACATTCACGGCCTTAGATCTAACTTTCTCTCTGTTGAACATCATCTCTCCTCCTCTAAACCTCATCTTCTTTTCCTCACCGAAACTCAGTTGTCTGTGAGCACTGACAGCAGACCTTTTTCTGTCTCCTCTTACTGTCTCTATTCTCATTTTCAATCCAAAGCTGGCTGTTGCGTATATGTGCGCAATGACATCACTTGCTCTCGTGCCCACGCCCTTGAATCTTCCGAATTTTCTACCATCTGGCTTCGACTTCAATGTCACTCTCTTACTAAATTTATCTGTGCTGTGTATCTCTCACCTAACTCCTCTGACTATGTAAAATTCTTCGACTATTTAACATCAAAAGTGGAGCACATCTCATCTCATTTTCCTTTAGCTGAAATTTCCATTCTTGGGGACTTCAATGTTCACCACCAGCTTTGGCTATCATCTTCTTTCACTGACCAACCTGGTGAACAAGCCTACAACTTTTCTATCCTCCAAGACCTAGAGCAGCGGTGCAGCACCCTACCCGTATTCCTGACCGCCTTGGAGACACATCCAACATTCTTGATCTTTTCCTAACTACTAACCCTTTTGCTTACTCTGTGAAACTATTCTCTCCGTTGGGTTCCTCCGATCACAATCTTATTTCTGTAACCTGTCCTATCGCTCCGGTGCCACCTCGGGACCCACCTAAGCGGAGGTGCTTCTGGCACTTCAACTCAGCTAAGTGGGAAGACCTAAGGCAGTACTACTCTGATTTTCCATGGAATGATTACTGCTTCCATGTCAAAGACCCATCTCTTTGTGCAGAGCGCATAGCTGAGGTCATAGTCTCTGGCATGGAGGCGTACATTCCACACACTTTCTCTAATCCTAAAGCCTGTCAACCTTGGTTTAACTCTGCTTGTTCTCATGCTGTCCGAGATAGAGAGTGGCTCACAACGGTACCGTAAGCATCCATCTCCTGAAACTCGTGCACTTTATATTTCTGCCTGTAATCATGCCAAATCTTTACTTCAACTTACCAAAAACTCTTTCATTCATAGAAAATGTCAAAATCTTTCCAAATCAAATTCCTCTCGTGACTTCTGGCATCTAGCTAATAACATCTCTAACAATTTTTCTTCTTCATCTTTCCCTCCTATGCTTCACCCAGATGGCTCCACAGCTGTCTCATCTACTTCTAAAGCTGAACTCTTCGCTCAAACCTTTGCTAAAAATTCCACTCTGGTTGATGAAGGGCTTGTTCCTCCTTCTCCTCCACCCTCTGACTATATTATGCCTGTCATTAAGATCCTTCGGAATGATGTTTTCTTTGCCTTTTCTGGCCTAGATCCTCGGAAGGCTTACGGTCCTGACGGAGTCCCTCCTATTGTTCTCAAAAACTGTGCTTCTGTGTTTGCACCTTGCCTGGTCAAACTTTTCCATCTCTGTCTATCTACTTCCACCTTTCCTTCTTGCTGGAAGTTTGCTCACATCCAACCTGTTCCTAAGAAGGGTGACCGTTCTAATCCTTCAAACTACTGTCTTATAGCTTTGACTTCCTGCCTTCTTAAAGTTTTTGAATCTATACTTAACCCTCTGACGCACGAAAAGTTTAATAAGTTTCTCCGTCCACTGCAACATCTGTCTGGGGCTCCCTAAGGGGTCCCGCAAAATGGCCTGACTGTGCGGCGAATTTTTTTTTTATGTTATCAATTTCGCCAACGTGTATTTTTTTTTCCTGGCATTATTATATATCATTGGTTTTGCAAGAGATTATTCTGCCTTATGAAAGAATAAAAATAACAAGAAATGCAAATAAATAGTGGAATTTACCGAATCCGAAAAAAAACATTGAGTAAAGAGAAATAAGAAATACTTACGTTCACCACTTCGTAGCTCGAAACTTCCCGAGTCAACTTTTTATGGTTTAATGCCAATAAAAGCGGATTTTTATGAGGATTCCAACGCTACCATTATAATTTTCATATGGCCAGTATGGCCAGCTCGGGACACGTTTTAAAGGGACGACAGTCCGCGCTCACAGGCTGCCTGCTGATAGGAAACTGAGACACAAGCCCTTATCATTTCAAATCCACTCTCACGAGAGTTGATAATTAGTTTATTTTATAGGTCTAGCTTGGATCTTTGACGCAGAAAATTGTGACGCAATTCTGATAAATACTTTATTTTTGGCGAATTTTTACAAGTTTTTTTACGTGAATCGCGTCAAAAGTTCAGATGTAGACGGGCCCGTTTTGACGCAAATCGCGTCACGTGCGTGAGAGGGTTAATAAGAAGATTCTTAAGCATCTATCTGCTCACAATCTTCTATCTGATCGTCAGTACGGTTTCCGTACAGGGCGATCTACTGGCGATCTTCTAGCTTTCCTAACTGAATCTTGGTCATCCTCCTTTAGGGGTTTCAGTGAAACTTTTGCTGTTGCCCTTGACATGCTGCTGCCCTTGACATATCAAAAGCTTTTGATAGAGTCTGGCACAAATCTTTAATTTCCAAACAACCCTCATTCGGTTTCTATCCTTCTCTCTGTACCTTCACCTTAAGTTTCCTTTCAAACCGTTCTATTGCAGCTACTGTAGACGGACATTGTTCTTCTCCCAAATCTATCAATAGTGGTGTTCCCCAGGGTTCTGTCCTATCATCCACTCTCTTTCTATTATTCATTAATGATCTTCTAAGTCTAACTCAAAGCCCTATCCACTCCTACGCTGATGATTCTACCCTGCATTTTTCAACGTCGTTTATTAGACGTCCAACTCAACAGAAAATAAGTGATTCACGGAGAGATGCCACCGAGCGCCTAACTTCTGATCTTTCTATAATTTCTGATTGTGGCAAAGCAAACCTTGTTTTGTTCAATGCCTCAAAAACCCAATTTCTTCACCTATCTACTCGACAAAATGTACCAGATAACTATCCCCTCTTCTTCAATGACACTCAACTGTCTCCTTCTTCTACAATGAACATTCTAGGACTATCCTTTACTAAAAATCTGAACTGGAAATCTCACATCTCATCTCTTGCTAAATAAACTTCTAAGAAGTTAGGTGTCCTGTGGCGTCTGCATCCTTTTTTTTCTCCCTCCTAATTGCTTGCTCTCTACAGGGGCCTTATCCGCCCATGTATGGAGTATGTCTCACATGTTTGGGGAGGATCCACTCATACAGCTCTCCTAAACAGGGTTGAGTCAAAAGCTTTTCGTCTCATCAACTCCTCTCCTCTGACTGACTGTCTTCAATCTTTAAATCACCGCTGCAATGTTGCTTCTCTTGCTCTCTTCTACCGTTATTTTCATGCTCACTGTTCTTCTGAACTTGCTAACTGCATGCCTCCCCCCTTCCGGCGGCCTCGCTGCACAAGACTTTCTACTCATTCTCATCCCTATTCTGTCCATCTTCCTAATGCAAGAGTTAATCAGTATCCTTACTCTTTCATCCCTTTCACTGGTAAACTCTGGAACTCTCTTCCTGTTTCTATTTTTCCACTTTCCTATGACTTAAATCTTTTCAAAAGAAGAGTAACAAGACACCTCCCGAACTAAATTGGCTCACCCTCTTTTTTATTTTATTCTCTTACTGTCTTCTTTATAGGGACTGGCAACTAAGCGGGCCTTGTGTTACCCATTTTTGTTGTGCCCTTGGCCAGTTCTTTGTGATGTAAAAAAAAAAAATAAATAATAATAATAATAATAATAATAATAATAATAATTATAAATGATTGACTTACCAACTTGTTTTTGTGCTGGGTGTTATGAGCTTTCCCCATCAAATACTCATCCTCATCAAGGTGTTTGTTGCTACTTATCACTTGGATTGCTGCTTTAAACAAATTTTAAAAAATTCACATTAGAAACAAAGTACCAAATTTTATTTAATTAACGCTGGCATTAAAACCCCCAGATGTATAGTAAAGAAATTTCTAAAAAATATAAAAAAATTAAAAAATTAAAAATATATAAAAAAAAAAAAAAATCTAAAGGATATAAAAACATCTCGTCTAAAAGTATAAGTAAATCCATAATATAAGTAAAACGTTTTGATGAATTCGCCATGGGTTATAATTTCCAAGACTGAAAAAGTTTGTGATACGTGTGACAGCCTGGTGGTAAATGATACGTAAACACTAGCAGACAATAGGTGGCGTTGACGCCAATCTGCCGAGGCGGAAGTTGCCGCGGAACGGCTCCCGCCAGTCTTGGTGGCAGACTCACATAGTCTTAGCTTGTGATACGTGGGGCAGCCTGGTGGTAAATGATACATCAACACTAGCAAACGATAGGTGGTGCTGTTGGTGGCAATCTGCCGAGGAGGAAGTTGCCGCGGAACGGCTCCCGCCAGTCTTGGCGGCAGTCTCATTCTAACATTCGTCTTGGAAGACGCATGAGTATTTTTCAGGGTATTTTATGAGTAAAAAAGTGTGTCTTATAAGCCGTAAAATACGTTAAGTACCCTCCAGAGTTTCACGCTATCGAGTTTCGCGCTAAGTCCTAAATTCTTGCCATCCCGACTTTCGCGCATTATCTCCCCGAGTTTTGCACTGCTTCATACGTTGTTGTTTTGTTTTTTGTTTTTTTTACATTTGTGCCTATAGCGCCGTTAGGCAGTGACCTCTATGAGTGGGATGGTAGGCACTGGAGGTTCACTCTAGGGCTGTGATGGTTGCCTTCGCACGTGGTGGCGCAGGCAGGATTTTTATAAAAGTTAATGGGCAGCATGTGGGTGTTCTTAGGCCACTCGACGGTGCAGAGAAACATTTTAAGGGGATTTTACACCCCTCATCAAGGATCGAACTCGGGTCACCGAGAACGCGAGAAACAGAAAGACACTTTGGTGGGAGAGACACCGCCTCTCCCAGCGGTGGGAGAGGCGGTGTCTCTCCCACCGTGTTTTTCTGTTGTTCTGTTCCCATGTTGTTTGGCGTATCGTGCAACTTTTAGCTTGTATTAGATATTATTAGTAAATAGTTTTGATGAATTCGCCATGGGTGATAATTTCCAGGACTGAAAAGAGCTTGTGACACGTGTGTGACAGCCTGGTGGTAAATGATACATCAACATTAGCAGACAATAGATGGCACTATTGGCGGCAATCTGCCGCGCCTCAGACGCGGAACGTAAACATTACAGCGTGAGGAGAGATTAGTTGATTTGAATGTCTTATGGTATTTGAAATACTTGTAACAGGTTTCACTGAGGTACTGAGTACTGAGGAACTACAACATTCATCTTGGAAGACGCTTGAGTATTTTTCAGGGTATTTTGGGGGGGGAAAAGTTAGTCTTATAACCCGTAAAATACGGTACTACACCTCGCACCGGAATAAATAAGCATTTTTTCAGTGTTTTCAATACCAGAGTTTCGTGATCCTCGAGTTTAGCGCTGTGCCTGCGGTAGTTTAGCGCTGTGCCTGCGGTAGTTTAGCGCTGTGCCTGCGGTAGTTTAGCGCTGTGCCTGCGGAAGAAAGCAAGCGCAACACTCAGGAGGGTACTGTAGATTATATTGAGTTGGAGTGAAATCGAACTGAAATTTTTGTGCATCACTGAAACATGTCTTTTTGAGGCCGATGTTAACATGATAGAGGTGGCTTTGCCCAAGACTCATTGATTGCTCCGTGCCCCCAGACCATTTTGTATGGGTGATAGAGGGGGAGAAGTTGCTGTAATTTACTCTCTGCCCCTTCCCAACAATAGATATCACCACTAAATTTGAATGAGTCATCATTTGAATGCATGTAAGTTGTACTAAACAGAGACTGCTCCATCTTGCAAGATGCTCTAGTTTATTGTCCTGGTCATCTTGGTACAGATTGGCATTTTACTTGATGAGTTTCAGTCTATTATTGAATTGTTTTCCAGTAGGAAAGGAAAACTTTTTGATTTGTGGTGATTCATATTACTGGGTTGATGATCCGACATGCGAGCCCCATTCCACTAAATTTATGGAGATTCTGGATGTTAGTAATTTTCTAAATCATATTCTTGTACATAGGGGCCATTCAAGCTTTGTACTGTTGGGGGAGAATTTTTTACCTCTCCCCCTTCGTAGCTTGTAACATATCACACCACCTTTGAAAATATTAAGCATACTTCCAAAAGAGGCTCTCCATTTTTTAAGATACAATAATACGGTTGAAGTCCAAACTCGGTCAACCTCGGACCAGGCCGAGCCGAGTATTGGAATTTTCCACTTTTAGAACTTTAGTTATATAAGGGGAAAAAAAGCATGAAATCGCTGTGAAACAATATTGCATGTAAAGTACACAAATTCATGTACATTAACTCAATTCACACCACTGAAATAACAAAACAATCGCGTTGAGAACAGGGCCTAGTGTGGTGGCACCCATGGACTACCGCAACTACCCCCGGTTTTGGGTTGTCCTGGTGCTTTTGAAAATCCGAAACATAGCCGAGTTTTGGTTTGCCCGAGTCTTGGATGCCATTTTTGAGATTCAACTATATAGGCCTAAGTCAGTAGAACCAGTTGGGGAGCTGGTTTAGTTGCCGATGATCCGAATATGCGGCTGGCTGTACTGGGTTACATGTTACCAGTAGCAGGGCATGTGTTGTTTACGTTCCGCACCTGAGAGCTTGGCAGATTGCCGCCAATAGCACCATCTATCGTCTGCTAGTGTTGATGTATCATTTACCACCAGACTGTCACACACGTATCACAAGTTCTGTTCAGTCCTGGAAATTATCACCCATGGCGAATTCATCAAAACAGTTTACTAATAATATCGCATACAAGCTAAAAGTTGTACGATACGCCAGAGAACATGGGAACAGAACAACAGAAAGACACTTCGGTGGGAGAGACACTCTTCCACAGCTGGGAGAGGCGGTGGCCGAGTGGTTAGCGTCTTGTAGTGGTGAGCTCAATCTCCCGAGTTGGAATCCTGCCGAGGCAACTCTTTGGGTACTTCTTAGTGTAAGGGTACCACGCTCGGCTCACAACCGAGAAGGCCCGGGTTCGATCCCCGGGCGGAGCGAAAATAGATGGGCTGTTTCCTTAAAAAAATCTGAGCCCCTGTCCACCCAGCAGTGAATGGGTACCCGAGTGTTAGCATGGGTTTGTGACCGTGCCTCCCGGGGTGGTGGCTTCGGCCAACACTAGAGGAGAGGAGAGGAGAGAGGAGAGGAGAGGAGGAAGAGGAAGATTAGGAGAGGGGAGGACCTATAGATAGTATGCACTGACGTCACGACGAAGCTCCGCCCCGAGCACATGGGTGGCCGACAGTGGCCGTGCGGTGATGTAAACAAAGGGCATTGCTTTCCCTGTCAACGCGGTACTCACGCTTACTAATCTCTTTTTTGAGGGCTGGGAAAGTGATTGATGGTGTTCATCTGCCAAACTATGTCCTCCAGATGTTGGACTCTGGATCTATTCCTCATTACATTGAAAAATGTAAGTAAATAGGGACTATAGATCCATATAGATACCGCCTCCTCGGGGAGGCGGTAGCGGAGGGGTTAGCGTCTCCGACTGGCATTCTCGGTAACCCAGAGTTCGATCCCCGAAGAAACCCAAAACCTTTCTGCACCGTCGAGTGGCCTAAGAACACCCACATGGCCTGTCCATCAACTCTACCTTCGATTGCGAGTGCATCGGACGAGTGCATCGGAGGACACAGGGGGGCAGCATGAGCCTCTAATCACAGGCGTCACTATAAGAATCCTGCCTGCGTCACCAACGGGCGAGGGCCAACCATCACATTCCTCAAGTGAACCTCCAGAGACTACCATCCGATCCCTGGGTCACCACTGCCTACAGGCGCTATAGGCATAAGTGTAAAAAAAAATATATATATATATATATATACAGGAGAACCTCGTTTATCCGGCACCCTCGGGGGGGAGCGCATGCCGGATAACTCATTTTGCCGTTGTTTTGAGAGTTACTCTTATGGAATCCCCAAAATCCTTTTTTTTTTTTTTTTTTTTTTTTTTTTTTTTTTTTTTTTTCCCATCACAAGGAACTGGCCAAGGGCACAACAAAAATGGGTAACACAAAGCCTGCTTAGTTGGCAGTCCCTATAAAGAAGACAGTCAGAGAATAAAATAAAAAAGTGGGGTGAGCCAATTTAGTTCGGGAGGTGGAAGGAGGTTTAGCTTCGGGAGGTGTTACTCTTCTTTTGAAAAGATGTAAGTCATAGGAAAAGTGGAAAAAATAGAAACAGAAGAGAGTTCCAGGGTTATCAGTGGGGAAAAAAAAAAAAAAAAAAAAAAAAAAAAAAAAAAAAAAAAAAAAAGCCTGGGTCGATACTGCAGTTGTTTTGAGGCTGCGTTGTTTTAAAATGCCGGTTAAACGAGGTTCTCCTTATATGATAAACAGTTCTATATGATAGTCCCTAGACCACTATATCTCTTTGTCGGTGCCACGGCAGGCCCCTATGCCAGCCCGCAATTTCCCAAAACATTGTTGTCGTGTGAAAACAGTCCAGAGATACAGTGGTCTATGACACAACAAATCAAGTAGAGGGAGGGGATCTCCCCCCGTAATCCAGAGACTTTGGACAAATGGCCTTCATACGCATAAAGTGATGAATCAGCAACACTAGAGGATGGGACACCCAGTGAAATGGGAGGGACATACTGTGTGAGAGAAAGGGCGCCAGAAGACACGAGGCGGGTTACAGCGGGCAAGGACAAGGAATAAATGGAGACTCACCTGTCGCGGCAATCACCATAATGTCACTATTGGGCGATACCAGATTCAATAAACTAAAATAATTACAACTCTTATTTGTAAGTACCAAATGCGACCATTCTTGACTTTTCCATTTTTTTTTTTAAATTAACCCTATCTCCACTTATTGAGTGAATTTCCATTCCAGGAGGCATCAAGATAGATAGATAGATGGCCACTGCAGATAGTGTGCCAGACCATTATAGAAAGGGTCCAGGAACCAGCAGGCACAAGACATCTTATCATTATTTTGGTTACATTTACATTGCAGTGTACCCCCCCCCCCCCCCCCCCTCAATGCCAAGACAGGGAAGTTGGCGGTGTCTTGCATCCGTCACGCGCCTTGACTAATTTCAGTTTAATTCCCTTAGGGCGCTGACTATGGTGAACTAATTGAAAAAAGGTGTCGAAAAGTCACTCACGGCCTTGACTTCCTGCTTTGCACTTCAACTCATTAGTCATAATGGTCCCCCCCAGTGACCAGGACATTTTGCTTCTAGCGGTCACTCCCGGTTCCAATTTACCAAAACGTCACCAAACCATTTTGGAAAGTGTTTTTGCTCAGTTGGATATGGCGTCTAGCCCACAGTTGGACGCAGACCAGATCACCCATATTCACACCTCCTTCATATAAGATCAGTTTTATTAAAAAAAAAAATTGTCTTTTTTTTTTTTCTTTTCTTTTTTTTTTTTTTTTTTTTTTTTTTTTTTTTTTTCTTTTTTTTTTTTTTTTTTTTTTTTCTTTTTTTTTTTTTTTTTGTTTTTTGAGGGGACTGTGTAGCTCAACGAAACGGTTGAGCGGGGGCTTAATGTTACAGTGTACTGTACAAGTACACTGATACAAGTCCCCAGTCCAGATCACAGGGGAGGAGGAGCAGGAGAAGGACGAGAGGAGGAGGAGGAACAAGAGAGGACAAGCAGGGAAGGAGGAGCAGGAGGAGGAGGAACAAGAGAAGAAGGTGCAGGAGGAATAGAGAAAGAAGGGGCAGGAGGAGGAGGAAGCAGGAGAAGGAACGAACAGGGGAGTAGGAGCAGGAGCAGGAGGAGCAGGAGAAGAGGTGAGGAGGAGCAGGAGCAGAAGGACGAGCAGGAGAAGAGACGAGCAGGAGGAGGACGAGCAAGAGAAGGACGAGCAGGCGGAACAGGGTAGAAGGGACGAGCAGGATGAATACAGGAGCAGGAGGAGCAGGAGGAGCAGGAGGAGGAAGGACGAGCAGGAGGAGCAGCAGGAGAATGACGAGCAGGAGGAGGCGGAGCAGGAAGCAGGAGGAGCAGAAGGTGGTGGTGGTCACTGGTGGTGATAGTAAGTGAAGAAAGTGGGGAAACAGGAAGAGGTAGGAGTTAGGATGGAGAGCAAGAGAAGAAGAAGAAGGTGGTGGTGGTGGTGGTGGTGGTGGTGCGGGAAAGAAGGAAGGGAAGAGGTAGGAGTTAGCAGCAGCTAGGAGTATTTGTGGAAAAAAAAGAAATAGAACTACAAAGTTCCTTCTTCATAAATCAAAGCTGCTGCCTAACTCTACCTCTTCCGATCACTGCTGTCCTGATTTGGCTTGGTCAATCAGGTGTTTTTAAGACATCATTACTATTGCCACCCTACCTGTTTGCGTGCACCTTCATCTGTATATCAGACTCAAGGGTCTGAAGCAGAAGGGAATCACAATGAAACTGAAGACCTTCACGCCGCCATCAATGGCAGACCCAGCACAACAGGCCCCAAGGCGGTCAACAAGAGCTGCCCCGCCCTCTACGCCCCGAGCTGCTGCTGCGGCACTCCGGGCGCTGTGATAAACCTTCCACAGCGACGTGGTGGACCCGACCCGCCACCCTCCTTATGGGCTCCGACAAAGAATGAGAAACGACCACCTCCTGGCGAGGCGTACGGAAGCGCCGCGTGTTTCTTTCACGGGGGACGCCTTGCCCTCGGCCCACGTGCCTACCCAGCTGGAGCCGGCCAGGCCCTGCGCGCGTGCCCGCGTCCTTCTGAACGACGCGGCACAGCTGTGCAAGGACAACGTGCCAAGGGCAACAAGCGGCCAACGTGGGGTGGTGTACACGATGGGATCCGAAACCTGAGCAAGACCGCCACATGAAGGGCCGGCGAGGTGGGCTTCGTCTGCGCAAGGAGGTGCGCAAGGATCTCGTTCAAACCGGCGGGACGACAGGGTCATGGACCGCCTCAATAACCCAAGAGGAAGGTCCTCTCACGCAAGTCGGAGCCGGAGAAGCAGCAGCAGGGCCAAGGAGATCGGCAGCAGCAGAAGACCGAGGATAAGTTGCGAAGAAAAGAAAGCAGAAGCAGGAGCAGCAAGGATAGGAGCAGCAGGACGAGGCTGCTCGCACCCCGAAGAAGTCTCTTGACACCGCATTAGGTCATCAAGGTGCAAGCAGCCTCCCGCCGCCCACTGTCACCGCCGGCAAGCTGCGGACGTAGGGGCGGAGAGCGGCGCGAGGAGGATAGCTCAGACTTAGAGTGTGATGAAGAGAAGGAAACAAGGCAGGAGACAGCAGTTGCCGGAAGACAGAGACAACGTGCGGCTTCCCGGTGAGCGCAGAGAAGGAGAAGCGTGCTGAGGGCTTGCCCGCCACGGTGGAGCGACGCTTTGACGTGAGCGGCGCTCCCACGCAAGGGCGTAGGCGAGGAATTTGGCACCGTCACGGGGGCACCCGGAGAGTGACTTACGCCCTTGCCGAGGCTCAAGAAGCTGCAGGTTTCCTGAGAAGCCAGAAGGCAGCGGCACGTAGCCTGCAGGACAACAGGGCAGCAAGGGCCGGCAAGGGTCAGAGAGGCAAAGGGAGCCAGCACAATGGGCTCCTCCAAACAGAAGAGAAAGAGTGAAAGACCCAGGCCCGCGACGCCGGAACTCCCATCAGGAGTGAGCAGATTCTAAACATCTGCCGAATGGACACCGCTAAGTGGCAAAAAAAAAAAGAAATGAAATAAAAAAAAAAAAAAAAACAAAAAAAAAAAAATAAAATAAAATAAAAAATAAAAATAAAATTAAAAATAACTACAAAAATACAATAAAAAAAAAAATTAAAAAAATTACTATTAAAAAAATAAAAATAAAAGACAATAAAAAAATAAAAAAATAAAAATACAATAATAAAATAAAAATTAAAAATCTTGGAAAAAAAAAGAATAAAAAAAGAATCGCGAGAGGGCGTGGCAGTGCCTGGCAGTGAAGGAGGCAGCCTCACGTCATTATACTACAGGACAAACAGGTTTGACGTTTCATGAGTTGGGTTTGTATTCTTAACGTGTTTGCGTGGCGAACCTGGTGATGAGTTGTGGTGAGCCAGAGCCGTCACGGCGAGGCTGTGTTCTGCTCACACATGGTGTTCTAAACCTACAAGTTATAGATTGGTGTTTCGTGCCAGCCAGAATGTGAGGCAAGCAAACTTTGACGTGTTCAATGATTATATAGTCAGTATGCTTTTTGTCACTATATATAAAAAACCCAAAACCATCAATTCTTTCCTTCCTCCCTTTCCTTGTCCCCCTCCCCCATGCCGGCTCCATGAACACCTCCCACAGCGTCCCTCTCTGCCAGTGTTTGACTTCCTCCCCACCTTATCCACTATCCACCGTTTCCTTATTCTCACCACAACGTTACACACTGATCCTATTTCTTCTCATCCACCGCCTATATTTCTGTCCTGACTTTTTTTGCTTTTTCCTTCCATCAATTCAGGTTTCATTGATAATAATAATAATGAATAATAATACTAATAAATAATAATAATAATAACAACCAAATACCAATAACAATAATAATAATGTAATGAATAATAATATACAATAACAATAACAATAATAATAATAATAATATAATAAATAATAATAATAATAGTAATAATAGTAATAATAGTAATAATGAATACTAATTAATAATACTAATACTAATACTAATAAATAACTAATAATAATAAATAATGATAATAATAATAATAATACTAATAATAATATAATATAAATACTAATACTACAGGGAGAACCTCGTTTATCCGGCACCCTCGGGGGGGGGAGCGCATGCCGGATAACTCATTTTGCCGTTGTTTTAAGAGTTACTCTTATGCGAATCGCCCAAAAGTCCCTTTTTTTTGTTGTTTTTTTTTTTTTTTTTCACGCAAGGAACGCCAAGGGCACAACAAAAATGGTAACACAAACCGTCGCTTAGTTGCAGTCCCTATAAAGAAGAAACAGTTCTGCAGATCAAAATAAAAAAGAGGGGTGAGCCAATTTAGTGGAGGGAGTGTCTTGTTACTCTTCTTTTGAAAGATTAAGCATAGGAAAGTGGAAAAATAGAAACAGGAAGAGTAGTTCAGAGTTTATCAGTGAAAAAAAAAAAAAAAAAAAAAAGCCTGGAGTCGATTAGTGCCGTTGTTTTGAGGCTGCCGTTGTTTTGAATGCGGTTAAATGAGGTCTCCTGTACATAATTATTATTAAGAAGTTCATATTAATTTAAAATTGCGATGCCCACCTCTGGCCTAACGGTGACTATAGGACACACACACCAAAAAAACAAAAAAACAAAAACAAACAAAAACAAAAAAAAATGGTTCAAGCGTGCGAAAATCGGGGAGATAATGCATGAAAGTCGGGATGATAAGAATTAGGACTCGGACGAAACTCGAGGACGCGAAACTGGGATTAGCGTGAACTAAGGAGGGTACTGTATATTATGCCGTTATTAATCTTCATACTCACATGTTTTCTTTGCCTCTGGCCTAGAACTCGTGAACGCGATGCTTTAGGTCCTGACGGAGTGTAGATATCCTATTGTTCTCAAAAATCTGTGTCCTTGTGTCGCACCGCCTAGTCAAATCTTCCATCGGTCTATTATTTCCATTCTTTTGTGCGAAGTTGCTCACACACACAACTGCGCGCTCTAAGAAGGGGACGTTTAATATTGCAACTCGACCTATAGCTGACTTACTGCTTTCTAAAAGGTTCTGCACACTATACTTATTATTAAGAGATTCTTAAGATCATGCCAAGATTCTAATCTGCTGTACGTACGGTTTCGACTTGGGCCATCTACTGGCGATCTTCAAGCTTCCAACTGAATCGTTCATAATCCTTAGGGTTCAGTCAAACTTTTGCTGTTGCCCTTGAAATATCAAAAAGCTTGATAGAGTTGGCAAATTTTAATACTCCAAAACATCCCTCATTCGGTCTATCCTTTTCTCTGTACTTAACCTAAGTTTCCTTCAACACGTTCTATTGCAGCGCACTTAGACGAAACATGTTCTCTCCTAATCTACAATAGTGGCTGTTCCCAGGGTTCTGTCCTATCACACACTGCATCTGGTTCATATTATGTAACCCTTGCAGTCTGTAGACCAAAGACCTATCCATCCGTACTGCTGATGATTCTACCGCCTTTTACACTCGTGTTATTCTGACGCCAACGCAACAGGAACTAAGTGGATTACAAAGGAGATGCCCGAGCGCCTAAATCTTCATCTTTTAACTTGATTTTGGGTAAGCCCAAACCTGTTTTGTTCCGATCGCCCGTCCCCAAAAACCACACTTCTTCACGACACGCTAATCCACAAAACTCACCAGTCACTATCCACTTCTTACATGACAACCTGTGCTTCACACACAATGAACAACGCTAGGCTATCTTTACTAAAAATCAGAACGCGGACATCCCCATCTAATCTCTCGCCCAAAAGCCTTCTAAGAAGTTAGGTGTCTGTGGGCATCTGTCTTTCTTCTCCCTTCCAGCTGATGCTCTGGAAAGGGCCTTAACCGCAAGTATGTGTGAGTATAGGTATCACATGTTTGGGGAGGAACCACTCATCTCTGCTCTCTAAAACAGGGTTGAGTCAAAAGCTTTTCATGCATCAACACGACACCATTTCTGTCGATTATCGTCCTTAATGCTTTAACTCACCGCCGATAAATGCACTTTTCTGCTCTCCTTCCTACATTAGTTAGCCGCAATGCTTTTGTGGACACTTGCTAACTGCAAGCTCCCCCCTCCGCCCCGGCCTCGCTGCACAAGACTGTCTATCATTTTCAGCACCATATTCTGGCACACGACTTCCTAAGCAAGAGGTCTCCTATCAGTAATCATATCACTATAGTGTGTATTTTTTTTCCATCAGACGCTTTAACTCTTCACCTTTCACTGGTAAGTTCTGGAACACCTTTCTGGTCGACACGCAGGTCAAACCTTCTCGACTTAAATTTTTTCATGCGAGGAGTGACAAAGACACCCCCGATTCTCAAATTTGGCCAAACCAACTTCTTATCATTTACGTCTTCTTTATAGAGACTAGCACAAGTGGTTTTTGTGACGTTTCTTTGCCTTGCCAGGGGGTTGATGCCTTTATGCCTAAAAATATATTCACACACACCAATGATACACCTCCATCACTCTTAACATACAATATCTTAAACTCATCAATTCATTGTAACAACACCAATATTCATTAAACACGCACAGTTATCCACACTACACAACACACCTCATTAACACGCACATCCCCAGCTGATGGGGTAGATCGCGCCTCGTGCACATGTTACAGCACGTCTGCGGGTTTAACCAGCAAAAAATGATTAGAGGATGCATTGGATCCGGTGGGCTTTTACTATATATTTTCCGCAGCGCTGGTCAGTTTCTAATAAAAGATAAATAATATGTAACATAAATTCATTCACCCACACACTCACTCCCTGCTCACGCACATTTTCCTGAGAAGCTCTCGCCACTGTAAGTGTGTCACTCTGTGTACCCCCACTCCCCTCCGTTTCAATCTCTCTTACATTCAATCTCACCACCAGTTCCGTCTTGTTTCTTTTCCATCACATAGGTTCACACCCCTTTGGGCAGGAATGAAATGGTAAAGATGGAGGAAAACGCTATTCGATGCGGTGGCCCCGTTTTCATCCCGTCGGTATACCTTTGATGTATGTGTGTGTGGTAGGGAACCACGTTCACCGTGACACAGGGCTAGTGGACACAGCACAGGTTACACAGTTACCTTACCCAGGTTTTCCAGGTACCCATTTATCAACACACAGCCAGACACGTGATGAACAAGCGAGTGAGGCTTTCCCTGGCGGGATTGAACCAGGCCTGCAGATTGGTAAGCAGGCCGCTAGCCACTCCACACGAGGCAAACAGGGAGGAAGGAATCACTCGCCCACCTAAAGGGAGCCGCAGTGAGGCTGGGAGGGTGACTGGCCAAATATCACTTTCGGTGCAAAAAAATGCAGTTTAGGCCTTAGACATCTGGAAATATTCTGACAGTTTTACATCTATAGTCCCCTATCACAGGGTTTGATATGATATATACACTCTGTTATTTGCCCAGGGAAAGTAGTGCCGCGCTTTTGTACTGTAACCAAAAAAGCAATGTACAGAGAGGTCCCGAAGATATGAGCAGTTAGGTTCCTCCTGGCATACTCGTAAAGCGAAATCTGGTATAACGAAACACATCACTAATGGTAAAATATAGGTTTGGTTCCAGGACCCCATCAATTTAAAAAAAGACAAAAAAAAAGACATGTTTTTCAAGCTAAAATAAACTATAGCAAACACAACAAACACACAGCGTCTATATTACCCACACTGTACTACCTATTCTGTAGAAAAACCATTCTGAATGAGCAAATAGCACACAAAATAACATAACTGCACATTAATTAAACATAAAACATAAATGATGTCATCAAGCTCATCATCAGTCACCAGCCAATGACAAACTGTTTTTAAAACTTCTCGACCAATCACAAGTCAGCGAGACATATTTCCAGGCAAGAATGGCATGCCAGACTGCCTCTCCGCCCTCTGTCCCCGTCATCTTTTTTAATGTTTTAATGTATCAGATAGTAAGATATATAAGTAAGGAGCCTGTGTTGCTAGTGTTTTGGTGGTAAAAGGTGTGTATGTGGGTTGAAATAGTGAATATTTGTGATATGGGGAGACCCGGCAGCTAGAATTTCTCCGTCACTCACTGCCCCGCCAGCAGTCACCTCATCATAACATCTTTAAATCACCCTTATTTAAGGTGACACACGGTGCTACATTGATTTAGATAATGACACGTGTATATAACATCTCACCATAATCACTAGGTTGTATAATAACGAGTAATAAGAAGTTTAACCCTGCCCAACCTACAGTGGCGTTGGAGCGGGCGGCTCCAGCGGCGCCGCCACTCAAAACTTTTGAGTAAAAACCCGCTGTCATCCGCCTCACCTGTGCCTTCCTGAAGACAGTCAGCTCCCGTGCCTGTGATAGCACCAGAGGATATCACCAAGGATCATAGGATTCCTCAAGGGGTTCTCGCTCCCCTACTAAATATTACCAAAGACATCTATCTCCCTTGGTCTAGTGGTGTTGATATCCACCTCACGGGCTTCATGGGCTGGCTCATGCTGCTGCTGCTGCTGCCAAAGGCCGCGCTGCCAGACGTGGATAAGTCCCTTGCTTGTATTTCATCTCTTTACTCATATATATGAATAATATCCATCCAAATGCAATCATATGTCTACATTCACCTAGAGAAATGATATTTCATTGCATACCAAACACTAATAAGCGAGCCTGGAGACTTCCTACCTCTGCTAATACCAGTCTCCAGCAGTCGTTGGCCAGTCTGCACGTTATTTTCAGATTGATTACACTGGGTAACAGCCAAAAAATCGTCAGGGGTTTCTCAGTTGATTTAGACTAATTTAGGTGTTCTGAGTCCGAATATCACATTGATTTTGCTCTATCAGGTCAACTTTTTGAGATACAGCCATAGGCCTACCTGACGAGCTATACATATGCTAATATCAGGGGTTTTGAGTTCAATCATATTTTTCTTGAAGAATATATCGAATTACAATGCACAGACACGAATAAAGGGAATTCCACAATTAGCCAATCAAATCAATACCTGTCTCACCATTACTCCATTCTAAATTTCTAAATTCTAAAATTCTAAATTTCATTGTCTGACACTCAGCTGCATCTTTCTTTTTTCTTTCAGTTTATTGTGATGGCTTCGGCGCGACGGTCATGCAGGAATAATCCTGACGTTTTCTGCTACATCTGCGGACAATACACGCTGTCAGGGGACAGGAAGAACATCACAGGATTTGTGAAGCGCGCCTACGGGGCTTACTTTAAAGTCAAGCTGGGTGACCAAGATAAGTCCTGGGCACCGCACACGGTGTGCAAGACGTGCGTGGAATACCTCCGGCGGTGGACGAAGGGCGCGAAAACTTCACTGAAGTTTGGGATTCCGATGGTTTGGAGGGAGCCGTTTGACCATGCATCGGATTGTTACTTCTGCGCCATCAATACTAATGGCATCAACCGGAAGAATCGGCACAGCCTCCAGTACCCCGACCTTCCATCTGCCCGCCGTCCACTGGCTCACTGCGAAGAAATTCCTGTACCAGCGTTCACAGAGCTTCCGACAGCGACGACGAGGCCACCAGTACAGACGAGCGAGGATATACAGAAGAAGAGTATGAAGCACAAGATAGTCCGCAGCCCTTTTCACAATGTGAGCTTAATGATCTGGTTCGGGATCTCAGCTTGTCGAAGACTTCCTCCGAGCTGTTGGCCTCCAGACTCAAAGAGAAAAATCTACTTGGCAAGGACGCGCGTATCACTTTCTTTCGTAGAAGGCATGAGGCCTACATGGGCTACTTCTGCCAGGAGGAAGACCTCGTGTACTGCCGAGATGTCGCCGGTCTTCTTGTTAAACTCGGCGCTCCTCAATACGATCCGAGAGATTGGCGACTCTTCATTGACAGCTGTAAGCGCTCTTTTAAGTGTGTGCTCCTCCACAACGGGAACCAGTTCGCCTCAATCCCTCTTGCGCACTCCACAACTCTCAAAGAGAAATATGAAGCAGTGAAGTACGTGCTCGACAAAATCCAATATGAGCAGCACCAATGGATCATCTGCGTCGACTTGAAGATGGTGAACTTTCTACTTGGTCAGCAGTCCGGGTTCACGAAGTACCCATGCTTTTTATGCATGTGGGACAGTCGAGACAGAGCCCAGCACTATGTAAGAAGAGTGGCCGGCGCGAGAGCAGTTAGTACCTGGGGCGAGAAACATCATAAACGAACCTCTTGTTGACCGGGAGAAGATATTGATCCCACCGCTACACTTGAAGCTTGGGTTAAAGAACACAGTTCCCCCGCGCGCTCTGGACAAGGATGGAGGTGCTTCAACTACCTGTGCCGAGCCTTTCCTGGACTGACCATTGAGAAGCTGAAAGGCCGGGATTTTCGATGGCCCACAGATACGGGAGCTCATAAAGGACACAGAGTTCCAAAACTCCATGAACACGCTAGAGTGCGCCGCGTGGAAATCGTTTGTGCAGGTGGTGAACAACTTCCTGGGGAACACGAAGGCAGCAAACCACGCCAGACTCGTCAGCAGCATGATAGAGGCCTTCCAAAAACTCGGGTGTTTGATGAGTATTAAGATGCACTTCCTGTTCTCACACATGGAGAAGTTTCCTGAAAACCTTGGGGCGATGAGCGACGAGCAGGGAGAAAGGTTCCATCAGGACATGCGCCAAATGGAGGAGAGGTACCAGGGGAGGTGGGACGCAGTCATGATGGCGGACTACTGCTGGTCGCTGAAGAGAGACAACCCAGCAGCTGCTCACACACGGGAATCGAAGAAACGCCGATTTATGCCGTGAACTCTGAACTTTTGTGTCACGTAACGCTCATTCTTATACTAATATTATGATAATTATGCTTATCAAATTTGATGGACTAAATAAAAAACTGATGAATTTGGATACGCTGACTTTATTTCTTGAGGAAACGGAAAAAAATCATCAGGGGTTTCTCAGCTGATGATCCGCCAAGAAAATTTTTTTTTACGAAAATCGTTTTTTTTAAATTTCTGTAGCAAAAAAACCTGACCTGATTGAGCAAAACCAAGGTCATTTTCGGACTCAGAGCATCAAAATTAGTCTAATTCAGCTGGAAAACCCTGGACGATTTTCAAAACATATGTTTTTGTTACCCAGTGTTATCGTACAACCTTAGGTAAAATCATATAGTCAGTAAATGTTTATAATTTTAGTAAATAACTTGTAATTTACTTAAGTAAATAACTTGGTAATTTTACTCACCCCAGTTTGAATGTCGTATCATTGGATTTTCGATCTCGTATATTAAAAATAGACCCTAATTTACACATCTCGTATCATTGGATTCTCGTATACCGAATGCTCGTATAACGGGACCTCCCTGTATTTGTTTTGATGATATACACTACCCTCCCGAGTTTCGCGCTTGCTTTCTTCCGGAGGCATAGCGCGAAACTCGCGGATCGCGAAACTCGGGTATTAGAAACTGTAAAAATGCTTATTTAATCCGTGTGTGTGTGTGTGGGTGTGTGTGTGTGTGTGTGTGTGTGTGTGTGTGTGTGTGTGTGTGTGTGTGTGTGTGTGTGTGTGTGTGTGTGTGTGTGCCTACAGCGCCGTTAGGCAGTGACCTCCAGGGGTGGGATGGTAGGCCCTGGAGGTTAACTTGAGGGCTGTGTACCTACCGTATTTTACAGACTCACTTTTTCCCCCAAAAAATATCCTGAAAATGCCCCAAGCCCCTGTCCACCCAGCAGTGAATGGGTACTGGGTGTTAGCCTAGGGTTTGTGACCCGCCTCCCGGGGTGGTGGCTTCGGCCAACACTACGTAGAGAAGAGGAGGGAGGAGAGGAGCTTGAGATTGAGCTTGCTTGAGTTGGGAGTCACCCAGCGGATGCTGTTTTGGTCTGAGTGAGTGAGCTTGACACATATCTTGTCAGCTGATGGTTGTGTGACAGTGTTATACGGCAATAACACTGTCACAATGCCTTCCTCTCTTCTCTCCTGTCTCCTCCAGTACCTCCAGAAACCACACTACCACACACGTCATGGTTAATCACTTATAAAGGAGTATTTTGTGGTAAATAGTAAGGAACGGCGGGGGTGTAAGGTAAGGTGCTACTTATTTCGAGGTGTTACCTATCTTATGCGACACCGGCTGCTCCTGTAGAGAAAAACACAAACAAATGGGAAAAAACAAAGCAAAACTACAAACTATACTAAGCCTATTATAACACTATACTAAGCAGGAAGGAAGGAAGACGTGTCCCGTACGTCTCTTATGGGAGGCGGTAGCAGAGTGGTTAGCGTCAAGATATATGTCAAGCTCAAGCACGAGCTTGACAGACGACCTACAAAGTGATACTAAGCAGAAAAGGTCACAAGAAGAAGAAGAAGTCTCCGAGTGGCGTTCCCGGTGATTCGAGTTCGATCCTTGATGAGGGCTGTAAAATCCACTTAAAAATCTTTCTCTGCACTGTTGAGTGGCCTAAGAACACCCACATGCTGCCCATTAACTCTACCTTCGATTGTGAGTGCATCGGAGGACACAGGGGGCGGCATGAGCCTCTAATCACAGGCGTCACTATAGAAATTCTGTCTGCGCCACCACGGGTGCCAAAAGGGCCAACCATCACAGCCCTCAAGTTAACCTCCAGGACCTACCATCCCACTCCTGGAGGTCACTGCCTAACGGCGCTGTAGGCATGCACACACACGCAAAAAAAAAAAAAAAAAAAAAAAAAAAAAAAAAAAAAAAAAAAAAACGCGAGACTGGGATATAATGCGCGAAAGTCGGGATGGTAAGAATTTAGGACTCAGCGCGAAACTCGAGGATCGCGAAACTCGCATAGCGTGATATATATATATATTGGAAGACGCACCCTGATTTTGTAAAAAGAATTAAAAGAAAAACAGAAAAAAACAGACCACCAAAACATTTTTATTTCAAAGTAATTTTCCCACCAGAACACTCACTAGTCATTATCTTCATGCACCACGGCTCATCAGCCATTTATAGTTACTAGCTTGTATGCGATAGTATAAGAAAATAGTTTTGATGAATTCGCCATGGGTGATAATTTCCAGGACTGAAGAGCTTGTGATACGTGTGACAGCCTGGTGGTAAATGATAAATGTTGGCTGGCTGATCATGTACACTGTACAGTGTACACGCTGATCGGACGGCGGGAGTGAAAAAAAAAAGCCGACTGTGGCGGTGCGCAGCTGTGTGCCCTTATTTTTTTTTTTTTTTTTTTTTTTTTTTTTACATTACATTACATTACATTACATTACATTTGTGCCTATAGCGCCTGTAGGCAGTGGTGACCCAGGACTCGGATGGTAAGCTCTGGAGGTTCACTTGAGGGCTGTGATGGTTGGCCCTCGCCCGTGGTGGCGCAGGCAAGATTCTTATAGTGACGCCTGTGATTATAGAGGCTCATGCCGCCCCCCTGTGTCCTCCGATGCACTCGCAGTCGAAGGTAGAGTTGATGGGCAGGGCATGTGGGTGTTCTTAGGCCACTCCACGGTGCAGAAAGGTTTTGATTTTCTTCGGGGATCGAACTCGGGTCACCGAGAACGCCAGTCGGAGACGCTAACCACTCCGCTACCGCCTCCCCAATATATTGGCCTGGCGTGCCAATCAGTCTGGCTTTGTGGTCCTGAGTGTAAACACCTCCTCTCACATCCTCCCGTGCCTCACTACGTTGCCTGCCTCCTGTGCCGCACCAAGCATTGTTTTAATTAGTTTTTCTGTATGCATGTTGTATTTGTGGTGGCTGCATGTACACGGACGGGTACACTAACTTTCATCTAATGTAACAAAAAAAGTTCCTTATACACCGAGCGGTGGACTTACAACCGTGATTGGGACCGACCGACCTGTCGTAAGTAGAACTGGACGTAAGTTGGCCTATGTTATTAAAAACATATATATATATAGCAGAGGTGGGCGCGTTACTTTTTCTTGGTAGTGCGATAACGATACTGCAATACTTTTTCCCGCTAGTTCGATACGCGATACTCCGCTACTTTTTCGGATTTTCTTAAAACGATACGCGATACTTTGATACTCCGCTACTGATACTTTTTTCTTAAAGCGATAGTATTCGCAGCGATACAGAGATACAAAAAATTTAGTTTTGCGATACTTTGCTACCTAAGAAAACACTGTATTAGCCAAAAAAAGATATATTTTCATTAATTAAGGATTAAGGTCGTCTTTTAAAGTATTGCGGGAAATTTAAGCGACACTTGAGTTGTGATACTTATACTCCGCTACTTTTGAATGCTTGGCGATACTGCGATACTTTTTTGGCGGTGAGATAGTATCGCAGCATCGCACTAAGTATCGCTCTCGCCCACCTCTGATATATACACACAGCCCTCGTTTTCCCTGACCTCCATTTCCCGGATATCGCATTTGCCGGACAAAATCCGAGGTCCGGGGATATGTCAGAGTCCCGGACAAATGCCTGGTCCAGTCCATAAATCGACAAAAATGTCCGGCGGTCCGAGCGTCTCCTGTCACCCCTGGTCAGTGTCCGTGCCTCCCGCCAGGTGGCAGCATGCTCAGCGGTCGTATTGTTTACATTTAGGCACACGACACTCACGGTTTACCTGCACCGCCTCCGTCAGTCCCCTGACCCCCACTGCCCCTGGTGCAGGAACGTCTCTGAGACTATTGAACACCTTCTGCTGCAGTGTCCGCACTTCCACTCCCACCGTGTAGTATTACACACTCAACTCCTTGCCCTGAACGTCGCCACCTGTGACCTGCCCACCCTGCTGGTGGCGGCTGGTGTCCACCTCTCCCGGCAACACGCTGTCATCCGCCTCACCTGTGCCTTCCTAAGGAAGACAAGTCAACTACAGCACCTGTGATAGCATCATAGGACATCACCAGGGCTCATAGTGTTCCCGAAGTGATCCTCGCAGCCCTAAAAACAACAACAAAGTGACGTAAATGTCAGGGGCGGGGTAGTTGATATTGGCGGTTGCCGGACAGTAAATACTAGAGTAGGATAAACGTCTGGGGGTGGGTAATGGCCTCGGACTTTTGCGGTTCCCCGACCAGTGCTCCCCCACAATAGTCCGGGAAAACGAGGGTTGTGTGTACACTGTATATATATTTTTTTTTTACTTTTGTGCCTATAGCGCCTGTAGGCAGTGGCTACTAAGGCCCAGATGGTAGGCCCTGGAGGTTTACTTCAGGGCTGTGATGGTTGGCCCTGTGGTGACGCAGGCAGAATGATATGTGTAATGATATTATAATCATCTTTCAGTCCTATTTTATCAACATTTTCGTTGTTCATTATTGATATAAGCATAGTATCACCGAGTTTAATCCCCGATGAGAACCAAAATCTTTCTGCACTGTCGAGTGGCCTAATAACACCCGCATGCTGCCTATTAACTCTACCTTGGATTGCGAGTGTATCGGAAGACACAGGGTGGCGGCATGAGCCTCTAATCACAGGCGTCGCTATAACAATCCTGCCTGCGCCGCCACGGGCGAGGACCAACCATCACAGCCCTCAAGTGTGCCTCCAGAGCCTACCATCCCACCCCTGGAGCTCACTGCCTAATGGCGCTAGAGCCACAAATGTAATAAAAAAAAAACTTTTTTTATTTTACTTTATTTTTATTTTTTATCAGCATTTACCACCGGTCGTAAAGTCGAACAGTCGTAAGTTGCGTTGGTCGTAAGTCGGCGAATAGTTGTACACGGAAAGGCTGTTGGCGCCAATCTGCCAATGCGGAACGGCTCCCGTCAGTATCTTAGTAAACATCACAATGTAAAGACAGATTAGTTGATTTGAATGTCTTATGGTATTGCAAATACTTGTAACAGATAAGTACTGAGGTTACATCATATAAGAGTCTGAATTGAATAGCTACCTAAGCTAACCTTCTACAACATTCTTCTTGGAAAACGCATGAGTATTTTTCAGGGATTTTTTTAGGGAAAAAAGTGCATCTTATAAGCCGAAAAATACGGCAGTTATATTATCAGTTTATTCTATGGTAGAAACATTACTTGCTACTTGCTATATGTTTAGTAATAGAGCAGATGTATATGTGTGATAGATAAACAGAGTACACTACCCTCCCGAGTTTCGCGCTTGCTTTCTTCCTGAGGCATAGCGCAAAACTCGCGGATCGTGAAACTCGGGTATTGAAAACTGTAAAAATGCTTATTTAGTCCGGTTTTTTTTTTTTTTTTTTTTTTTGGTGTGGGTGGGTGGGTGGGTGGGTGGGTGGGTGGGTGGGTGGGTGGGTGGGTGGGTGGTGGGGTGGGTGGGTGGGTGGGTGGGTGTGTGTGTGTGTGTGTGTGTGTGTGTGTGTGTGTGTGTGTGTGTGTGTGTGTGTGTGTGTGTGTGTGTGTGTGTGTGTGTGTGCCTACAGCACCGTTAGGCAGTGACCTCCAGGGGTGGGATGGTAGGCCCTGGAGGTTAACTTGAGGGCTGTGTACCTACCGTATTTTACAGCTTATAAAATTCACTTTTTCCCCAAAAAAATATCCTGAAAATGCCCCAAGCCCCTGTCCACCCAGCAGTGAATGGGTACTGGGTGTTAGCCTAGGGTTTGTGACCCGCCTCCCGGGGTGGTGGCTTCGGCCAACACTACGTAGAGAAGAGGAGGGAGGAGAGGAGCTTGAGATTGAGCTTGCTTGAGTTGGGAGTCACCCAGCGGATGCTGTTTTGGTCTGAGTGAGTGAGCTTGACACATATCTTGTCAGCTGATGATTGTGTGACAGTGTTATACGGCAATAACACTGTCACAATGCCTTCCTCTCTTCTCTCCTGTCTCCTCCAGTACCTCCAGAAACCACACTACCACACACGTCATGGTTAATCACTTATAAAGGAGTATTTTGTGGTAAATAGTAAGGAGCGGCGGGGGTGTAAGGTAAGGTGCTACTTATTTCGAGGTGTTACCTATCTTATGCCACACCGGCTGCTCCTGTAGAGAAAAACACAAACAAATGGGAAAAAACAAAGCAAAACTACAAACTATACTAAGCCTATTATAACACTATACTAAGCAGGAAGGAAGGAAGACGTGTCCCGTACGTCTCTTATGGGAGGCGGTAGCAGAGTGGTTAGCGTCAAGATACGTCAAGCTCGAGCACGAGCTTGACAGACGACCTACAAAGTGATACTAAGCAGAAAAGGTCACAAGAAGAAGAAGAAGTCTCCGAGTGGCGTTCTCGGTGATCCGAGTTCGATCCTTGATGAGGGCTGTAAAATCCACTTAAAATCTTTCTCTGCACTGTTGAATGGCCTAAGAACACCCACACGCTGCCCATTAACTCTACCTTCGATTGTGAGTGCATGGGAGGACACAGGGGGCGGCATGAGCCTCTAATCACAGGCGTCACTATAGAAATTCTGTCTGTGCCACCACGGGTAAGGGCCAACCATTACAGCCCTCAAGTTAACCTCCAGGGCCTACCATCCCACTCCTGGAGGTCACTGCCTAACGGCGCTGTACACACACACCAATATAAAAAATAATAAAAAATAAAAAATAAAAATAAAAAAATAAAAAAAATGCGAAACTCAGGGATATAATGCGCGAAAGTCGGGATGGTAAGAATTTAGGACTTGGCGCGAAACTCGAGGATCGCGAAACTCGCATAGCGTGAAACTCGGGAGGGTAGTGTAGTTGTCACCTGCATGACAGGGGAGCGGCAGCTTACCGCCGGCAACTACAGACAGCAGAGCGGCGATAGCCTTTGCCAGGGGAGGTGACGGAGGTTGGTTCAGGGACTCCTGCCCATTTCGTTATTTGTATATATTGTAGATTTACACAATTATACTACCTCAAGAACCCAGGTGTCTCTCAGAGCGCTTTGGATTGTAAGCCATTGTAAGGGTTATTGGACGGAGATTGGTTCAGAGACTCCTGTCCATTTCGTTTAGTGAATATATTGTAGACTTACATAATTATCTACTCANTTATATTTTTCCTGCAGCCCCTCTGGTCGTTTCAATACAAGATAAAAAAATTTTACATAAATTCTTTCCCCCAAAAACACTCACCTCCTGTTCAGACATCGGGAAAAGAGATAGAGAAGGGGGCACTCGGGGCACCACCACTCCCTTTTTTTAAAACTCTTCTCTACAATTTCAATCTCACCACCTTCCCCTTTTTTTGTTTCTCCTCCATAGGTTACTCATTGTGGCGGGAAATGAAAGGTAAAGATGGGGGAAAACGCTATGCGCGCGTGGTCGGGGCTCCCCGACGCGCTACCCTTTTGAGCCTGTGGTGGGTAGGAACCCGTTCCCCCGGGGGCACGGGCTGTGTGCATCCGGGGTTTCCCCCATTTCCCTTTCCCCCAGGTTTTCCCAGGTCCCTTTTATCAAACCCAGAAAGGAAGGATGAACAGTGAGGGGGCTTTCCCGGGGCCGATTTGAACCAAGGCCTGCAGTTTGGTAGCGGGCCCCCCCGCTAGCCACTACACCACGGAGGCAACGGGGAGGAAGGAAATCAATCTAAATTTTAAAGGAGAAAAAGGTGAGGCTAGGGGGGGTTGGCTGGAAAATATCACTTTCGTGAAAAAAAAGCGTTATAGCTTTAGCATTGGAAATTATGACAGTTTTACATCTATAGTCCCCCCTATCCAGGGTTATGATATGATAATAACTCTATTTGGGCCTAGGGAAGTAGTGCTTGTTTTTTGACTGAAAAAAAAAAAGAATGTATTTGTTTGGATAAATTACATACCCTCCAGGTTTTCGCGTTGCTTTTTTCCCTGAGGCACACGCAAAACTCGGGGATGAAACTCGGGTATTAAAAAACACTGCAAATGCTTATTTAGCCCGGTTTTTTTTTCTTCTTTTTTTTTTTGGTGTGTGTTTTGGGGGTGTTGTGTGGGGTGGGGTTGTGTGTGTTGGGGTGTGGGGTGTGTGTGTGTGTGTGTGTCCTACAGCGCCGTTAGGCAGTGCCCCAGGGGTGGGAGGTAGGCCCGGGAGGTTAATTGGGTTGTGTACCTACCGTTTTTACAGCTTATAAGACTCACTTTTCCCCCAAAAATACCCCTGAAAATGCCCCAAGCCCCTGTCCACCCACAGTGAATGGGTACTGGGGTTAGCCTAGGGTTTGGCCCCGCTTCCCGGGGTGGGGTTTTGGGCCAACATACGTAGAAAAAGAGGAGGGGGAGGGGAAATTGAGATTGACCCTTGCTATTTGGGAGTCACCCAGCGGATGGTTTTGGTCTGAGTGATGAGTTTTGACACCTTTTTTGTCAGTGAGGTTTGTTGACGTGTTATACAGCAAAACCTGTCACAATGCCTTTTCTCTTTTTCTCCCTGTCTCCTCCAGTACCTCCAGAAACCACAGTACCACACACGTCATGGTTAACATTTATAAAGGAGTATTTTGGGGAAAATAGTAAGGAACGGGCGGGGGGGGTAAGGTAAGGGCATTTATTTCGGTGTTACCTATTTTAGCGAACCGGCTACCCCGGGAGAGAAAAACACAAACAAAGGAAAAAAAAACAAAGCAAAACTAATACAGCTATACTAAGCCTATTAAAATACTATATAAGCGGGAAGGTGGGAAAGACGTTCCGTGTCTTTAAGAGAGGGTAGGCCACACACAAACACCATATAAAAAAAATAATAAAAAAAAAAAAAATAAAAAAAAAAAAAAAAAAAAATGCAAAACCGGGGGATATAATGCACGAAAGTCGGGATGGAAGAATTTTAGGCCTTGGCGCAAAAACCGGGGACGCGAACTCGCATAGCGTGAAACTCGGGGGGTAGTGGTTTTTTTCACCTGCATGACAGGGGAGCGGCAGCTTACCCCCGGGCAACACAGACAGCAAGCGGCGATAGCCTTTCCAGGGGAGGTGACGGAGGTTGGTTCAGGGACTCCTGCCCTTTTTCTTTATTTGATATATTGTAATTTACACAATTATACTATCTCAAGAACCCAGGTGTCTCTCAAGCGCTTTGGATTGTAAATTTAAAGGGTTATTGGCGGAGATTGGTTTTTTTCAGGGGACTCCTGTCCTTTTCGTTTAGTGAATATATTTTTAGACTTACATAATTATACTCCCTCAACTACCCGGGCGTCTTCTACATCCTCACGAAACCACAGATTAATTTCCAGCGAAAACGTAATAAAACGTGCGTTTACTGGACTTACTCATCTCCGGTTTTTGATGGTGAGCCCCCATGTGAGTACAATTACGGCGAAAGGGAAAACAAAGAACACCCGGCCCCGGTACCAGGAACAAAAAAGTTCTCCCCTTCTGAATTTTGCGGGGCCCAGAAGGCTGAAATTTGAAGTTCTTGGTATCATGGAGCAGAGCTGCATGGATAGTAAGCAGGGGGGTAGCTAAGGAATCGACAATTCCTGTAAATTCATTGGAGGACCTCCAGAAACTGCAGGGTTTACCGGGGGGGGCTGATTTTCTTTGCAACTGATCACAGACTTGTTGTTGCTAAAATTAAGTTCATGTCTAGCCCAAAGAATCTTTTTAGGAAAACCTACTGGCTTCATCTTGAGAGACTGAAGGATTGACTGTGCCCCAAGATACGCGGGGCAGCTCAAATCATTTTTAATGTGTTTCGGGCCCTCGAAGCCCCTGTAGAACTGTGGGATACCTTCAAACATGAAAAATCTACACTGCCAAGGAGGTTTTGGGGGAGCGCCCGAATCAAGGCATGGTTTTGTTCGACGGGCGTTGGGAATATCGAGGAGAGTCGACTGCCAGGCTTGCTGGGAACCGGACCAGCACAGGGTCGTCATGGGGATTGAACTCTCCGGGGAAGGGGACAAGAGAGCAATGGGAGGCTCGCTGAGGATGTCAAGGCCATTTGAACCTAATGACCTCCGACCCGCCTACCGAGCCCTGAAGAAGCTCCATTCCAAGTCTCCATCTTGGCCGATGCTATCCGAGCAGAGAGGGGTGCCTCGTGTCAAAATGTTAGGCAGTGGTCGCTGGGCTGAGACTTTGGGCAGTTTTTCACGGTGGACCCTGCAATTCACCAGCTCACACCACTGGGTTACAGGCAGTGGATCCGACCCTCCCTTTTTGACGAAACTGCACCCCCTTTTGACAAATTAAAAGAGGCTTAGCAGTTTGGGGGGTGAAAAGGCAGCTGGTGTTTGTAATACAGTGCGGAGCCCCTAAAAGGGGAATGAGGCCTGATTCGGGGGGTTCCCCATCTGTCCTGACTGCCGTGTGGAAATCAGTACCATTCCCCCTGACTGGAAAAGGGGGGGGGTCTCCCTATTGGAAAAAGGGAAAAGGGGGGGACCATCAGGACTGCAAAGTTACAGCTCAGTGTCCCGGGGCAGGTGCTTGCCCATCTATTGCAAAACGTATCTCCATTCTCTGCTGAAGCATCAGTTCCCCAAAAACCCCTGAACGTCAACAAGGAACCGATCCTTGCGTTCTGTCCGGTGGAGCGCCGACATGATTTTCGACAGGGGATGTTTGCAGCCTGGGTTTTGATTAAAGAAGGCGTTTGACTCAGTGCATGTGAGTCAATCTGGGTTTCTGCGACTTTCGGGTTTCCTGAAAGGGGGACTATTGGTTTATAACGGGTCTGTATTCTGGATGGAGTGCTGGAAGTGTGGGGCAGGGATCCAGCTTTTTGGGCAACGGAGTGAGGCAAGGGGCGTCCTTCCCCCATCATTTTTCGACCTTGTATGGACTGGGTTTTGGGGAAAGGGTTTGTAGAAAAATGTTTGTGGAGCATCCGTCGGCAACACCAAGATCATGTCTTTTTTACCCCCGATGATGCAGTAATCTTTCTAAGTCAGGGGAGGCCCTGGTGAGGCTCTCGGGGGCCTGCACAAAGAGGAAAACCCTTTTGGGATTCAAGTCTCCGGGTCAAGACCAAAGCAAGGTTTTTGGGAGGCTTACTTGATGAAATGTACAGTTTGCTCATGGTTTCGGGGAGGACTTTGAGATCTTAAAAATTTTACATCCCTTGGTAGTGCAGACAGAATGAAGGCGGTCATGTAAAAAAGTCTTACTGGGAGGCATAGCCCCGGTGCTAGGACTCGCTCACCACGTAAATGGGGGGGGTTATGGGGTACCTGTGCAGAGGGACAAAATGTGGCCCTTCAAGTCGCTTGTGACCCCGTTTACTCTTTGGAGTGAGACAGGACACTAAATAGCGATTTAAAAAGGCGAATCGTCCCTTTTGGTAAAAAGTTTCGCAAAACATGGGGTATCGCTGGGATGATTACGGTCAAATCAGCGATTGCACTGTGAGACTGAATCGAGGCCTATTACCTGCTAGTCCGCAGCGCCAATTCGGCTTTTTTGGGGCATGTGGCACGCTCCCCTGAAACCAATCCTTCCCATGGTTTATTTTGTAAGAGAAAAATGGCGTGGAGGAGGCCAAGGGGCGGCCCCACAAGGCTCGGGCTGGGGCAAGTTGATGTTTCTTGTCGAGATTTCCTTTGGTATGGGAAGGGAGGAGCCTGCTGGGAAAAACCGCATGGTGCCCCCGGGGAGTGGGTGTGGGGTGGTCGAGGGCGAACGCCCCCCGGCTATCCCCCCAATGATTGATTGATTGAATATACAAGAGGCGGAATACGGGAGGTCCCTTTATACGACTTTCGGTATACGAGAACCCAAAGATACAAATGTGTAAATTAGGGTCTTTTTCAATAACGAATCGAAAATCCAATGTACGCCCTTAAAAACTGGGGTGATAAAATTTATCAAGTTCAAAATGCGCCCCCCTACCACTCCCTGGCGGAAAAAAGGGGGTTTTGGGTTGACCCCAGTGAGTCCCCCCTAGCAAGCCTTCCCGAAGGTAATTAAGCATATGGGGGCCTGACATTTGGGGGAATTAGCAAATGGGGCCCCCAACCTTGGACTGCAGTCGGGTACCCCTCAAGGCGGCCCTAAGGGAAATTTTAAGAAGGCGCGGCCGACATTTAGGGGTAATTACCCAGGTGTGCGGAAAAACCTTGGGACCGCTGCATCCTTTCTTTTGTATCACGCAGCGTCCCCTAATTACAACGCTTTTTGCTTGTTATGCATTTTTTAGTTTAATTAATGTCAGTTAGTATTTTGTGTCTTTTTTCTTTTTCAGAATGTTTTTCTACAAATAGGTAGTACAGTGTGGGTAATTTTAGACGCTGTGTTTTTTGTTGTTTTGCTATAGTTTATTTTAGCTGAAAAAATGTTTTCCCTTTTTTTTTTTTTTTTTTTTTTTTAAATTGAGGGGGTCCTGAACCCAAACTATATTTTCCCATTGTTATTGTTTCGTTATAGGAGATTTCGCTTTACGATTTACCCGGGGGGAAACCCTAACTCCGTATTTCGGACCTCCCTGTACAACCAGTGAAATTAAATGCTGGTTCCTCACTGGTTCCTTTGGGGTCACGGTTAACTGCTCCAGACTGGGTGAGAGGGCGTGACAACAGAGAAGTGGAGACATACGATGGACAAATGAGGTGAGAGGAAGGAGGAGTTGAAAATGACACAGCCGATCAGTAAATATAAGTGAGAGGAGGAACATACGTGAACCAATGAGAGAAGGAAGGAGATGAAGAAAAGGGGTGGAGATGTGGCATACACAGCGCCAGGGTCTGACATACTAACCCCAAAAAGGGGGAAGAGTAGGAATTACTCGTAACACAGCTGTGTCGTGGCAAAAAGAAAGAAAATGGGGAAAAAAATTGGGGAAGGGGGAAAATTTAGATGCCCAACCAAATATATCAGAGAAGTGAGAATGATGGTACAACATGTCACCAAGATAATAAAACTGTTTCACTTCTTCTATTACATCACCCTTCATTTCAATAATTTCTACCTCTTCCTTTTCTGGCGGTCCCCCTTTGATTTCTTACACCGCTGGACCCCAAAAAAATCATCCCCCCTCAGGTTTCCTGTCCCGAACTATTTTATGGCCCCACTTGCACATTCCTTGCAACGAATACATTTTTACAGTACAGGTTGAATTTCCCAAAAACTGGGAACCCTGGGGGACCAGGCCGAGCCGATAATGGAATTTTCCGATTTTAGAACGTAGATACATTAAGGGGGAAAAAAAAGCATAAAAATCACAAAAAAAAAATCCAACTTCTTAAAAAAGTCAAATTTTCCGAAATATTAAACACTTTGTTCTTCCTTTTTTTTCATTTGCACCAGTAGGTTTTCCCGGGACGTTTGGGAGCCATAATACCAATAAAGCCCTGAAAAGAAACCCCAAAAAAACATGTACAAATCTACAGTACAACCCCCATGAACAATAAAAACAAACAAATGGGCGGGGGGGAAAAAACCAAGGGGCCCTAGTGGGGGTGGCCCCCAGGGGCCGCCCCCGGCAACTACTGCCGGGTTTTGGGTGTTTGCCGGGTTTTGGAAACCGGAACCTAGCCGAGTTTTGGGTGTTGCCGAGTTTGGGATGCCGATTTTTGGGGAATTAACCTGTACTTAAATCCACTCCCACACACTGCACAGGGAAACCTTGCACTTTATATTTTGTCTATTTTCTTCCCTGTTCCCTCATCTTGTTTTTGGACATATTCACCTTCAGAGTCTTTCTTCCTTTGTTTTCTTCATCTCTAAAATCTCTCTCATTTCTCTTTTGTCTCAGCTTCAAAACAAAAAATGTTACCCCTTCTGCATACAGCAGCTCCCATGGATTTTCTGTTCTCACCCTTTGTGGTCTTCCATACTACCACAAACAATAGAGGACTGACCTTGATGCACTCCCATCCAATTCAAAAGCATCTGTGTTCCTCCACTACTCCCCCCTTGATCTGCCCCCTCATAAGTGCCATTACCAACTTAAACCCTCTCGGGTACCCTGTTTGGGTAATCCCATCAATTGCTCTTCTTGGAATCCTGTCAAAAGCTTTTTCTAGATCCACGAACACATGCTACGGCCTTTTCTTCTTCTCCTTATATTTCTCCTGCAGAAACTTGCACATTTGCATTTCTAAAATAGTTTTGATGTACGCTTTCATTTTTTATGTGAAAAAATGAGATTAAAGTCATTATATTTATCGATGAGCTTTTGCACCCCGGAGAAGGTTGCCCTATCCCTAAGCTGCATTCGGCAGGTTAATGAGCTATGGGAGTTTACCTGTGGATGATGTGAAATTATGAATAATGAGGATTGTAATCTGTGACAGGAAGATCTGGATAAGATCTATGTATGGAGTCGATGTGGGAGATGTAATCAGATGCAAAAAAGTGTGAAATATATATACTAGCGATTGGTAGGAGTGCCAAGAAAATAAGGGGGCTATTAATGGGGAAATGAGATTACTAAAGAAGGAAGATGTACCTTTGGGGTAATAACTCAAGCCATATTTTCTCCGAGAAACATATAATGGATTTTTGGGTAAAAAAATAAAATTTACAAATATCATGATGGGATTAGTCTCTATGGCTGAGGATTTTTTATAGAAGTAAAGAAGAGAAGTATAAAAGGGGTGCATTTGCCACAGGAGGATGTGGGAAGAAAATAAAGACAAGATGCTTGCGGGTCAGAAAAACACACATTTTTTTACCCATGAAAAGATGGTGGAGCAATCGGGCAAAAAAATGTAAATGTTAAGAATTTTAAAAATTTTGAATTAATATTGACAAAAGAGATATGGGGACGGACCCTACCCGCACAAATTTTTTTTTTTTACATCAGACAGTTAAAAAATTCCTGGGAAATACACACACACAAACCCGAGATACAAGAAGAGGCAATTCAGATATTTCCAAATCATGGGCAGCTGAAAATCTAAAGAAAAACAAATTACCATCGGTGGCGAAGAGATGAGAAAGAGGTGAACTGTTATAAGTGTTTTCACCAAAAAGGGGCGGGGAAAAAGGTTTAACTCTAGGGGAATTTGAGATGGATAGAGGTATTCAAGTACGGTTGAAGTTCCCCAAATCGGCATCCCAAGACTCGGGAACCCCAAAATCGGTATGGTTCCGGGTTTTCCAAAACACGGCAGAAAAACCCCCAAAACCCGGCGCGTATTGCCGGGGCGGCCGCTGGGTGCCACCCCACTAGGGGCCGCTGGGGGCCACCCACTAGGCCCTTTGGGTTTTTCCCACACCGATTTGTTTTTTGTTTTTGTTCAGTGGGGTTTGGACGTAAGTTGTGTACACTGTTATTTGTGTACTTCTACAGGGCTTTTTTGGTATTATGGCTCCCCAAAAGTCCAGGAAACACTACTGTGCAAGGAAAAGAAAAGGGAAAAACAAGTGTTACTATTTCCCGAGAAAAAATTTACCCTTTTTAAGAAGTTGGGGTGGCGGAAACCCCAGTGCAAACCTCAGTTTTTTTTCCCCCTTAAAATTTTTAGTTCTAAAAGTCGGGAAAAATTCCCCTTTTCGGCTCGGCGCTGGTCCCGAGGTTTCCGGTTTGGAACTTAACCTGTATAAGAGAAGGGACAAAGAAACAAGCCAAGCAGGTTTTTAAAAAGAAAAAAAAAACAAAAAAACCAAGTGACCAAAGGGCCCGCTTTACAGGCAAAGGGCAGACAAAAAAAATAGTCAAGGACGCCGTGACTAGATGGATAGCATGACCAGAAAAGGAAGATATATTTACCTTTTTACGGGAATTGGTTTCCTTTTTTCCAGGTGAGCCAGGGAAATGCTTCAACAATGGGCCCAGTGGGGAGATTGGGAAAAAAAGTGGAAAATTTTAGCCAGCTTCATTGCTGTACTGCTGATGAATGACAATCACGTCAAGGCAAGAATTCAATATGTACTTATTAACAAGCGAAACCCCCAAAAACCTTTAAATTTCCCCCAAGGGTCAGTTTTTACAGAGTTAGAGCTTTATTATGTTGAGTTAAAGGCCCGGGTTTCCCCCTATCCGCTTGTACGGCGGCCGTACAAGGGATAGTGGGAATGGCCCTTTTGGGAAACCATGACTTTCTGATCATTGTTCTAGATTTATGGGAAAAGGAAGAGGAAGACAAGAAGATTATCCTGTGAAAAACCAGCACCAAAATTCCTTCCCCATGAAATCTTGCCATTAAAAGCTTTTTATACCTAACCCCCACCACAACAACATTTGAAAGAGCCCCATCAGGAGCAATTACAAATTGTTGCCCCGAGACAATAATCTGGATCCCTTACATTATCCCCTATCCATCAAAGCCTTCACTTATCCCCCATCCTAGCAAAGCCTTCACATTACCCCTATCCCAGCAAAACCTTACATTATCCCCCATATAGCAAAACCTTAATTATCCCCTACTAGCAAAGCTTCACATTATCCCCATCATAGCAAAGCCCTTCCATTTCCCCCCATCATAGCAAAGCCTTTACATTATCCCCCATCCTATCAAAGCCATCACATTACCCCCTTTCCCAGCAAAGCCTTCACATTTTCCCCCATCCTAGCAAAGCTTCACATTACCCCTGCATATCAAAAACTTCCCTATCCCCTATCTATCAAAGCCTTTCCCTTATCCCCTATCATATCAAAAAACCTTTTACATTATCCCCTATCATATCAAAGCCTTTCCCTTATCCCCCTTTCCCATAAGCCTTCACATTATCCCCTATATATCAAAGCCACAATTGTCCCCTATCATAGCAAGCTTCAATTATCCCCTAAAATAGCAAAGCCTTCACTTATCCCTACCTATCAAAGCCTTCACATTATCCCCTTCATAAAAGTTTCACATTATCCCCCCTCCCCATCAAGCCATCACATTACCCCTATCCTACCAAAGCCTTCACATTATCCCCTATCATTCAAAGCCTTTACATTATCCCCTATCATATCAAAACCTACATTTTCCCCTATCATATCAAAGCCTCACATATCCCCATTCCCATCAAACCCTTCACTTATCCCCTATATGCCGCCTTACATTTTCCCCCCATCATATCAAAGCCTCACATTTTCCCCCTTTATAGCAAAGCCTTCAATTATCCCCCATCCATCAAAGCCCTAATTATCCCCCATCATACAAAGCCACACATTATCCCCTTTTATAGCAAAGCCCCCATTATCCCCTATCCTATCAAACCCTTTCCCTTATCCCCTACAAGCAAAGCCTTCACATTACCCATCATGGGAAAGCCTTCACTTTCCCCCAATTCAAAGCCATCAATTATCCCCCCTTTATATCAAAACCTCACATTATCCCCTCCCTATCAAAGCCATCAATTATCCCCTATCCCATCAAAGCCTTCACATTTCCCCCCTTTAATCAAACCTTCACTTACCCCTATCATATCAAAGCCTTCCATATCCCCTACATAGCAAAGCCATCACATTATCCCCCATCATAGCAAAGCATTTACATTATCCCCCCATCCTATCAAAGCCATCACATTTCCCCTATCCTACAAAACCCTACATTACCCCTATCATATCAAAGCCCACATTATCCCCTATCCTACAAAACCCTTTAATTATCCCCGCATATCAAAGCCTTCACATTATCCCCTATCATAGCAAAACCTTCACATATCCCCTGCAATCAAAGCCTTTACATTATCCCCTGTCATACAAAGCCTTCACATTTCCCCTATCAAACAAAGCCCTTTAAATTTCCCCCTTTATACAAAGCCTTCACATTATCCCCGTTAAACAAACCCTTCACATTATCCCCCTTTATAGCAAAGCCCTTCCCCTTTTCCCCTTCATAGCAAAGCCCAATTACCCCTATCACAGCAAAGCCCTTTACATTATCCCCTTCTATCAAAGCCCTTTACATTTTCCCCCCATCAAGGGAAAAGCCTTTACATTTCCCATATACAAAAACCCTTACATTATCCCTATCATATCAAACCCCTCACATTATCCCCCGTCATATCAAAGCCTTCACTTATCCCCTTTATCAAAGCCTTCACATTATCCCCCCATCCTACAAAGCCTTCACATTTTCCCCTTCATATCAAAGCCTTCCATTATCCCCCATCCCATCAAAAACCTTCACATTTTCCCCTACATATCAAAGCCTTCACATTATCCCTATCCTAGCAAAGCCTTTACATTTTCCCCCCTTTCCCATCAAAGCCCTTTACATTTTCCCCCCTCATAGCAAAAGCCTTACATTATCCCATCCTATCAAACCCTACATTATCCCCTATCCTATCAAAGCCTTCCATTATCCCCTATCATAGCAAAGCCCTTCCCCCTATCCCCTATATAGCAAAGCCTTAAAATTTCCCCTATCCCATCAAAGCCATCCATTATCCCCCCTCCTACAAAACCCTTTACATTATCCCCTATCCTAGCAAAGCCTTCACATTATCCCCTATCCCATCAAAGCCTTCCATTATTTCCCCCATCCTAGCAAAGCCTTCACATTATCCCCCATCAAACAAGCCTTACATTATCCCATCAATCAAGCCATCACATTTTCCCCTATCATAGCAAGCCTTTACATACCCCCTCATAGCCAAAGCCTTCACATTATCCCCTATTAAACAAAGCCCCACTTATCCCCTATCATAGCAAAGCCCTTTACTTATCCCCCATCCAGCAAACCTTCACATTTCCCCTATCCTAGCAAAGTTCAAAAATTTCCCCTATCTAGCAAAAACCAGGGCCCCTTAACATTTTTTAATAGAGGGAGCTAAAAACTTTTATACCTAAAATGTTTCCCGATCTCCTTGCGGGGATCCCTACAGCCGCCAGCTTTTCCCCTCTCTGAAAATACAACAAGAGTCCCTCAACCCCCTGCTTACATATTTTTGGGCCCAAGGCCAAAGAACATCGATTTATATTCTAGGACCCCAAAATCCCCGGGGTTTACATATTTTAAATCATCACCCTACAAATAAAGCAAAACCTCAAACAATTCAAATCCTCCCCCCTCAAAGCCAAAAATCTATCTACAAACCCCCAAAAAATCCCCCCAAAATTAAGTTTAAATAAAAAAAATATATGTACTACGCATTTTCCCTATGCCAAGAATATATAAGGCCCTCCCTGGAGGAACAGCACAAAACACCCTTACCCAACTTTCCAGAAATCGCCTTAAAGGTACAAAAATTCGATAGGATGCACAAAAAATATTAAGAGTTGAGCATACTCTTTTTTTGCGTTTATAGAAAAGCTTATAGTTTTTAGATACATTTCTAACATGATATTCCAATTCGATTATTTTTCCATAATATCTTTATGAAATATTGTTTTGAAGAAAAAAAAGAAGAAAAGATTATGTGAAAGATGTGATCAGCTTTGGTACTTTTTCCCCGGTGTCGTTCTACAGTAAAACCCTTATAACTCGGACGAGACCCCAAATTTGATATAAAATCGGCAAAAGGGAAAGCAAAGTTGCTGGTTTTTTTTTTTGGGTTTTTTTCCCTCTATGCCTAAGGCGTGTAGGGAGTGGCTCCAGGGGTGGGGTGTAGGCCCTGGAGGCTCTTCGAGGGTGTGATGGTTGGGCCCTCGCCCGTGGGCCCCAGGAGGTTTTATAGTGACGCCTGAAATTTGAGGCTCATGCCGCCCCCCTGTGTCCTCCCCTGCACTCCCCCAGTCGAAGGTAAGTTAATGGGGCGGGCATGTGGGGCTTAGGCCACTCGACGGTTTGAAAGATTTCAAGTGGGGTTTATGGGCCACTCGAGATCGAACTCAAAGGGCTTCGAGAAAAGCCCCTCGTGACGTAACCACTCTGCTACCCCCTCCCCTAAACGCATCTCATGGTTTTTTATCGGGAAAAACATGCCCCCCAATATTTATGGCATATTATTTATAACGCATCTCTTTGTTTTCACTCGGCTATCCTCAGTCGCATAAATATGTTTTTGTCCTTTTTACCCTTTCCCGCAGGCTCAGGGTTTCAATTTTTATTCCCCTTTCCCGCTGGAGACACCCTTTGGTGATGGAGCGACTCTTGAAATACAGTACTTTGATGTAATCCAAAACACGTAAAATAGGTGGCAAAGTAAAGCAAAGGCGGGAACAGCGTGTAGGCGTCAGTGCTGACCGTGTTTTTGTGTCCAAGCACCTTCTTTGGGTACGAATTCCTTTTTTTTCGAAATTGAAAAAGGGTTGGTTTCTGCTTCAAAAAAACAACAAGCTTTTGGGGAGCCGAAATAATAATCAAGCAAAACATTGCAAACAATTCACAGAGTAGTATAACACACATTTTACAAGTGTTTTTGGATTTGGGGTTTGTAATCCAAGACGGGGCTTGGACGACAAAAACACGGGTCAGCCTACGCACTGGTTCCCGACCTTTGCTTTACTTTGCCACCTATTTTATGTGTTTTGGGATTACATCATACAGTACTGTATATCAAGATGTCAGCTCCATCACGCAAGGGTGTCTCCAGCAGGAAGGGAATGACATTGAAGAGCCTGCAGGAAAAGGTGAAAGTACTGGCAAGGATGGATGCAGGTGCATCCATGCGTGCTATTTGTGCCGAGTTTAATATCAAATCCAGCACATGCTACCCGTTCACTGGTAAGTGTAGTTTTTATGCTTTGACAGTATTTTATTTTTTATTTTTTTTTATAACCCATATCAGAGGAGGACATTGCATAACTGGGCACATTGAATAACTGGGCAAGGGCCAGAGCCCCTATCGTGCCCAGTTATAAGGCTTTTACTGTACTTTCTTTATTGATAAAGTATGCAAAAATACAGAGCAAACGCTAAACACATTAATAACAGTCTCTCTAATGATTATTCATTATTAATTTTATTAATTTTGGATCGTGGACTAAAACTTGCGGAATTAAAGGCAAAAAAAATGTCCGCGATCGGCGGAATTAATTCAAATTTAATAAAAATTCCGCGATCGATTTTTAGTAGTCCGCGATCGCGGAATCGCGGACTATAATTCCGCGACCCCAGCACTGCTTACTACCTCTCCTAATACCAGTCCCGAACAGTCGTGGGTGAGTGTGCCAAATCCCTGATGTAGCGCCAGTCACTGTTTACCTCCCAACATAGCTACACGGTCTGGTTGTGTTTGAGATTATTTCTCATTTATTTCACGTGTAGGAGCGGACCAAATTCAGCATGTAGTGCCAGTCACTGTTTACCTCCCAACATAGCTACACAGTCTGGTTGTGTGTGATTATTTCTCATTTATTTCACTTTTTTTTTTTCATATATTTTTCCACCCTTGGGAAAATACCCTCGCTATAACGGACAATCGGCTTTAACGGACCACTCCTCCCCCCCTTTAGTCCATTATATGGAGGTTTGACTGTATATATATATATATACAGGGAGGTCCCGTTATACGAGCATTCGGTATACGAGAATCCGATGATACGAGATGTGTAAATTAGGGTCTATTTTCAATATACGAGATCGAAAATCCAATGATACGACATTCAAACTGGGGTGAGTAAAATTATCAAGTTCAAAATGCGCGCCCTACCACTCCCGGGCTGGACAAAGAGGGATTTGGTTGACTGCAGTGAGGTCACCCCTAGCAAGCCATGACCTGAAGGGTAATTAAGCATATGGCGCGGCCTGACAATTAGGGGTAATTAGCAGGTGTGCGGCCCCAACCTTGGGACTACTACACTACCTTCTCTTGTATCACGCAGCGTCCCCTACATTACAACGTCTTTTTTGCTTGTTATGCATGTTTTATGTTTAATTAATGTGCAGTTATGTTATTTTGTGTGCTATTTTCTCTTTCAGAATGCTTTTTCTACAGAATAGGTAGTACAGTGTGGGTAATATAGACGCTGTGTGTTTGTTGTGTTTGCTATAGTTTATTTTAGCTTGAAAAACATGTTGTTTTTTGTTTTTTGTTTTTATTGATGGAGTCCTGGAACCAAACTTATATTTTACCATTAGTTATGTGTTTTGTTATACGAGATTTCGCTTTACGAGTATGCCAGGTGGAACCTAACTGCTCGTATCTTCGGGACCTCCCTGTATATATATATATATATATATATATATATATATATATATATATATATATATATATATATATATAATATATATATATATATATATATATATATATATATATATATATATATGTATATATATATATATATATATATATATATATATAATTATAAGGGTAATGAGTATTAATAAAGGTAATTTTAAAAATGATAAGTTCTGGGATATTATAAATGAACATTCCCAGTAGTATTAACCATTTGCACCATTATTTGGAGCGACTGGCTATTGGTCGTCGTCATAATATTTGCTCCTATCCTGCGTGTCTACGTGGCTAGGTATTGGTGCCGGTGCCCTGCCGCCCACCGAGAGTAGGACACGTATGTAGGTATTGGTAGCGGGGCCTCGCCGCTGGCTTAGACAGTCGGTACACTCCCGACCCTCACGTTAATAACACCTTTGACTGTGCTTCTCTGCTCATAGCGAGAAGAACGGTACATTCCAGACCCTCGTGGGAGTAACATCTCTCTTTAATCTTCTCTGATTATATTGAGAAGAATTGTATATAGACTTTTGTAGACAGTGTTAAAATCCTAGGACGTGTTATCAACACAAGTGATAATATCTCGCCAAGTCGTGAATAACTGGGCGTGATAACCCTTCTCGACGCCTCGATAACAAATAACGCCTCCGCCCCCGTCCTTCACCCCCGGCCCTGATCACGTGCCACCACTTGGAATAACAACACATTGCAGTATTGCTGTGCCTACAACCCAATGTAACCCTCCTGTCCCCCGATAAGTGTCTTAGTTAGTGGCTGGCTGGGCTATTTTGTCGGGATGAGATAGAAATGGGTGTTCCGATGGTAAGACTCTAAATAAATAAACGTTTGTGACATAAAATTTCCACAGTACAGGTTGAAGTTCCCAAACTCGGCAACCTCGGGACCAGCGCCGAGCCGAGTAATGGAATTTTCCGACTTTTAGAACTTAGATATATTAAGGGGAAAAAAAGCATGAAAATCACATGAAAAAAATCAAAAGGTCAATTTTCTCAGAGATAGTTAACACATTGTTCTTCCTTTTCTTTTCACTTCCACCAGTAGGTGTTCCTGGACGTTTGGGAGCCATAATATCAATAACAGACCTGTAGAAGTACACAAAATAACAGTGTACACAACTCTACAGTCACAACACCACTGAACAATAACAACAAACAAATCGGCGGGAGAAACCAAGCGGCCTAGTGTGGTGGCACCCAGCGGCCGACCCGGCAACTACGCCCAGGGTTTTGGGTGTTCTGCCGTGTTTTGGAAAATCCGGAACCATAGCCGAGTTTTGGGTGTTGCCGAGTCTTGGGATGCCGAGTTTGGGAACTTCAACCTGTAGTAATTATCTTTCTCATCATATTTTTGTCCATGTAATGAAATGCCACTCTAATATTCTTCAACATCCTGTATGTATCTCCAAATATTTTATTAATATCTTTTTCTGGTTGAAGGATGTCCTTCATTATCACTCCCAGGTCCTATTCTTCATGAACCTTTGTAATTATTTCATTTCCCATTCTATATGGCCATTTATATCTTTTCACTTTTTCCAATTTTCATCACATGACACTTAATCACATTTAATTCCATTTCCAAATTGTGTGCGTGTGTGTGTGTGGGCGTGTATATCAGAAGTGGCCACTTCCACAAATACTTCCACAAATACTTACACACACCGCAACTTCCACAAATTGCCGAAGTTCAAATTAGTTTGCTTGCGGATGTGCGTTAGTGTAAATGTTTGCAGATTTGCGTTTGCGGAACTACTTCCCCAAACGCATATATGTCCACAGATTCCCAATTTTGAACACGATTCCTGCGAGGCTATGCGCACCATCCATGGAACGCTGCTTGCCCACCAGTGACTCTCCTTCTTTGATCAAATGGACTTTTTGATGGCCATAGCAATCCACCCCCTCTTCAAGTTGTCTGTGGTCCGCCTTCTTAAAGTAATCGTCCAGACCCATTTCTAATTTGCATAATTATGTTGAATGTTCATTCAAAATACCTAATCCACAAAAAATAATTCATTTTCACGCCATAGTTCCTCCCTAAAAAACATGACTTTTGTAAAAAGCGCGGGAAAAACAACAGCCCCATTCCAGCCATGGCGGGAAACATGCTGGTGACGTCACAGCAGGAAGCCTTCCAGCCCGGCCCTGATACAAATATACGCAGACTCAGAAAAAAGTACAGGGAGGTCCCGTTATACGAGCATTCGATATACGAGAATCCGATGATACGAGATGTGTAAATTAGGGTCTATTTTCAATATACGAGATCGAAAATCCAATGCTACGGCATTCAAACTGGGGTGAGTAAAATTACCAAGTTATTTACTAAAGTAAATTACAAGTTATTTACTAAAATTATAAAGTCATTTACTGACTATATGATTTTACCTAAGGTTGTATGATATAATCAATCTGATGGTGGTGGTGTGGTGGTGGTGGTGGTGGTATTTCATAATTGTTATTCTTCCTCCTCTCTGTACCCACGGCTGAAATGGCATATTTAACACCTCACACACACCCTACCACGTATATAACACCACGCTAACCCTAAATAACACCTATGACGGCATTAGAAACACGAGTTATAATGGTTATATGAGGCCTAACACAAGCGGCCTGCCTCTCGGCGACGCTATAAGACACTGTTGTTGTGAACACATTTTATTTCCACTGCACTAATGCACTACTTTCGCCACTGCACTAATGTCGCCAGGCACAATATATTACAAATTTTTGCATAAATGCTAAAAGCTTGCTTCGCTCGCTTGGACAATGAGTTAAGAGACTAAATATAACTTTCTGTGCCAAATTTCTTCCTTTGCGCCTGTATCTTTCTTGCCCGCACATTCGTGGAAACATTTTACAAGCCTATATGACACCTGATTTCGGCTGAAATAGGTATTGTGCCTTGTGAGCCGATTTTAGTGATTTGCTGGTTTACTTAATGTGCTTATTGTGACTTATTTGTGCTCTGTCCTACTGTGCTGTCACACTCTTAATTCACTGTGTTTTGTGTGGTGGTGTGGTGGTGCGGTATATAGAGCCCTATATTTGAGAGTTTGTTGTGTTTGCTATAGTTTATTTTAGCTTGAAAAACATGTCATTTTTTTTTTTATTTATTTTATTTATTTATTGATGGGGTCCTGGAACCAAACCTATATTTTACCATTAGTTATGTGTTTCTTTATACGAGATTTCGCTTTACGAGTATGCCAGGTGGAACCTAACTGCTCGTATCTTCGGGACCTCCCTGTACTACCGAAAATCTACCGTTATTTCAGCCAGAAAGTTAAGTTAGGTTAAATCATATTAGGTTAGGTTAGAGGTGGGGTTTGGTTTAGTAAGAAGATAGAGATAAAACGAAAATTACCAATTCTATGGCCGTGTGAAGCTTAGCAATGTTTGCGGGGCGGGCACCCCCCCCCCCCCCACACACATGTAAACAAACATTGATTTCCGACTAAAACGAGAGCCAGATTAATTCAAAACACACCAAAACTATTCAGGAAAACTAAGTTTCTGCCTCGAAATCGGTGGTTGCCCAATAACAAAAATTTACCAAGATATTAAGCTAACACTGTAATGTAACCATCTCTACCTTTTTGTTATTGTTGAAGGGCACCGATGTCAGGATTGAAGATATTCGCCATGGTTTACACCTGTGAATCTAGCACAGTTGCAAGGGTTGATTAGTCTTCCTCAGGAAGGTACAGGTGAAGGCATGATGGTATGGTGTGATTCGGCCTTAAGGCGGATGAAGTTTTGGCGCCGTGATGGGTCTTGGTCTTGGTGTGATGTGTGGAAGACTTTTGTCCCGTCTACAGGTACCGTTGCAGCCTTTTTACTTGCACTCTTTCCAGTTACAGTTTACAATTTCCTTATCCATAGAGATGCAGGGGTGAGGATTGAGGGATCGAGGTGGTATAAAGGCCTACCCTGTCTCCCATCCATTTACAGTGGAGAGCGGCAGCGGGACTGCGGGAGGGGGGTGATGTTTACATATGACGGCCATCTTGGCAGCAGAGATAGCCACCTTGTTGCCCCACCTCTTGTATTCTCTTAAACTACAGCTTTTTCTTGGTGTTATGCATTACTGTTGATATTATTAGTAACACAGTTACAAATTTGTGTTCAGTGGTCTACTGCTCAACACAGATCACTCGAGACCCCCTTAGTAATACACCACCGGCCATTCTGCATTCTCTGCCCGACCTCTCATTAGTAATAGGGCCGCATTAGACGCAGGGTGAATTTTGCATTCCGTCTAGGAAAAAAAAACTGCGTCTTATGCGCCGGCAAATACGGTACATGCAATGGTCCCTCACGTTTGGCAACTTAATTAGTCTAGCCAAACCAGCGCCAAAAGTGAATTTTGCCAAACGCGAATAGTACTTTCAATGGGAAAATTATCCAGTAGTCTTTGACGAGGCCCGAGTTCACCCTTTTGACCTCCATTTTCGTACTTTAACTGCTTAAAAGCAAAGACATTATACATGAAACATTAACACCAATACAAAAGACTATAGATAATAGATAACAAATGTTATTTACCATGAATTATTTACAGTTAGGCCTGGTGAAACGAGTGAGTGTGGTGGTGGTGTAGGCGGTGGTGGTTGTGGCTGTGTGTTTACCTTTCCTCCACTCTCGTTTCTCCACTTTTTTGCCCTTATCCTTATCGTCACCTGGCTTCCTCGAACCACCACCACCACCACCACCAGTGCTTGTAGATGCCATAGTCTTAGCACAAAACGGCAAAGGTAGCAAAAAACTTGGAGCAAAAAACAGCGCAGGCGTCAAGATGGCTGCCGGGAAGATAACAAACACCAACATGGTGGCTTGCGGGCGCTGCATTCTGGACCGACGTCATTCAGTGACGGCAGCGCACGTCTCGCCAAAAGTGAATTTAAAGCGCTACATTCGGATTCTGGTACCATATCCAACCTATCGCCAAGCTGAGACTCACCAAACCAAGGGACCACTGTATGTTGAAAAACCTACATGGATTGATAGAAATCAAACAGATCTTGCTTTAGAAATTTCTGTAATCTTGCTTTAGAAAGTATTTCAAAAAATTGAAAGATCAAACATAACTGATTTAATATCAAATGTAATTATGCATTATATGTTTATATTAAGATTAATTTTCAGTCACTTTTGACTCACAAAGTTGTAAACAAACAACTCAACAACTAAACCTCAAGCTCATGCTGTGGGTTCCCAGGTAATGATATTTTTTTTTCCGACTGCTTTTAACATTCTGCATCTATTTCAACAGGTGACCATAATTTTAGTGTGTCTTACTTCAATATCTACTTTTAAAATTATAATAAATTACATTCTTCTATAGAAAACCAAAGACCTAAAACGAATCTTACGTTTTTAGCTTATTTTTCTATAACTTTCACATACATTACCTAAGTCATAGACCACTGTAAATCTGGACTGCGCACGGAATATTGGGCTGTTGCACAAGGGCCTGAAGTCGGAGGGCTGCTCGGATTCATATATATATATATATATATATATATATATTATATATATATATATATAATATATATATATAATATATATATATATATATATATATATATATATATATACGGATCATATAGACTGGTTTATCAGTACACACAACCCTTGTTTTCCCGGACTAATAGGGGGGAGCACTGGTCCGGGAACTGCAAACGTCCGGGAATCGCAACAGTCCGAGGCCATTACTCACCCCGGACGTTTATCCTACTCTAGTATTTACTGTCCGGCAACCGCCAATATCAGCTACCCCGCCCCGGACTTTTACGTCACTTTGTTGTTGTTTTTAGTGCTGCGAGGATCCCTTGGGGAACACTATGAGCCCTGGTGATGTCCACAGGCGCTGTAATTGACCTGTCTTCCTCAGGAAGGCACAGGTGAGGCGGATGACAGCGTGTTGCCGGGAGGGGGGTGTGTCTTGGAGAGTGAGTGTCGTGTACCCAAATGTAAACAATACGACCGCTGAGCATGCTGACACCTGGCGGGAGGCGCGGACACTGACCAGGTGTGACAGGAGACGCTCGGACCGCCGGACAACTTTGTCAATTTACGGACGGGACCAGGCATTACTCCGGGACTCTGACATATCCCCGGACCTCTGATTTTGACCGGCAAATCCGATATCCGGGAAAACGAGGGTTGTGTGTATATATGATATACTGTAATCTTCGTAAATGTTTGTTCTATATTATTATCAAATAAAAAACAGTAAAACACGCTAAAGAAATGTCATTACGAGACACTGAAGAAATATGCATGAACTTAATATTCACTTCAACTCTTCGCCATTTAAAACTTTGCGAGTCAACTTTTATCATGAAGGGTATCAATAGAAGTGCAATTTTATTACTTTCCATGATGTATTTCGTTCTTAATGATTACCCGCATTTAACATCNAGGCTTGGAGTTACTTGAGGCTGCTGTGATGGTTGGTCCTCGCCCGTGGTGGCGCAGGCAGGATTGTTATAGTGACACCTGTGATTAGACGCTCATTCCGCCCCCCTGTGTCCTCCGGTGCACTCACAATCGAAGATAGAGTTAATGGGCAGGGCATGTGAGTGTTCTTAAGCCACTGGTAGGCAAGTGAATCTGAATCTATATATATACTTAATAAGAAGATTCTTTAGCATCTATCTGCTCACAATCTTCTATCTGATCGTCAGTACGGTTGCCGTATAGGGCGATCTACTGGCGATCTTCTAGCTTTCTTAACTGAATCTTGGTCATCCTCCAATAGGGATTTCGGTTAAACTTTTGCTGTTGCCCTTGACATATCAAAAGCATTTGATAGAGTCTGGCACAAATCTTTAATTTCCAAACTACCATCATACGGTTTCTATCTTTCTTTCTGTACTTTCATCTTAAGTTTCCTTTCAAACCGTTCTATTGCAGCTACTGTAGACGGTCATTGTTCTTCTCCTAAATTTATCAATAGTGGTGATCCCCAGGGTTCTGACCTATCACCCACTGTCTTTATATTATTCATTAATGATCTTCTAAGTCTAACTCAAAGCCCTATCCACTCATACGCTGATGATTCTACCCTGCATTTTTCAACGTCGTTTATTAGACGTCCAACTCAACAGGAACTAAGTGATTCACGGAGAGATGCCGTCGACCGCTTAACTTCTGATCTTTCTATAATTTCTCATTGGGTCAAAGCAACCCTTGTTTTGTTCAATGCCTCAAAAACCCAATTTCTTTCCCTATCTACTCGACAAAACCTACCAGATAACGATCCCCTCTTCTTCAATGACACTCAACTGTCTTCTTCTTCTACAATGAACATTCAAGGACTATCCTTTACTAAAAATCTGAACTGGAAATCTCACATCTCATCTCTTGCTAAAACAGCTTCTAAGAAGTAAGGTGTCCTGTGGCGTCTGCGTCCATTTTTTTCTCCCTCCCAATTGCTTGCTCTCTACAGGGGCCTTATCCGCCCTTGTATGGAATATGTCTCACATGTTTGGGGAGGATCCACTCATACAGCTTTCCTAAACAGGGTTGAGTCAAAAGCTTTTCGTCTCATCAACTCCCTTACTCTGACTGACTGTCTTCAATCTTTAAATCACCGACGCAATGTAGCTTCTCTTGCTCTCTTCTACCGTTATTTTCATGCTCACTGCTCTTCTGAACTTGCTAACTGCATGCCTCCTCCCTTCCGCGGCCTCGCTGCACAAAATTTTCTACTCATTTTCATCCCTATTCTGTCCATCTTCATAATGCCAGAGTTAATCAGTATCTTTACTCTTTCACCCCTTTCACTGGTAAACTCTGGAACTCTCTTCCTGTTTCTATTTTTCCACTTTCCTATGACTTACATCTTTTCAAAAGAAGAGTAACAAGACACCTCCCGAACTAAATTGGCTCACCCCACTTTTTTATTTTATTATCTTACTGTCTTCTTTATAGGGACTGGCAACTAATCGGGCTTTGTGTTACCCATTTTGTTGTGCCCTTGGCTAGTTCTTTGTGATGTAATAAATTTAAAATAATAAAAAAATAAAAACTTGACGGTACAGAAAGATTTGGTTTCCGTCGGGGATCGAGCTCGGGTCACCGAGAACGCCAGTCGGAGACGCTAACCACTCTGCTACCGCCTCCCATATATATATATATATATATATATATATATATATATATATATATATATATATATATATATATATATATATATATATATATATATATATATATATATATATATATATATATATATATATATATATATATATATATATATATATATATATATATATATATATGTATATATATATATCAGTGATGGACCGAATATTCGCATTCGCATTCGCAATTGCGAATATTCGCATGTTTTTTTCAATATTCGCATTCATATTTGCATTCGCACCCCCACTCGTAGTTGTTTGTATATATGCGAATATTTTGCCAAAATCAATAAACTTTAAACAAAAATAAAAAAAACAATAACAAGTGAACATAATAATACACAAGCAAATATATAAAAAAAATAATAGTTTAGCCGAGCGTTAGTTAAAATAATGGGGTGAGGAGGCGTAGTGGTAGCCAAGGCCATAATATAATAGCGACAATAGTCCCTTGAACACTAACACCATCTTCCACCCTTCAACAAAGTATAGCAGCCGCTACTCCCAAGGTCATTGTTACTGAACTCAACTCATTGCCTTGTGCGCTATACTGCAGTAATTAAGCATCTTCTCTGTCACTCACGAGCACAATCAACTTTCTTTGAAAGAGAACAGTGTTGCAGGAACCTACTGAGTAATGACGTCCAGTCACAACAGTGTGGTTTGGGATTATTTCGAGATTATCTCCAGCTATATTGCACAGTGTAAACTTTCCAATAATAATTATTCATGTAAGATATTATCATGTAACTATTCGTGTAAGATTGGGTCCCCGTCCCGCAACCTGGAAACATAGAAAATTGAAGGGAATTTACTTTAGACATTAATTTTTTTTTCTGAACTCCTACAATAAATACAAATATTTCAGTTACCTGTATGATATCAAAAATAGTTTATTACATGAAATGTTATGTAATATTCGCAATTCGCATTCGCATTCTCGAAGATTAAAATAAGATATATTCGTATTCGCATTCGCATTCGCGAATACGGAAAATAGACATTCGGTCCATCACTAATATATATACAATATATATATATATATATATATATATATATATATATATATATATATATATATATATATATATATATATATATATAATATATATATATATATATATATATTATATATATATATTTATATATATATATATATATTATATATATATTTGGATGTGTGATTACATACAAGATAGTCACACATATATAATTGGCACGCCACTTAATAAACCGTACACATATTGCTACATAGCAACACTGCGCCACAACGAGGCAACAGCGCACTGCCCCCCAGGCACATATGTAACTCAGTTGTTACCGTGAGGGCGGACAAACCACACCAGCTCCTCGCTAGGTGTCCCGACTATCTCTGTTCTCCCTTAATAAGCCTACGGAAGTAGTGTTCGCTTCTCCCTGGAATAACCTTCCCACAACCACTCCGGTCACCACTGCACACCGAGCAATATGGCGCAGTTCTCCGTACACAGAGAGAAACTCAGAGACCGCCGGTTGCAACTCACCCCAACATTCCGCCACCCCAACACACCGCCGCCCGACGCCACGAGGCATCTCTTCACCACGACACCACGCTCTCTCCCTGGATTAATTCGTCTTCAGCGACTCGTGTTCGTGTGCCTGTGGATCTACGTACAGCGTGTGGATTGTGTATGACGGTAGGGTTCACCAGTGTTCCATAAGTGCTCCGTGGAGTGTATATTAATGGGGTGTCTTTTGTAGTGGGGTCGTGCCGCTAACCTTCCCTTGTCTGCCTCGCGACCTTGAACACAGGTGCAGCCCCGGCACACCCCCCCCTCTCCCCCGCTCTTCACGCCACCCACATATACACACACACACACACATACACCTCGTGGGTCAGAAAATGTTGTCCCCATCTTTCCGGTGTTGAGATATTCCACGTACGGTGTATATTTCGTAGTGTTCGTGTCTCTCAACATGTCATTCCCCACTGCGTCACCTGCGGCTAGTGGGTCTGAATATGACGAAGAGGAGGAAATCGCTTTTCCCCCTTTGGAGTCCTTGAACACCACGCACTCATCTCTGCTGTCCCCAACCCAGCCGTGCGTTGAACCTCCCGGTGATATCATGTTATCACTTCTTCGATACCTGGAAGATTCCCGCTTATCCGAGAATGCTCGTCGCTTACAAGAGGACGAGGAGAGATTTAAGCGTGAAGAGGAGAGTCGTCGACGTGACAACGAGGCCAGACGGAAGGAGGGAGACGCGCGTTTCCAAGTTCTCGTGAAACTGTTGTCTCCAACACAACCTCCAGTTGGCGCGCGGCACATTCCTGCCCCCTCAGTCTACCCCGCAGTTGATGTGCGGCCCTACTTGTCGCCCCCTGTCACGGCTCCTGCGACGACCTCTATTGCTCCGCCCGCCGCTTCTCCTCCTGTGGCTGCTACGCCCACTTTCGCGACTTCTGTAGGCAAGCACGTGGCTCACAGCCCCCCGACGTTACTTGCTGATGCCTCCTTTCAAGTGTTCCGGCAATGGCGTCGACTTTAGCAAGATTTCTCCACCATGCTGGATTTACAGAAACTGCCACGACAGAAGCAACTCATACAACTACGGATGTCGGTGTCACTTGACGTTCAAAGGATCCTAGAGCATACCTTAGGGATCGCACCTGACACTTCCTTGACTGTGACAGAGGTCTTGGACACTCTACACTGGCGTTTACAGTCTCACTTCAAAAGCCAACGCAATGAAGCGCTCCGTCGCCGTGGACTCCTGTGTTGTAAACAGGCGGACGGCGATTCATTCTCCGATTTCTACGTGCGATTGAAAAACCTGGCAGAGGAGGTCGACTTATGCACTGGTAATGCTATGACTTGGACGGAGATCCAACTGAAGATGGTTTTACTCATGAGCGTGCGAGATGAATATCTGATTCAACGCCTTATCTTCCTCGACACAGGCGCCTCTCTCCATGACGTGGTCACCTGTTGCCGCCCATTCGAAGCCAGCCGCAATACAGCCTCCGCTATTCACTCGTCACCAAGCCATCTGCGCGCCATGTCTACCTACAAGAAAAGCAGACGCCGCGACAAGACGCCTCATTCACCCCAAACGCCGCGACAAGACGCCTCATTCATCCCAAACGCCACCTTCAGGTTATCTCGGGAAGACTCAACATAGAACAGCGGTTCCTAGCCATGCTCACCCCTGCTAGACTTGCGCGCATCGACACGGCCCGAAGCGCCCGGCCGGCGCTACCTCCTGCTACAACTGCGGGCGTCAAGGTCATTGGGCGGGGACTGACAGGTGTCCCGCCAAAACAGCCCAATGTCGCCTCTGCACCAGGACTGGCCACTACGACAGGTTCTGCCGCAACACGTCTAGTCACGATGATCAGGGTGGCGCGTTAAACGTTGGTCGCACATCACCCACTTCAAGACGTAAATACAGCAACTGTCGTAGCGTAACAGATGTCTCACCTTCAAGTGCCATGACTCCCACCCTGGTCTGTGTTCACCTGGTGTAAGGCGAGTCTCCTTCGAGGTTCCAGATGTTACCAGATACAGGCGCCGACGTCACTGTCATCGGCACAAGACATCTGCAAATGCTTCACATCCCCCGCAGCAGCCTACAGCCTATACCGTCCACTACTACGCTGACGGCGGATGGGTCAGAAATGGCACCTGCTGTGGGATGCTTTTATGCAACTTTACGACTCCACGGGAAATCTTGTACTGCCAAGATACAGGTGCACGAGGGTATTCAGACGCCTCTTCTCTCCTACAGTCACTGCATGGAGCTGGCTATCATTTCACCTGCCTTCCTGAAGCACTATTGGAGGTAAAGCACGTCAACAGATGCGCTGAGATGACTCTCCCTCCTCACACGTCCCCGTCTGCTGCACGGGCGCACTTCCTGCGCGAGTTCCCGGACGTGTTGCTCTCCAAGGTGGATCTCAAGACGGCTCCTCTGAAACCCATGGTGGGTAAACCCATGAGGATTCATGTGAAGGAGGGAGCCGTACTGTTCGCCATTCACACACCTAGACAGGTTCCCTTTGCTTTCCAGCGTCAAGTTCAGGAGGAACTTGAGTCCATGACACGTCAGGGGATCATCAAACCTGCCGGTGACGACCCTTCAGAGTGGTGTCACCAAGAGCTAGTCGTCTTGGCTAAGGATAAAGGCGTGAGAATCACGGTTGACTTGACGAAGCTCAACTCTCAAGTAGCCCGCCCGACACATCCTGCCCCAACTCCATTCACCGCCGTCCGCAGTGTCAACCCGTCAGCACGTTTTTTCACCACAGCGGATCCCTTGTGCGGGTACTAGCAGTTAGAACTACACGAGGACGACCAACACCTAACAACCTTTATCACACCATACGGCCGCTTTCAACACTGCAAAGGTTCCATTGGTTTCTCGGCTACCGGTGACGCTTACTGTCTTCGCGGCGACCTGGCCCTGCATGGTGTAGATAACTGCGTTAAGGTGGTTGACGACATTTTCCTCTTCGACGACGACTTCTCCACGCATCTCCAACGTATTCACCAGATGCTCACTAGATGTCGCAAGTAAGAGATCACACTTAACAAGAACAAGTTTGTGGTCGCCGCACCTAGTGTGAGCTTCTGCGGGTATAGCCTCTCAGCTGAGGGCTTGGCCGCGGACGAGGACAGAGTCAGTGCCATCCGGGACTTCGCGACTCCCGCTAACTTGACTGACCTCCGCTCATTCATGGGCCTGGTGAACCAGCTGTCAGAGTTCACCCCAGCCATCGCCGCTGCCGCCCAGCCACTTCGCCCCCTGATGAGCCCGAAAAGAACGTTTACGTGGACAACTGATCACGACGAGGCCTTCAGTCGTGTCAAGACGGCGCTGCTTCGACCGCCGATTCTCCCTCACTTTGATCCAGCACTTCCAGTGATTCTTCAAACTGACGCCTCTCGCCTCTACGGGCTTGGTTACGCCCTTCTGCAAAACCATGGCCTGGGACGCACATGCATCGTTCAGTGTGACTCAAGATTCCTCGCTGACGCCGAGACCCGCTACGCCGCCATTGAACTCGAGCTGCTCGCCGCCGCCTGGGCCATGTCGAAGTGCAGACCTTACTTGATAGGCCTACAGAGCTTCACGTTGATGACGGACCACCGACCCCTGATCCCGATTCTCAACCACTACATCTTGGACGCGGTTGAGACTCCTCGCCTCCAACGCCTCAAGGAGAAGGTCTCGCCCTACCTGTTCACGGCCGTGTGGCGTGCTGGGAAGCAGCTCTGCATCCCCGATGCCCTATCACGAGCCCCAGTTAGCCGCCCCACGCCAGAGGACGAGATGGTGTGCGCCGAAGCCGTAACACACCTCAGGAGCGTCGTATCCCTTAACGCCATCAACCAAAATCAAGATTCTTCACACCTCGATTCGCTGCATCGAGACATCGATAGGACTATACAGGAACTCCGAGGCGCAGCAGCGACGGACCCGTCGTACACCCGCCTACGGGACTGCGTGACGTCAGGATTCCCTCCTAACCGGTACACTCTGCACAGCTCGCTACTCCCCTTCTGGAAATTCCGTGACTGCCTGTACGCAGACGGGGAGCTGGTCTTGTATGGCCAGAGATTTGTGGTGCCTGCAGCTCACCGCCGCCGCACCCTTGCTCGGCTGCACGACAGTCACCGAGGTGTTGCAGCCACGAAGCGCCGGGCACAGCAGACTGTCTTCTGGCCAGGTATCGATGCCGACTTTACCAGCACCATTCAAGCCTGCGAGCCATGCCACAACTTACAGCCCAGTCAGCAACAGGAACCACTACTGTGCGACGACCACCCCTCCATGCCTTTCGAGTCCGTCTCCGCAGACTTCTTCTCGGTCGCCGGGAAGTCATTCCTGGTTATCGCGGACAGACTATCCGGGTGGCCTGTGGTCGTCCCCAGCGGGGCCGATACTACCGCCACGCACACCATACGGCTATTCTGCCGGTACTTACGGGAAGTTGGTGTCCCGCTCCGCCTCAGGATTGACGGCGGGCCCCAATTCACCAGCACTGACTTCCGGAACTTCATGGAGCGCTGTGGTGTCCACCACGCGGTTTCTTCGCCTCATTACCTCCAGTCTAATGGCCACGCTGAGGCGGCCGTCAAGTCAGTGAAACACCTCATCCTCAAGACGGCGCCCTCTGGCAACATTGACAGTGAAGACTTCGACAGGGGTCTCCTGGAGGTTCCCAACACTCCTAACTTCACGGAACGATCCCCTACAATGACACTGTATGGCCATCCGCTCCGCTCCTGTGTCCCTGCCCATCCTGAGTCCTTATCGGAGGAGTGGCAGGCCCGTACAGAGGACTGTGATCGCCGAGCTGTGGCCCGCGCTGAGCAGGTCAAGGCTCAGTACGACCAGCACGCCCGCCCCCTTCCCAGGCTGTGTGTCGGCCAGACCATCCGTATTCAGGACCCGACATCACACCGCTGGGACAAGGTCAGGGTTGTTATCGGCTGCGGCAAGACCAGGGACTACGAGGTGCGTCTTCCTAGTGGGCGTGTCTGGTGGCGAAACCGCCGTTTCCTCCGACCCGCCCCAACCCCTAGTGTTGACCACCTTCCCCTACATCACTGTGTTCCCTTGCTCGGACGAGACAATCACGTCCCCTTTAAGTCACCCCCAGTGGCCCCACGCCGGTCTAAGAGGCTCATGAAAAACAAGTCCGCCCGAGACAGAGCTACGAGCGTGAGGGGGGAGGGAGGTGTGGATGTGTGATTACATACAAGACAGTCACACATACATAATTGGCACGCCTCTTAATAAACCGTACACATATTGTTACATAGCAACACTACGCCACAACGCGGCAACAGCGCACTCCCCCCCAGACACATATGTAACTCAGTTGCTACCATGCGGGCGGACAAACCACACCAGCTCCTCGCTAGGTGTCCCGACTATCTCTTTTCTCCCTTAATAATCCTACGGAAGTAATGCTCGCTTCTCCCTGGAATAACCTTCCCACAACCACTCCGGTCACCACGGGGACACCGAGCAATATATATATATAATATAATATAATATTATATATATATATATAATATATATATATATAATATATAATATATATATATATATAATATATATATATAATATAATATATATATAATATATAATATAGATATATATATATATATATATATGATATATATATAATATATATATTAATATAAATATAATAATTTTAATAAAATAAAAAAAATTTTAAAAAAAAAAAAAAAAAATTAAAAAAAATTTTTTAAAAAAAGAAAAAAAATTNCACATACATATTTGAACGCCTCTCACACACACACATGCCATTGTTACATAGCAACACTGTACGCGACGCGGAAGTGTTGTACACCACCCTCCAGGCCCAAATGTAACTCAGTTGCTACCGAGCGCGCGGGCAAACCAGACCAGCTCCTCGCTGGGTGCCCCGATCATCTCTGTTCTCTCTTAATAAACCTACGGAAGTAATGCTCGCTTCTCCCTGGAATAACCTTCCCACAACCACTCCGGTCACCACTGCACACCGAGCAATAGACACTGGCGCTGATACGTCCCCTCCGAAGTCGTTTCCCGCCTGCGGCCACGCTGCGGCAAGATATCCTGGTTGGCCGCAGATCCAGCAACGACGAGGCCGCCGTGCTCCCCGCCGCGGTTGTTCGTGCAGCCGGTCTCGTGATGGCGTTGGTGACTGATCCCTCAATGGTGTTGGTGCGTAAATCCGCAATGTTGAGGCTCCGGCAGCGGCAACACACTCATCGCTTAGAACTGCGCGCGCCCATGCCAACACAGTAGTCAGGTCGAGTCCCTCAGCTCTGGATCCAGCGCGGATGGTCCGGCGAACGTTGTCCGGCAGCCCAGCTGTGGTGCCAGGATTTTCCTATTAAGTTGGTTTATTCCTGGTGCCTTCGTTATTTGAATGAAATTAATTTGGTTAGGATTTTTCATTGATTACAACTTTAATTGAGAATTGAAACTTGTCTTATGACTTCACTATTTGGTTATAGTGTGATCACTTCTCGCTGCGGAGAGTATTGAAATGGGAATGAATTTAAGGGGAAGGGGTAGGAGTTAAGGTTAAGGGGAAATGGTATGAGTTAAGGGGAAGTGCTGCCACCAGCTCAGGCAAGTAGGTCTATGGTTTTACTTCCTGGGCATGTTCGAATAGATATATATATATTAGATTTATCTTGGTAGTCGTGGTTGATACGTGGAATTATACCGAGTAAGGCTGACTCTCTTTTGGAAGTGTGGGGAAGTATTATCCTAACACGCGGAATAGTCACCTGGGGTTTTTGCAATAAACACAAGAACTATATTTGAAACATCATCCTATTTATTCACCATGAAACATTATTTCTGTTTGAGATCTTAGACACATACATAAACTCTAATTTGGAACGGGCAAGCTCTTTAGAGCATAACCTCCCTCATAGAATCATTCTTAGAACTACCACCTATGTCCGTATCAACTGAGCACTATAGGTATACATGGAATATATATATATAGGAGAGAAAATGTGAGAGTAATGAGTTGGTGTGGGGATTCACTGTACCATGTGGCCTGGTTTCTGGAGAGGAAGGAGCGAGAGACTCCCGTCGAAGCCTGTAGGGGAGTGGATGAGAGACTCCGTTAATAACACTTATAAGGATGGGGCAGGCCTTCTATGCGTTAGTGAAACTGAACAACTGTACCTATATATATATATAAATATAGATAAAAAATATTATAACAAGGAAAGGGGGGGGGGGAAATAGGAGCGAAACGCCGTACGTCTTACCTGTAGGGGAGTGGATGAGAGACTGGCTCCCTCGAGGGTGACTAAGGCGAGGCGGGAAGAAAGGGGATGTTTGGATACCCTGAACTTGGCCTCTCCTGAAGAGCTTATAGACCCTGAATGACTAATTAACTAATGAAACAAGTGTACCTATGAAAGGGCTGCCTATAATACAGTTCTGTTACTTTGATATAGAAGAATTTAATATGTTTAATCTAATATCCGGGGAAAGTGTTATTTTCTTTCGTTCAAGCCTACGAACGCGTCTTTTAGAGCGACGTGGTATGGGAGTTTGAATAGAAATTTGGTAGACTTTCAATTTAGCGAATAACTGGACTAACCCATCCATGTATGACCGTGATCTTTCACTATGGTGACTATTTTGAAGGACATTAAGAATCTAGGAGTGTTCCTTGATCTGATAGGAGGGTGAGGGGAGGATGAAAAGTTTTGAACCTCTTAGTTATCGATGATCGCGAAATAAGTGTCCCACGAATTTTGACTCGTACCCGGAATGTCGGGGGGGGGGGGGGGAGTGAAAGGAAGGGAGGAAGATAGAAGTGAGAATGCAAGAAGGAAGATAAATTTCACGAGAAACTAAAAGATTGAATTGCTTACGGGCATAACCCGGGGATTGTATGATAGGAATTCCCATCCTATCTCTTCCGAATAACTGGCATTACACAGCCACAAACGCACATGCCAGGGCGCGCTCAGAAATGCCTCCAAACAAGGTCGACAGCCGCTGGAGATCAGCCAGAAAGACGTCGACAGACTCACTTGACCGAAGCTGACGGGCAGAGAAAGCTTCATACGCTGCGTATGGTATCCAAGGCGAACGCAGAGTACAATGCGTCACGCATGGTTGTCAGCGAACAGCGGCTGGCGGCCGGCAGCTGTGACCACATAGTGAATACCCCACCGGTCAGACGCAGCGGCAGCATTGACTCAAGGGCAACGCCACGGAGCTGACACAACATCTCCGCTCGCGTCACCCATTCCACAACGTCCGTCATGCCATCATATTCCGGGATCAACCTAGCGTCGAATGGTTCTGGGGTCATCTCGGCAGGTCCCACCACCGGGTCTGTAGCAGCAGGCGGTGCCTCCTTCGTATCTATGGTGCCTAGATAGCTTGTAGTGTACAATCAAAAATCACTTGCGCCGGTGTGCTGCTTTATTGTGCTGTACACGAGATGGTAATATTGGCTGTGGACGTCACGGCGCCCCGCGAGGTGAGAGTGCACTGCTGCCCCGCCTCGCTGGCCACCCTACCTCACCTCAGCCATTGACGTCACAATTACCTTGTTATAACAAGGGTACAGGTACTCCACTCACACACTAGTTAGCATCCTCGTTACCTACATACACACACATAGTACATTACACATACTTTCCAAAGAATTGTTCATGATTCCCTTTTCTGGTTGCCTTGTAAACCTTAAGTAACTTCCTTTACACATCAGACATTCTTTTAGACAAAACAAAAATATTCTTAAAGTAGCTACAGCAGTGACTAATGGCAAATCTATGTATGTTTGTTACATAACATTTATATTCATGATATATTACGTTAATTACTACAAGTAAATATTCTCTCCTTGCACCTCCACGACTGGCACACTTTTGTGACATGGAATTACTTACAATACCGACACAATCTATTACCTACCCTAATCTACAAATGTATACTTATCTTTCATGAGTAGTATTCAATCAGCGTTAGGTACCCAACACACCTGTCTATCCCTCTGACATCTAGTTCTTGGCACTCCCTCGAGTCATTGCAGTCATTGCAAAACTGCCACAACTTACTTCGCACATTCACACACACACACACACACACACACACACACACACACACACACACACAACATCATCATCATCATCTTATATCATCCAGTCCTCTCTTTCTCTCTCTCTTAATGTCCCTCCATATTCTATCTTCCAAATTTAAAAGGATCATAGATCAATCTATTTTTTTCAATCTCTGAGGCTACCTCCTAAATATTTTTTAGAAAAATCACATTTTCTATGTAACTCAAAAACTATGATAGTTACGTAAAACATGTATAAAGTAATAAACATAAAAGTAGATCAAGGCCTTTCATTTGAGCTACAGCAAAAGGAAATAGGATAGTAATTAATTGAGAAAAATACATTTAAAGGTTTTGTAATAAAAGTATATATTTTCTTATATTTTTAAATACTATGTAAAGTTTTTTTGGGATACTGATCATAATATCAGGTAGAACACGTCAAGCTTAACGTTTGTTCCCTATTCATCTAGGACTAATAGTTTCAGGTTAAAATTGCAACAACAAAAATTATAGATTCCACGATTGCTACCATAAGGCATTCCAAGACTCCATCGGTGGTGACATGTGCTACACTGTGGGCGAGCGCAATGGGTTCTGCTTTATTTCTTTTTTCTTCTTCAATGGAACATGAGTGATCCAGGTATTGTCGAGAAATTCAGTAGGGTATCCCCTACGAGTTTTTTTTTTAAATCACGTTATCCTTAATACGAACATAACTCAAAAACTATGACAGTTACGTAAAACATGTATAAAATATTAAACATAAAGTAGATCAAGGCCTTTCATTTGAGCTCAGCAAAAGGAAATCAGGTAGTAGACAATTGAGAAAGTTACATTCAAAAGTTTGAGTAGTTTTTTTGAAAAATCACGTTTTCCTTAATAACTCAAAAACTATAATAGTTACGTAAAACATGTATAAATTAATAATCGTAAAGTAGATCAAGGCCTTTCATTTGAGCTACAGGAAAAGGAAATCAGGTTGTAATTAATTGAGAAAATGACATTTAAATTTTTTGTAATTTATTTTCTTCTTCAAAATATATAACGTTTTTTGAGATGCCGATCATACCATCAGGTAGAACACCTCAAGCGTAACATTTGTTCTCCTATTAATGTGTCTTCTAGGACTAATATATTAGCATTAAAAAGGCAAAAACTAAATTTATAAATTTCACGATTGCCACCATAAGGCATTCAAATATCCCACCGGTTACATGCGCTACGCTCTGGGCGAGCGCAACGGGTCCTGCTTTGAATAAATTTCTATGAAATGAGAGATCCCAGTATTTTCATGAAAATCAGTAGGGTTACCCAGTGGCGGATCTAGAGGGTGGCCTGAAATCTCATTAGCGACCCCTGTGGCCACCCTAGATCTGAGTCAAAGATTTGATGAAAATCTAACCATTTATTGAAATGGTTATGCCGTGGCCACCCCATACTAGATCTGTGTCCAACCTTGGCCACCCCACTCAAAATATCCCGGTGGCGCCACTGACTCCTGTTCCTGAGAACTGCCTCATGGGGATGGCGGTAACAGAAGAGTCTCCATTCATTCCTGCCCTTGCATCCTCTGATCCTCTCATTCTTCTCTTGCCACTTTCTGTCCCATACCCAGCACGCTGTCTTCCCATGTCATTGGGGTTCTTCTCTTTTTTTTTTTTTTTTTTTTTTTTTAACATTTGTGCCTATAGCGCCTGTAGGCAATGATGACCCAGGGCTCGGATGGTAGGCTCTGGAGGTTCACTTGAGGGCTCTGATGGTTGGTCCTCGCCCGTGGTGGCGCAGGCAGGATTCTTATAGTGACGCCTGTGATTAGAGGCTCATGCCGCCCCCCTGTGTCCTCCGATGCACTCACAATCGAAGGTAGAGTTGATAAGCAGGGCATGTGGGTGTTCTTAGGCCACTCGACGGTGCAGAAAGGTTTTGGTTTTCTTCGGGGATCGAACTCGGGTCACCGAGAACGCCAGTCGGAGACGCTAACCCAGTGGTTCTTAACAGTGACGAGGCGCCGAACCCTAGCGAAAACTTCCGCATACTAGCCGAACCCCTCAAATATGGGAGAAGAAAGAAAAAAATACACAAATTTAAGAAAAATTGATTCAAAATTCAAGAGTATAATTGGATGATTATTAGAATAAATTCCATCCTGATTGATACAAAAATTAAATAAAAATTGCCTCAAAATTCATGACTATATTTGGATAATAAGAAGAAAGAATGAAGGACTCTGAAGCAGTTGCGTATATAGGTCCTTGAAGAGAGGGAGGGGGGCGCAGGGGGTGAATCCAAGATTATTTTAAGGGGGGTTGGGGTAAGCGAGGTGAGCCTCTACAGCTGGGGGATCTGAGGAGGGCCCTGGAGGGATCAGGAATTTGTTTGAATATCAAGCAATTTTAGGGGTATTTTGAGGCCTATATCTAAAGGGATATATTGCACTAATTTGATATTCAGTGGCAAAGCAATTTTGATTCCTTTGGGACAAAAGGGGGGCCATGACTGAGTGCCCCCCCCCCCCTCATATACGTCACTGTTCGGAAGGGAGAGAGGCGGGCGAACACACACACACACACAAACATACACAAATAACTCTCCCTCCACAGCGTTGCTTGAATTGCAATGTGTTTCGGAGGCCCTCCTCTGAATCCCTCAAGCCCGGTTCACACTTCACGTTTTTGCTGGACGTAGTCTACGTGCGTCTTGTCATCAGTGACTCACAGTACATCACAGTGACGTCACTTCCTACCTGTGAAGTTTGAACCAGGCTCCGCGCGACCACCTGCTGGAGCAGTGTTGACGTCACTGACCTTGACAGACGTGCGTCCCAGCCTCACATTATTCGGAGCTCCCAATGGACCCTACCCATAACTACGTCACGGTTTGTTTACATCGGTGCATTGTGGGGATAAGGCGGGGTCGCCGCGGGTGGACCTACGAAGGGAAAACTACGGTGACGGAAGAATTTCGAGTTATTTTGCGCGAAATTGATATTCCAGGTGCTATATTACTGTGCTCTGTTCTCGCTGACAACACTATAGAGAAGACCTGAGGTAATGGCTGATGTGCAGAGGCTTCTAAACCAAGAAAACAGAGTCATAACAGAGCCTCGTCAAAAGGTAAGCAACTGGTAGGTACGTAATGTGTCCCTACCACTTGCTTACTTCTTAATGAGACTCTGCTGTGACTGTTTTCCTGGTTTAGAAGCCTTTGCACATCAACCATCACCTCAGGTCTTCTCTATGTTGTCAGCGAGCACGGAAATATAGCACCTGGAATATCAATTTCGTCCAAAACAACTCGAAATTTTCGTCCAAAAACAACTCGAAGGGAGGGAATGTGGGATGTATTGAAGGGTTAAAGAGTGTGTATGGAGTGGAGTATGTATGCATAACTAATAAACTTTTACCTGTGATTATGAATACCTAACCTAACTGACCTTTACCTAACCTAACGGTAACCTAACCTGGTTATAATGGACGAGAGTTTCGCGGTCGTTTTCAGAGACACCGACTATTTTTTCTTGGCCTACAATAGGTGCTTGTTCTAATGGAGATAGTTTTATTTTGCGCAAACCTATAAAAACAAAAAATATTTAATCCGAATTTTATGGTACCGTTTCCATTAAAAACACTGAACCTGGGTCTTTTTAGGTTTTAATGAAACCTATAAGGTTAAGTTAGGTGTACTTTGTGGTTAAGGTTAGGTTAGGTTTCATTAAAACCTATAAGGTTAGGTTAGGTTTCATTTTTTTTTTTTTTTTTTTAATGGGTTTGCGCAAAATAAAACTATCTCCATTAGAACAAGCACCTATTGTAGGCCAAGAACAAATAGTCTGTGTCTCTGAAAACGACCGCGAAACTCTCGTCCATTACTACCCCTAACCTAACCATTACCGTCGGCGAGTTTTCCTCAATTTATGTAGGGACGAGCATTTCGGTAGACGAGAGTAGCTACCAGGTACCATGAGGCAAGGATGGGTAATGTCACCGTGGTTATGCAACTTGTTTATGGATGGAGTAATAAGATAAATCAAAGCAAAATCTAACCTAGCCATTACCGTCGGCGAGTTTTCCCGATTTGTGTAGGGATAAAAATATCGGTAGACGACAGTACCAGGTACCATGAGGCAAGGATGGGTAATGTCACGGTGGTTATGCAACTTGTTTATGGATGGAGTAATAAGATAAATCAAAGCAAAGGTTGGTGATGTTGGTATAGACTCAAGAGTATTCATTGGCTCGTCAAGTAACAGTTAAACCATGATGTACCACTACTTATTATGAGGAAAGACAACAAAAGGAAATAAATTAATAAGGTATTTTAATACTATCATAACCATGAATATGTACAACCTACAAAGAGAAGACTACGACGATGAAAAAATTTCGAGTTGTTTTGGACGAAATTGATATTCCAGGTGCTATATTTCCGTGCTCGCTGACAACATGGAGAAGACCTGAGGTGATGGTTGATGTGCAAAGGCTTCTAAACCAGGAAAACAGTCACAGCAGAGTCTCATTAAGAAGTAAGCAAGTGGTAGGGACACATTACGTACCTACCAGTTGCTTACCTTATGACGAGGCTCTGTTATGACTCTGTTTTCTTGGTTTAAAAGCCTCTGCACATCAGCCATTACTTCAGGTCTTCTCTATAGTGTTGTCAGCGAGAACAGAGCACAGTAATATAGCACCTGGAATATCAATTTCGCGCAAAATAACTCGAAATTCTTCCATCGCTGTAGTTTTCCCTTCGTAGGTCCACCCGCGGCGACCCCGCCTTATCCCCACAATGCACCGATGTAAACAAACCGTGACGTAGTTATGTCTGGGGCCCATTCTTTGTCCGCGTCTACGTGGGCGTGGCGATCAGTGACGTCACTCTGACATCACTGATCGCCACGCCCACGTAGACACGGACAGCAAAAACGTGTAGTGTGAACCCCGCCTTATGCGGGGTTCAGACTACACGTAATTGCTACGTCCGTCTTGCCAACGTGACGTCATCGTGACGTCACTTCCTGCTTGTGTGAGCTTGAAAGACGTGCGTCTGGAGGCAAAAGATTCGGAGCCTCCAATTCTTTTGGCGGGCTGCGTGAACGGTGGTGCCACAATCTATAGAACATTATACGTAACTAAGTTTTGCAATATCAAAATAATGTTGTTTCCAAGGTCTGATTTAAAATATATTTATTATCAGTGATTCTGGAAGACTATATTAGTAATGGAAGACATACATGATGTGAAAATATTGTGTTCCGCTGCTTGAAGGCGGAACAGCGGCACCGCTGCTTGATTGTAAGCTCGACTACCACCACTACCTCTGTATATTTTTAAGCGTTATTTCTCGTGTTCTCTAGTTCTAATCCTCTCACGTGCCCCTCTAGTAGCTACTATATACCATCCTTCCTACAGCATCACGCTACGTCACCAATACCCTCTACAGGCCGTGTAATAGGTAGTAATTATTAGTGACTTGAAAAATACATCCACGACTGCGATATGTGGCAACACTTTTGGACCCCGCTAAACAGATTCCACTTATAACCTTTGCCATAGCCTGTTGTCAGGGGATTGTAGCGCTATATAGATAGGCCAGGGAGTGAAGGGGGATATAGTGAAGGGAGTAATAGGTGTGCCATGGGGTACAAAAGGGAGGAAGCAAGGAAAGCAAGGCGGTTTTATACTGTAATTTTTTCTGATATGAGCGAGCGGGAGTGAACGACCAGTGAGACGAGGTAACGTCATCGTGACGTCACGATAACAAGACGGACGTAGCAAATACGTGAAGTCTGAACCGGGCCTTAGACTCGCTCACCGAACCCAGGTTAAGAACCACTGCGCTAACCACTCCGCTACCGCCTCCCTCTCTGGTACCCAACTAATCCACTACACTCATACATACTCTGCTAGTAATCTCACTTTCTACCATTCTTTCTATGCGGCCAAACCACCCGAGACTGGGCAGAGAGTGCTATGTTCTAACCCCTTAACCATAAACTACCAGATGCTCTGATCAAAATTTCTATTGACATCCAGAGGAGCTAAATTGTATTGTTTCAGGTAAGGGTAAGGGATAGAAATTAATAGTCTTTGGATACATCTATGCTACAAAGTGACTACAGGGTGCAAGCTACATTCTCCTTCTTCAATTACCACATTTTGGTGGAATGGGAAATAATTATCTATTAGAATATAATCGGAACACACTATAATGCAAATACTGCATGCAATCTCATGCAAGTTTGGCATATCAACGGCAAAATCTAAGGTTACACATGAAAACAATTTGTGATCCTCCAGCACTAAGATACTCTGTGAAGAACCTAAACATAAACGAACTTGTTGCTGATCCTAAAACTTGTGTGTTGGCAGTACAGAAACATTTCCTTCCTCCGGCAGGCTGGACAACATATCATATGTACTGGATCATCTTGGCACTGCGGGCAAAGGCAAGTGTGTCTGCTGCCTCCTGTAGGGCTTGATAATCCTCAGGCAACTCCTGGTGGAAATAAGAAAGAAAAAGAAATTATATGAGCAGATATACATTCAACGACTCGAGGTGTCTTTATACTTCCTCTAACTTTCTCTCCTTAACCCCTTGAGGCCCAGAACGTAATTTCCTTTGTAATTTGGGTACCATTAGACGATTTTTAGTGAATATAAGCAATATTTTATATATATGACCTGTTTAGTATCCTTGTCGACTAACTAATTTGGTATATTTAGTTACTTTTCGTAATTTTATGACTAACAACAGACGAGTTTTTATAATAAAGGAAAGATCTGGGCGTGAAAGGGTTAAACTTCTGCAACATTCGTTGTCTTAGATCTAACTTTCAATCTGTGGAACATCATCTCTCCTCCTTTAAAACTCATCTTCTTTTCCTCACCGAAACCCAGTTGTCTGTGAGCATTGACAGCAGTCCCTTTTCTGTCTCCTCTTACTGTCTCTATTCTCATTTTCAATCCAAAGCTGGCTGTTGCGTATATGTGCGCAACGACATCACTTGCTCTCGTGTCCACGGTCATGAATCATCTTCCGAATTTTTTACCATCTGGCTTCGAATTCAATGTCACTCTCTTATTAAATTTATCTGTGCTGTATATCTCTCACCTAACTCTTCGGACTGAGGCGCATACAAAGCGTCAAAACTAATCCAAGGGTGTCAGCCCTATCAACACGTCAAAAAGCCAATATTTTCAGAGCATCTAAAAAGCTGGATCTCATCAATGTGTCAAGAAGCTGAAACTGACTAGATGTTATCAAATCATCAAAAACACCAGATGTCTTCAATGCATCAAAATTGGATGAAATCCTATCGATGCATCAAAAACTTCAGATCTATGCAGTGTCAAAAACATCTTCAGATCTTAGCAAAGCATCAAAACACATTATGTACTGGTACAGCAGATGAAGCACGGTGCGGCACAATAAGAACACAAGATGCATATCAATTCCCGTCTTTATTTCAAGTACCTTACTTAAACAATAACCTAAGAATCATAAAATTGAAATAAAAATATCATACTTCCTTCCGAAGACAGGAAACTGAAGCGGGTAGTGTACTAGTACTAATCGGCAGCTTTCAAGACTAGAAATGAAGCAGCATTTTATATCTTACAGAATGAATATATCGAATCGCTCCTGCACCGGGACTCTGCAGATGGGACATGGATTTCCCATGTCTTCCATGACGTTGCTGCAGCCTGGACAGACCTGAGCATGATTGCAAGGCCTGAAACAGATCGTTCTCTCTCGGGGTGCCAAACGCACAGCACAGAGACGATGATTATGTTCCTGAGAAGCTTGATTTTCTTGGTCAACAGCAACTTCATCAGCATCATCCGATTCTTCTCCGTCCTGAGATACTATGTAAAATTCTTTGACTATTTAACATTCAAAGTGGAGCACATCTCATCTCATTTTCCTTTAGCAGAAATGTCCATTCTTGGGGATTTCAATGTTCACTACCAGCATTGGCTATCATCTTCTTTCACTGACCAACCTGGTGAACAAGCTTATAGCTTTTCTATCCTCCAAGACCTATAGCAGCTGGTGCAGCACCCTACCCGTATTCCTGACCGCCATGGAAACACGCCCAACATTCTTAATCTTTTCCTAACTACTAACCCTTCTGCATACTCTGTGAAACTGTTCTCTCCGTTGGGTTCCTCCGATCACAATCTTATTTCTGTAACCTGTCCTATCGCTCCAGTGCGGCCTCGGGACCCACCTAAGCGGAGGTTCTTCTGGCATTTCAACTCAGCTAAGTGGGAAGACCTAAGGCAGTACTACTGTGATTTTCCATGGAATGATTACTGCTTCCATGTCAGAGACCAATCTCTTTGTGCAGAGCACATAACTGAGGTTATAGTCTCTGGCATGGAGGCGTACATTCCACACACTTTCTGTAATCCTAAAGCCCGTCAACCTTGGTTTAACTCTGCTTGTTCTCATGCTATCCAAGAGAGAGAGGCGGCTCACAGACGGTACCGTAATCATCCATCTCCTGAAACCCATGGCATTTATATTTCTGCCCATAATCATGCTAAATCTTTACTTCAACTTACCAAAAACTCCTTTATTCATAGAAAATGTCAAAATCTTTCTGAATCGAATTCCGCTCGTGCTTTCTGGCATCTAGCTAATAACATCTCTAACAATTTTTCTTCTTCATCTTTCCCTCCTATGCTTCACCCAGATGGCTCGACAGCTGTCTCGTCTATTTCTAAAGCTGAACTCTTCGTTCAAACCGTTGCTGAAAATTCCACTCTGGTTGATGAAGGGCTTGTTCCTCCTCCTCCACCCTCTGATTATATTATGCCTGTTATTAAGGTCCTTCTTAATTATGTTTTCTTTGCCTTTTCTGGCCTAGATCCTCGGAAGGCTTATGGTCCTGACGGAGTCCCTCCTATTGTTCTCAAAAACTGTATTTCTGTGCTTGTCCCCTGCCTGCTCAAACTTTTCCGTCTTTGTCTATCTACTTCCATCTTTCCTTCTTGCTGGAAGTTTGCTCACATCCAACCTGTTCCTAAGAAGGGTGACCGTTCTAATCCTTCAAACTACCTTGTTATAGCTTTGACTTCCTGTCTTTCAAAAACTTTTGAATCTATACTTAATAAGAAGATTCTTAAGCATCTATCTGCTCACAGTCTTCTATCTGATCGTCAGTATGGTTTCCGTAAAGGGTGATCTACTGGCAATCTTCTAGCTTTCCTAACTGAATCTTGGTCATCCTCCTTTATGGCTTTCGGTGAAACTTTTGCTGTTGCCCTTGACATATCAAAAGCAAAATGATAGTCTGGCATAAATCTTTAATTTCCAAACTACACTCATTCGGCTTCTATCCTTCTCTCAGTACCTTCATTTTAAGTTTCCTTTCAAACCGTTCTATTGCAGCTACTGTAGACGGACATTGTTCTACTCCTAGTCTATCAATAGTGGTGTTCCTCAGGGTTCTGTCCTATCACCCACTCTCTTTCTATTAATTATTAATGATCTTCTAAGTCTAACTCAAAGCCCTATCCACTCCTACGCTGATGATTCTACCCTGCATTTTTCAACGTCGTTTATTAGACATCCAACTCAACAGGAACTAAGTGATTCACGGATAGATGCTACCGAGCGCCTAGCTTCTGATCTGTCTATAACTTCTGATTGGGGCAAAGCAAACCTTGTTTTGTTCAATGCCTTAAAAACCCTATTTCTTCACCTATCTACTCGACAAGACCTACTAGATAACTATCCCCTTTTCTTCAATGACACTCAACTGTCTCCTTCTTCTACAATGAACATTCTAGGACTGTCCTTTACTAAAAATCTGAGCTGGAAATCTCACATCTCATCTCTTGCTAAAACAGCTTCTAAGAAGTTAGGTGTCCTGTGGCATCTGCGTCCATTTTTTTCTCCCTCCCAGTACCCTGCTCTCTACAGGGGCCTTAACCGCCCATGTATGGAGTATGTCTCATATGTTTGGGGGGGATCCACTCATACAGCTCTCCTAAACAGGGTTGAGTCAAAAGCTTTTCGTCTCATCAACTCCCCTCCTCTGACTGACTGTCTTCAATCTTTAAATCATCACCGCAATGTTGGTTCTCCTGCTAATTTCTACCGTTATTTTGATGCTCACTGCTCTTCTGAACTTGCTGACTGCATGCCTCCCCCCCCCCCTCCCGTGGCCTCGCTGCACAAGACTTTCTACTCATTCTCCTCCCTATTCTGTCCATCTTCCTAATGCAAGAGTTAATCAGTATCTTTACTCTTTCATCCCTTTCATTGGTAAACTCTGGAACTCTCTTCCTGTTTCTATTTTCCCACCTTCCTACGACTTAAATATTTTCAAGAGAAGAGTGACAAGACACCTCCCGAACTAAATTGGCCCACCCCCTTTCTTTATTCTCTTACTGTCTTCTTTATATAGACTGGCAACTAAGCGGGATTTGTGTTACTTCTTTTTTTGTGTCTTTGGCCAGTCCTTTGTGATGTAAAAAAAAAAAGATTCAATTATTAATAGTTTTCTATCAAAATGTTAAATCTCACTCTTTTTACTATAAATTTTTCCTACAACCCATTAAAGTTCTGTTCAAACATTCCTTTAACGTCACTTCAGCCTACGGAAGGTTCACCTAAATACATTAGTTATGCTTTTTAGCTGACTCAACCAATACGTATACTTTTTTCTATCCATTAAGTGTTTGTTCACTATATATCGTACCTTCAGTGTGCTTCCAGTCTTCTCTGCAATGTTGTTGAGGCGCCTAGTAACACCTTTCACTGTGGGGAGATAACATAAAAAAAAAATTATCTCTCTCTCTAACTTATTTTTCTTCAGCCTTTTCTTCCGTATCATTCATCTTCATTTTTACATTCTCCTTCTCAATTTACATATCATATCTAACCATCATTTTCCTACCTGACTGAGTATGCTTTTTTCCCTACAACCTTTCTTCTTAACTTTACATTCATGCCTCCTTCCATCTCCCTTCTCCCTCCTTGCATACTTACGGGCCCTGATTGAGTTCCTCCTGACAAAGGGCTGAGAGGGGGTCATGGATTGGTCCTCCACCAGTTTATTCATGCGTATTGCGGCTGATGAGGCGCCTTTGGAGATGACTGAAGGGAAGAGGACACAATGGCAAGAAAAGATGAGGATATGGCAATAATTAATGGCAAAGCGAACAAACCCCCACACAAAAGGTGATAAACATTTATAAGTTATGAAAAAAAGGTAAAACAAAAACTATTAACCCCCTCGCATTCTATGACGCGTTATGCGTCATTCGAGAAGTGATGTCTGGAACACCTATGACGCTAAACGCGTCATTCAGCCCTCCGCGGCAGAAAAATATTCACCTAAAATCGATAAATAACGCTATCTGCGTCATTTTTGGGCAAGTGTTCAGTAAAGGTGGCGTCACACTAGCACTTTTTCCGTCTAGTTTTTTCAGCAACTTTCTAAAAACTAACAATTTTCTGACTGCAAGCCGTCACACACACAATCGTTCGCCTGCACTACCAGTCAGCTGTTCCTTCGACTGTAAACAAACATGGCTCCGACGCCAGGGCAAGCTATTGCTGGTATACACTTAATTATGTGTATTATCAATAGTAGACCTAATATCGACCTAGATATAATAAGACCTAGATAAGACCTAGAATATCAAGGCCTTCTTGGTGTACAAGTCTGATCTGTGGTCCCAGAGACAAGGGTGGCCTCGTATGCATTCAACGAGAAATTCTTCTGAGCTACAAGTCCACAGCATTTCGTCTATATAATCTTAAGTTGAAGTCTTGAAGAGTGAGAAACAAATTTTGAGTGTGTCTTGAAAAAGAAACACAACGAGCTTGACAGACGACCTACAAAGCGATAATAAGCAGAAAAGGTCACAAGAAGAAGAAGAAGAACAATCGAGTCATGCGAGAGACTGTTGGCTGTTATATAGAACCGGCTTTTAAATGTATCTACATGTACAATAGTCACTTGAATATTTTTAATACTTTCAAATGTATTGAATTATAATTTGCAAAAAATTACTAATTTATATCGAATATCTTTAAAGTAATCACTATGGATTTTGATTTGACTATGAAAGTAGTCTTCAACTTTCCATAAGAAGACGATCACGATCGTCTGACTCAGACTGACTGATGCAGACGGACTAACTAGTCAGAGCGAGAAAAAACCAACGGAGATCGTCTAACTAGACGGAAAAAGTGCTAGTGTGACGCCGCCTTAAGCTGATCTGTTTCAAAATGAATTATCTGTCAACCCTCTGTCAGCATTCTTATGGTAGAGCGCACATCAAATATTATAGTTGCCTCCCGGCAGTCAGCCTGTCAAGGCGTTGTGAGCGGTGGTTGTTTAAAGGCCCCACCGGGGACTCAAGTGTCTGCGTTCAGTGCTTCCGCGTGTATTTGTTGCATTATATATCTATGTGAATGACCTGTTATTACATATATAATGAGGATCACGATACTATGTACTGGAAATAGGCTCTACATAATCGTATAACGATTGATAACGGACAGTTAAAGCTCATGAACGAAGTTTATAGCGATGTATATCCTATATAGCCTATTAGCCTGAATGGTTGACGTGTATGTTGCCGAGGTTATGACATAGAAACTGAAACAGTGCTGTGCGAGTTGACTGTTTTATGAATTGTACACACGAGTAATTTTGTTTTATATATACATGCACACATTTTGATTTTTATTACTTCGTGTTTGCACCTACACTATATGGTTTTGTACATTGGTTATTTAGTGTGTTTGAAAAAAATATACTGAAACAAGCGCATTTTCGTTGTGATGCTTGACTTAGCGTATGTGTATGCGTATGTGGGTATATGCATGCACATTTTTTATTTCTTGTTACTACAGTATATCCCACCAAATATTGGAAACATGAGATAGAAGGCAGGGACGAATGATATAGTCCCCGCCTTCTGTCTCATGTTTTCATGGACAGAGGAGAATGCAGTTTGACTTCAGCTCAAAAATTCTTCATCTCCGAAAATATTGAGGCTAGAAACTATTGCTTGGTGGCATTCTTGTCTTTAGTCCTACAGTGTGGAGATATCATCTATACAATTTTCGTGCATATTTTCCAAACCAATTAACCAAAATATATAGGTTGTAAATAATATTTCACTGCTAGTAGTTGGTCAAGTTTACACGGATATATCTCAGGAAATATTGCAGATACGAATATTCTGAAGACATCACAGAACTGCTGATGAAAAACGTCATATATAATGTATACATAGAAAAATTACTTTAGTGAGAAAAGTTTCGAGAAAAGAAGGTGGGAACATACTACACCGTCCGTATTTATCGGGTGTTTGATAAAATAATCAAGAAATATTCCCCCCCCAATTTTTATTTGACATAGTACTAAAAGCTTACATCCATTTTCTTTGTTTTCAGGAGCTCTACACAGTGAAGCAAAACTCAAAGCTGTATCATAAAACATTGCTGAAAAAAATCGAGAAAATGTAAAAAATTGGATCGTTTCGAGAGAATTGTTTAGTTTACGATACTTTTACCACGGTGGATATTCATTTATCAGAAAACTAATTGTTTCTATGGATGACTGGTATAATTCCGCTTCTTTTGGTATGCAACACATTCAATGCTTTCTCAGAAAAATTTTACTAGTGAAGAGTTGAAGTCAATTTACTGTTTTTGCAAATATATTCAGTCTCATAATGGCATTTGTTTTGTGTGCTTTACATATTTTTATGTGATAATCTTAGGGAACAAACATCTACAAAGATAATAGTATAACTTTTAATCTGATAAGAGTATTTGGTGTAGGGGAAATTTACACTGGAAATAAACTATTTTACGCGTAGGAAAGCGCTTCTGAGGGCCTCTCCCACGGGCTGCCACGAGCAGGAATTCATACATATAATTACGGAATGCGAGAGGATTAAGTTCAATATGATATACAGGATATACTATGTTTGGTGGTGCAAAATTGTGTTACTTTCTGCCAAGAGTTAACTCTTCTTGCATTAAGTAGGAGCATTTATGACTTATAAGACTAGTAGGTTAGTTACAAAGGTCATAAGAAACATGAAACATGAAACGAGCAGGAGACGACAAGAGGGCCACCACACCCAGAGCTGGGCAGTATTTAAATACATTTGTATTTAAATACGTATTTAAATACATTTGTGTATTTCGAACTGTATTTATAAATACATTGGTTTTAACGTATTTTAAATACAGTATTTAAATACTTTAATGAGTATTTAAATACTTAAAATATAATAATGTAAATACATTTTTATCAGTAAATTTGGCCATAAACCCGCACAACTATCGGGCAACCCTGATGTTACAGTGAACCAGTGTTTCCACTTTCAAGGAAATTTCCTTATCTTAAGGAAATTTAGGCCTGAGAAGGAAATTTCTAAGGAAACGCAAAATCTAAGGAAATCCAGTTTTTTTCGGACATTTCCAAAGATACGTAGATTAAGTTAGATAGCCAGGTGAGCTGAAAATACACCTTTTATTTGCCTTGAAAAAATGTCCAAAGAACATAATATTATTCTCGGTGCTAATTTCTTATCATTTCAAACATTTAATATTGTTAAACATGTATTACTGAATACATGCTAAAATTTGTGTGTATTTAAAATGTATTTACAAATGTATTAAAATACAATTGATGTATTTCGTATTTAATATTTAAATACATTCGTAAAATGTATTTAGTATTTGGTATTTAAATACATTTCTTCCATATATTTAGTATTTAGTATTTAAATACATTCAATGTATTTAGTGCCCAGCTCTGACCACACGACACCTCCCACCCTCCTCACGGTGCAACGCATGAGACACTTCCACGTCCTGAGAGCAGAGGACTTGTCCGATAAAAACACAGTACAGAAGAAGAAGGCCAATATTGGATAAGATGATGTTAGTGGTGAACCTTGAAGATGCTTACCCTTGGTGATGCCCTTGGGTCGCTCCTCCTCTAGCAGGGTGTTCTGCTGCAGGATATTGCTGAGTAGCTCCTGCTGGGAACGCCGTACTCCTGAGGGCACCCGGATGGCCACAGCCTTGCCTGCCACAAAATAAAAGGACTAAATACTATATGTCCTTCAAGGTTATCATGACTTGTTATGGGTGTCTCTGAATGCAAGGCTACGATATGAAACAAGGTGACGACACGTTTTCAGCTGTAATTCAACTTTCATGTAATAAGGCTGAATGGATAGGTAATGGAAGAAGGTAATGAGTTTCAATACCTTGGAAATATACTATACAGGCATGTATACTTGTATAGGGATGTCACAGGGATGTAAGGAAGGAGAAGAAGGAGACAAAGAACTTTGGTGGAGGAGAAAGTGGCAAGATTATTATGGCATAAGATAAGATGCAAAACAGTGAATATAGGTGTGAGAAAAGAGAGAGAGAGAGAGAGAGAGAGAGAGAGAGAGAGAGAGAGAGAGAGAGAGAGAGAGAGAGAGAGAGAGAGAGAGAGAGAGAGAGAGAGAGAGAGAGAGAGAGAGAGAGAGAGAGAGAGAGAGAGAGAGAGAGAGTGTGCTTAAGTATAGTATTTGCAAGTGAGATGCACGTTACTACAATTTCACAGCTCCTCAGATCCAAAACTTGTCTCATCCTAGGTCTGCACACTCACACTCAGGTTTTCCAGCCACCTCATTAAAGATGTAGCAATCTGTGTGTGTTTTCAGGACCAGCGTAAATTTCTTGTGCAGTTCACACACCCACAAACTGTTGCCAACACACATCACCATCCCAGCGCCAAACAGCCTGTCTTTGGATGCATCTGCAGTGGGAACATAGGAGTCAGTGTTAGCGAGAAATGTTGAGAGATGAACGGTAAAAGCTATATTTATTTGAAGTTGCTATAGGTTTCACAGCTAAAATATCCTAATCTGACCCTATTTTATGGCTATTTCAATAGCTATGACAAGATCCATTACGTCGCTGTGACGGATATGTTATTTTTGTGTTTCTGGCCGCTGAAAATGGGTCTGGACAGTTAACGAACACGTTTTTGCTATTTTATTCTGTAATTATTAGTCCTAGAGAAAAATGCATAGAATCAAAGTTCTTAAGCTCGATCATTTCTATCAAATGCTACTATCAGAACTCCATTTACATCTATACTTTCCCAGGAAATCAATATTTCATGAAATGGACATACGTATTAGCAAATATATCAATTACCGTAATTCGAGAGAACTGGAACCCAAAATGCCAGGGGTCGCTGGCAGTTTTAACTCACTTTTTGATAATAAGTTGGTCTACTGAAAAACAAAATATGGGCTTATTCCACTGCACTTAAAACACAAAAGTGTAATATTAAGAACGATTTTCTTCTATATGTATATTGTATAGAAGCCTGATTCTGTAAAACATTGTATATAACCAAATAACCATGGAGGTTATAGTTGAGGAGGCGAGGTAAATGCTACTCTATGATATTATATAGTAAAAAACGAATGTTTAGAAGTTATCTATACCTAAGCAGTCATATTTTCCTGTTATTATTGTGTATCAATCAGATAGAAAGCCTGGAAGTGCAATGAGTCGACGCGTGAAGTCGTAATGTTTTGATTCAATCGGCCCGCCACAATCTCCCCGCCACCACTCCCCGCCGCGACACGTCGCCTCCACAATTATAACCTACATTGTCGCAGCAACAAGCCGATTTCGGCATTCTTTATTCTTCGTTTTTCCAAGGCATTGCTTATTTTATTTTGACAAGCGTTTGCCAGACGCAGCAGTACTGTCTTAGAAAACAGTGTGAACATCGCCCAAATTTTACATGCCACAATATACATGTAAAAAATATATTAAGCTTTGCTGCTCGAGGCGAGTAATTTGCATTAAATTGCTAATATAGAACCTTCCATCGTAATGCATGTCATCCATATAATTAGTAGAACAGCAGAAGAACTATATTTTTTGGTATTCAGATGCGGTGCATCAATGTTTATCGCGAAATTAATTTATGCAAAATATTAGTCGCGGAGCCAAAACACAGTAGACCAACCTTTGAGTTAAAACTGCCAGCGACCACTGGCATTTCTCGAGTTTCAGATCATTGGAATTGCCGGCGCATAAGACGCAGTTTTTTTTCAAGAAAGGGAATGCAAAATTCACCCTGCGTCTAATGCGGCCATATTACTAATGAGAGGTCGGGCAGAAAATGCAGAATGGCCGGTGGTGTATTACTAAGGGGGGTTTCAAGTGATCTGTGTTGAGCAGTAGACCACTGACCACAAATTTGTAACTGTGTTACTAATAATATCAACAGTAATGCATAATACCAAGAAAAAGTTGGAGTTTAAGAGAAAACAAGAGGTGGGGCAACAAGGTGGCTGTTTTTGTTGCCAAGATGGCCGTCATATGTAAACAACACCCCCCTCCCGCAGTCCCGCTGCCGCTCTCCACTGTAAATGGATGGGTGACAGGGTAGGCCTTTATACCACCTCGATCCATCAATCATCACCCCTGTATCTCTATGGATAAGGAAGTTGTAAACTGTAACTGGAAAGAGTGTTAGTAAAAAGGCTGCAACGGTACCTGTAGACAGGACAGAAGCCTTTCACACATTACACCAAGACCAAGACCCATCACGGCGTCACAACTTCATCCGCCTTATGGCCGAATCACACCATACCATCATGCCTTGACCTGTACCTTCCTGAGGAAGACTTAATCAACCCTCGCGACTGTGATAGATTCACAGGTGTAAACCATGGCGAATATCTTCGATCCCGTCATCGGTGCCCTTCAGCAATAACAAAAAGGTAGAGATGGTTACCTTACAGTGTTACCTTAATATTTTGGTAATTTTTTTTTTGGGCAACAACCGATTTCGAAGCCGAAACTTAGTTTTCCTGAATATTTTTGGTGTTTTGAATCAATCTGGCTCTCGTTATTGTCGGAAATCAATGTTTGTTTACATGTGTGGAGGGGGGGTGCCCGCCCTGCCCCTCCAGGCCCGCCCCACAAACATTGCTAAGCTTCACACTGCCATAGTATTGTTAATTTTCGTTTTATCTCTATAGCTTTATACTAAACCAAACCCCACCTCTAACCTAACCTAATCTGATTTTAACCTAGCTTAACTTTTTGGCTGAAATAACGGTAGATTTTCGGTAGTACATGTAATGCCATTAATATTCGATTGCGCCATGGGAAATGGGGCTTAAAATACACAGAATGAAGAAAGATACACGATAATGGAGGTAAGAATCCTAGGACTTTTGAAAGCCCACTACCGAAATAATACCATTATCTTTACTGCAAATTTTCCACAAAGCCTAAACACATAGCAGAAAAGCATCAAAGGCATACTTACAACATTAAATCTAAGCTAAATGTCATAGGTAGATAATATTAGAATATCAATTCGTAGAGCATCCTGCAATAAATGATGACCGATTTTGGTTACCCTACACATTCTCTTTACATTTTAACTAGTATAATTTTTCATTCACATTCACTGCACTGTGAATATTGTATTTGGGTACATGCTCAAAATAAAAAAAATTCCCCTACAAAACCTTTTTTTTATATAACTTTTAATAAATTTACTTAAAGTAAATATGTCCTCAAAACACTAATAATTTTTTTTCTTCGAAAATATTTATGTAAAATACGGGTGCGTCTTATGCGGAGGTGCGTCTTATGCGCCGGAAAATACGGTATTTGCATTCTGATTCACTCATGCCGCAAATTTAAATGATGAACGCCGACAATATAATTGGAAGCGTATCATCGACCGTCTAATCTCATAAGACATTATGGCAAAATCTGACGTTAAACCGAAATGATGATGAAAATACAAGAAACTGACATGAAACAAAACACAAAGAAAGGCTGTTTTGTAAGAAGGCAATCCATACCTCTGGACACAGCGAGGAAAGGCTTCTTCCAGGGGGATGTGACGACGCCATCTGTGTGTATGAAGAAGATTTTGACTCCCTCATGGATACTCAGCAGGTTCCTCCTTCTGCCTTCACCCTGGAGACATGGCAATGAAAGAAGAATCAGAAAATATAATAAAATGTAAAATATTGTACAGTTCAGGAAATTTCTTACTCAAATACATAATTGGTTATTGTCGATACTAAATATTATACAGTGTACACGGCACAGTAAAGAAAACGTTTGTACAGTACAGCTACACTCCAATAATTCTCAACAGTACATATTAACAGCCGTAAAAGTGCTTATTAGTGGATAGCGTCTGCGAGTGGCGTTCTCGGTGACCCAAGTTTGATCCCCGACGAAAGCCAAAATCTTTCTGCACCGTCGAGTGGCCTAAGAACACCCACATGTCCTGCCCATTAACTCTACCTTCGATTGCGAGTGCATCGGAGGACACAGGGGGGCGGCATGAGCCTCTAATCACAGGCGTCACTATAAAAATCCTGCCTGCGCCACCACGGGCGAGGGCCAACCATCACAGCCCTCAAGTGAAGCTCCAGAGCCTCCCATCTGAGCCCTGGGTCACCACCGCCTACAGGCGCTATAGGCACAAATGTGAAAAAAAAGAGAAAAAAAATCTAGTTCAATGTGTCTTGCTTTCATGCCTCTGACACATGATGGATTGAATGAATATCTGTGAGAAAAAAAAAATTGTACTCACAGACAGGTTTGTAATGTAATTATGAAAGTCTGTCAGTCTGTAATTTGAATGTGTGTAAGTAGGGGAAATCCTGTATTAGCCTACCTGTGATGCAAGAGGCAGGTAGAAGGCTGAACGCCCTACGTCCACACCTGCCTCTTCCTCCTCCTCCTCCTCTTCAGGGTACAGGCAGGGATATAACGGTGAGGCAGGGTTAGAGGACACCCTGGCACAGTAATTCGGGGGCACCGAGTACATGCTGCTTGAGTCCTCTGAGGAGGAATATGATGCCCTTTGTTTCACCCCGTCAGACACGTAATGAGCCCCAGGGAACCTACTTGTGGTGCGCCTGTCACCTACACCCTCCTCCTCCACCTCCTCCTTCTCTCTTAGTGCTATTGCTCCTCCCTCAGTGTAGTAATCTGGAGGAGAACCATAAATGCCTCCTTCAGTAGCTGTCAGGTGTTCCTCCGGTGCACAGCTGCCCTGGCGTGCCCTGCGAGGTACTGGCTTGGGCGGTGCAATGTTCATAGTCTCTCCCTTATCTACCTTCCATGCCTCCCTTTCCTTCGGTTTAAACACCTCTTCTTCATTCATCTCCTCCTCCTGTGTGTGGCCCTGAGAGATATGGGAGGTCACAAGTGGGTCAAATTCCTCAATGATAGAAGCCCTGCTGGCATGCCTGTCCCTGCTGGAGTAAAGGATGGCCTCAAAGGTGTTGTGGGAGGAGTCAAGCAAGTTCTCCTCTGAGTAGGAGCGAACCGTCTTTCTATCCCTTGAGTGCTGTGGTGAGACTCTGTTGTGTCCCGCCATTGGGGTGATGGCAAAGTCTAAAGCTTCTAGGATAGAGTCTCCTAGGTTGTCAGCCGGGCTCTGTGTCTCCAAGGGGCTGAGTGAGTCCTTCTGATCTACATTCAATGATGCCTCATATTTGAAGTCACCTGGAAATGCTTGGCCGTTGGTGTGATATGCGCCTGAAACTGCAGGTAGTGTAGGGGCATCCTGGGTCTCTTCCGGTAGCAACATCTCATTGTCTCCTGACTGTGGTTTGATAGGAGGGAATGGATCCAATCTGAGGAAGGGATCATCCAGAGCAGAAACGGATGACACACCATTATCTTTTGCCTCATCTTTCACCACCTGCACAGTACTTCCTGAGGCCTTCACAGGACTCTCAAGCAGCGGCACATCACCACCTTTGCTGGCTACCCCATCCTTCTCCTTCCTCTCCTGCAAGTTGCCTTTGTTTAATGGAAGTTGCTTCTTTAGTGAGGGAGAGAAAGGAGTGTCAGCCAGCACATCCAGGCACTTGTCACTCCCATACTTCTGAAGCACCCTCATCTGACTCACCACCACCTCATCCAGCACTGGGTCAGGGTTAAAGGCGGGGTGGGGCAATGAATGGGCAGGGGGGAAGCAGGAGGGATGGAGACAGGGAGGAGTGGAGGAGGGAGAGATACATGGAAGCTGGCAGCAGGTGGAAGCGACATGGGTGGAACTAGCTGGCTCAAGGGATGGTATGAGGATTTGGGTCTCATTGCTGATATGAGTATTGGCTTGAGAGAGGTGCGAGAGGAGGCAACGGGCGGATATGCTGTAGGTTCTCCTGATGTAGTGTCCCTCACGTCCACCAGTTTCTCTATCTTTGAGTCTCCGCTGCTGTTGGAGCGAATACGGCTTGAAGGGCTGTGGGTGGCTGAGGTCATGGTATGGGCTGGACAGGGTCGTGGGTCAGAGTCATGGCTAGCAGTCAGTGGGTGGCTGGGAGAGGATGTTCCCTGTGCAGATGGTTGCCTGGATGGACGAGGAGGATCATCTGTAACACAACATGGAAATAAGATACACCTATAGATCCTGTCTATGCAATATCCACGCACCAGCAAGATAATTGATGATACAAGTTGTAACCATGCCAGATTGAGACCTAGAGCAGCAGTGAGTGGGGTTCCAACAAAAGGACATTGCACATGAACCCAAGTTTTTTCCACTGAGCCATCCTAACAAGCACATGAGGTCAGAATAAGAACCTCAATATATTATTTCCTTTTAAATGCAGTTCTGGTAATCTGGTTCCAATATTTTTTTATCTACATTTAACTTAAAGTAATCGTCCAGACCTATTTTTTCTTTGCATAATTATGTTGAATGTTCATTCAAAATACCTAATCCACAAAAAATTATTCATTTTCACGCCTTATTTCCCTAAAAACATGACTTTTGTAAAAAGCGCGGAAAAAACAACAGCCACATTCCAGCCGTGGCGCGAAACTTGCTGGCGACGTCACAAGAGGTAAGCCTCCCAGCCCCGCCCGACACAGACACACGGAGACTCTGAGAAAAATACAGTACCCTTAGAATCCCGGGTGCTTCTGGTATATTTTTTGTGCGACACGGCACATACTTGCATCCTGCATGGGCACAGCAAGAAAGCTTAGCCCTTCCCGAGAGCTTAGCACCCATTCACAACCCACATGGCGACGATATATGTGTGCAGACCTTTGGAGCGACGGGGAGCGGCTGGTAGTAGTCAGGGTACTACAGCCCTCTCATCTCGGTGGCCTTGCTACTACCCGCCGCTCCCCGCCGCTTCCCGCCGCTGCACACATCTGCACACATATATCGTCGCCCCACAGTTTGCAAATGGGTGCTAAGCTCTCGGGAAAGGCACAGCCCCCACGCTCCACCCACACAGGATGCAAGTACATGCCACATCGCACAAAAAATATATCAGAAACACCCAAAATTCCCCAAGTATTACATTTTTCTCCGAGTCTCCGCGCATCTGCATCAGGCAGGGCTGGGAGGCTCGCTGTTGTGACGTCGCCGACCCATGGTGCGTCGTCTGCTGATCAACAGTTGTGTTTTGAGAGCACGGGGAATTTACAGATTTTTAATGCGGATCATTTAAAAACGGGTGACTGGATGCAAAATGTGACAACATATTGTTGATATACTCGATCATGGCTATATTTTGACTGCATTAAATCAGTAATGATGAAATGGTCTGGACGATTACTTAAACACTCCTGACAAGCAGCTGGAGCACAATACACATCTTAAACTAAATCATTTAAATGTGTGTAAGAATCATTTTTTTGTCTATCTCTTTACAAAATCCTGTCTTCTTTCTATAATCAAGACATCTAAGGTATGGGATTTTTCTCTCTATAACCTAAGTCTTCGGCCTGTGTGTGTCTTAATTCCTTTCTAAATTAATAGTTCTGTCCTGTGAGTTTTTTTTTGCATTCCTCAAATCAAGAGTCTCTTGGGCCTTTTTCTCCCTTAATCTGTCCCCGGCCTGTGTTTGCAAGAGTCACAGAACCATGACCTGTCATCCTGTCCTTCACTCACGTCCCCTCCACTGAATATTGGGCGGGAGTACCTCGCAGGCGGCGGCTATCTTCCTTGAGGACGTCGTCATAGGAGGGCGGGGCTCCAGGAGTCGCCGCAGTGACCGGGCACAGACCTGGAGGCGTCCGCACAGCAGCCTGGGCGTCCGCGAAGCCGTTAAGAGCCTCCTTCCTGCCGGCAACATGGTCTTAGGGAGGGGGAGAAGAAAGTGGGGAGAGGGAAGGGGAGATAGGGGAAGGGGAGCGGGAGAGAGGGGAGGGAGTCGTGTCGGACTGTGGGTGCTGTACCAGCAGGCCCGGATTTAGGGCAGGGCACAACGAGCCTGTGCCTAGAGCCCCGCGTTTTTAGGGGCCCCGCGCATCTGGTAATTAGAGAGAACTGAAACTCGAGAAATGCCAGTGGTCGCTGGCAGTTTTAACTCAAAGGTTGGTCTACTGTGTTTTGGCCCCGCGACTAATATTTTTCATAAATTAATTTCGCGATAAACATTGATGCACCGCATCTGAATACCAAAAAATATAGTTCTTCTGTTGTTCTACTAATTATATGGATGACATTCATTACGATGGAACGTTCTATAATAGCAATTTAATGCAAATTACTCGCCTCGAGTAGCAAAGCTTAATATATTTTTTACATGTATATTGTGGCATGTAAAATTTGGGTGATGTTCACACTGTTTTCTAAGACAGTACTGCTGCGTCTGGCAAACGCTTGTCAAAATACAATAAGCAATGCCTTGGAAAAACGAAGAATAAAGAATGCCGAAATCGGCTTGTTGCTGCACCAATGTAGGTTATAATTGTGGAGGCGACACGCCGCGGCGGGGAGTGGTGGGCGGGGAGATTGTGGCGGGGAGATTGAATCAAAACATTGCCACTTCACGCGTCGACTCATTGCACTTCCAGGCTTTCTATCTGATTGATACACAATAATAACAGGAAAATATGACTGCCTAGGTATAGATAACTTCTAAACATACGTTATTGACTATATAATATCATAGAGTAACATTTACCTCGCCTCCTCAACTATAACCTACTTGGTTATTTGGTTAAATGCATGTTTTACAGACTCAGGCTTCTATACAATATACATATAGAAGAAAATCGTTCTTAAAATTATACTTTTGTGTTTTAAGTGCAGTGGAATAAGCCCATATTTTTCTTTCAAGTTGACCAACTTTTCACCAAATTGTGAGTTAAAACTGCCAGCGACCACTGGCATTTCGGAGTTGCAGTTCTCTCTAATTACCAGAAATCAATTGTAATTATTTGTGTCCCCCATCGTCCCACTAGGACTATCTGAATAAAAACATAACTTCATTATAATATTGACTATGATTAAGAAAAGTAAACAGTTTTGTTATACTTTTTTTTTCAACTACAAATATTTAATATTTTTTTAATGCACCAAATTCATGTGTCAGGCTCAGCGAAGTCAGCGGAGTCAGCTGGCGTTAGCGTCACATTAGCCGCCTTGGTTTAGCGTGCACTGAGCAGCTTATTTCCGAAGGTAAATTCTCATTTCTCTATTAGTTTTCAATAATCTTAAGCAATTGGATGCATTTGATATTTCGCTTCATAGTATGACTATCATACTGTCACATAAATAACTAGGTTAAGGAAAAAAAACACTACCGACAAAATAGGGGAGCTTGGATTAGGCTATAGCATGTTTACATCCATCACTATATGTACAGATATGTTCATCTTTATGCATTCGTTTTTTTCAGTCATAGAAAGTAGGGATAGCTAATATATGGACAAAGTGCAAGTATGTTCACGTCTGGCTTGGATTCTACTACTACCTAATCTTCATTATTATAATCCTACTATATGACATTATGAAACACGTAATTAGTAGGCATAGTAGCTCACATGATTATAGGAAGATCATAGGGGGCCCCGCGCCCTAGGGGCCCCGGCCGCCTAGCCCCAGTGTTCAGGGCCCCGTGATATCTAAATCCGGCACTGTGTACGAGGGAGTGACGACGACCAGAACGAGTGTTGATCCTGTACCTCTCCTGTAGACCCGTTTGCAAAATGGTGTTGGGGGTATTTCTCACTTGATCATGGTTAATGGGTCCCTGGACATGAAAAATCGCCGAAGTGCTTGTCCGCCATCGCGCCGCGAATGCCGCTATGGCTAAATCAAATATGGCCGGCGCCAGTCGAGATAGAAATATAACGTTTTTATTATTTAGAGTAGACACGGATGTAATACCTCTAATCCACGTAATTTGAGGGTGAGGAATTCATTTCTGATGTTTATTTGACCATTCGGAGTCATCTTGCCCTTCAAATGTCAGGGTCGTCAATAGCACATGAATTTACCCCTTTTTACTCAAAGTGAGTCTCACTGGGGTTTTTCTGTTTCTTTTCAGGCATGTGCATGATGTTTTGCAATGATTGAAGTTTCATCTCACTGACCATCATGGAATATTCAGCATTACCAGGACCCAGTAGGATGAATTTGGTTGCCTCAATGGAAGAGGAGGACGTAGTCAATCCAATAATATGCATTATCTGTCAAGAAGACAACAAAGTACCTGGAACTATTGAAAAGACAAGATGTGCAAGAATGAAAAGAGCTGCAAAAATTCGTAATGATGTTGTTTTAAAGCGTATCAAAAGTGTTATAGGGGATGAAGAGGAGACTGATGACAGTGGCATGTTTGTTTACCATAATACCAACAAATGCTATAAATCTTACACACATTCTGGCAAACTTAAAGCTATTAAGGAAAAGAGCACAAGAGTTGAAGAGCCTATGGTGTGTGACACAGAAAGCGATTCTTCTGAAAGTGTTGGAGTTAGGAAAACCCTTCGTTAAACTGTCGTACCTTGTGCAACTCCGAGCTGTGACAAGGATCTAAGAACACTGCCCTGTGTTATATGTGCAAAAGTTGAACACAAGAAATGCCGTGACAAATACAGAATTTGCGAGTATATTAGTGCCAAGAAATGCATTGATGCTGCAAAGCACAACAAAGACTATTACACGAATTACATACCGACTGAGAGACGGCGAAGGCAGCTTTGTCAAATCAGTGATCGTCTCTGTAAATATATATTGCCACAACCTCTGCCGTTAAAGCTACATGCGTAAATACGAACGTGACATCAAACCTGAAGCACTGGAAAGACAGGGTATCACCAATACCAAGCATGTGCTGTTCACACGCACTATCCCATATATTGACAACATTTTGATGAGGGGAGAATGTCGCACTATGACTGATATTGTAGAGTTTGCATTGAGTCTGCTACAGGATGGTGAGGTGGTTACAAGTACCTTTCAAAACTGTGATATGAAACAGCTTATCATCTCCCATTATGGCGAATCGGTCAAAATCTGTCCAAACAGTAGAGTGAATGAATCTGACATCTTCTTTTCATCTGACATCACAGCTGATGACCTAGCCATCAAGTTGAAGAATCAGGGCGTAATGAGAGGCTGGCAGCAAGTTGAGAGACTCATTCATGGACGTCGAATTTGGTCTGCAAGACAGCTTCTGTGACAGTACTGACTTAAAGGCATCATGGGAGGGAACAATGATGCCAGTGCCTCTTCTCACATTCTTAGCAACTCTGTTCAAGGTCCCGAGACACAAACTATTCCAAAGTCGTATTAAAGATCTAAAGGAGCTTACCTAGCCTCTCTTGGATGAAGACATTAACGCAGAAGAAAGACAGCCCTCACAGCAGCAACAGTTCACACAAGATGATCTGCCTTCAGACCAGCAACAGCCTTCACAGGAACAACAAGAAACATGGGTTAGAGATCACTAGAGTACACAGCTGGACTATCTATTCCAAATTATTGTCTACAACATTCACAAAGGAGTGAATAAAACACCATTGCATATGATGCTTGGCCATGCTCTCTACGCAAGAGATAGCAGTAAGAGCCTTCTCATAGTATTCAACAGAATTGGTTCATGTACAAGCTACCAGACTATTAGAAATGCCCGTAGCCTTTTTGCCAGCTATGTTGTAAAATGCTCAGAAGATGGAGAAACACCTATTCCAAATACTTTTACCACGGAGGACTACACGATGGCAGGCATGGACAACCCCGACTATGCAGACAAATCCTCACTCTCTGGTACAGAGGTTTCACACTATACAGGCTAAGTAATGATCCAAGATGCCACAGTTAACAAGCCCCTCCATAAATCTCCAGTATCAAGTACAGGACTTAGCCGGTCTGATTCATTCTGCAAAATAAATTGTTCTGTCAAAAATTACCTCCCTATGCAGCCAATGGTTCGACCTACCTTGCCTGCAGACATGCTGTTGCATGCATAAAACAACCAAGCGACGTTGCTCGATATGCAAACTGCCCGAAGTGTAGCTGTGAAGCGGGAATTTTTTATCAGTTTGACCCGCCTGGGGCTGTCAGCAGATCCCCATATCTGGACAGCTGCGCACACACTTGTCTCATCTGCTGTGGTGCCAATGAAGCGTGTCGGCTTCCTCCCTGTCATACCAAGACCTATCACTGAGCGAGCAACGGTTAGACACTGTCTTACCAACTTTCAGAGCATACGTAGACAGCTGAATCAGGCATCAATGGCGGTATGGTGTGATGAAGGTGTGTTCAACCTAGCCGCAGATATTTACCGGCATGAGACGGAACAGTTCAACGATCTATTTCTCTGTTCGGGCCCTTTCCATTGCACTCGTGTATTGCTCAGGTGCCAGGGCAAACTGCTCCATGATTTCGGTCCAGATGACGCACTGATTGAGTGTGGTGTTTTTGGATCTGGCGTGATAGAGTCAGTCTTGAACGGCAGCCATTATGTCCGGGCTCTCACAGGGATGTTGATTGTGGAGGACCTGATTCGTTCACTCCAGTGGCAGATGTTCTGGCATCACAAGAACAAAGCTGCATATCCAGAGCTGGCGCAAGGTGGAGATGCTACAAATCACACTGGCTGCAAACCAACGTTGTCCAGAACTGTTTGAAGCCATAATTGGACAGATTGAGAAGTTGCATCAGGACTTTCGGGAGTTTGACAAGACGTGCGAGGCCAAGTCTGAGCTCTGCCAATTCTTTAGAGTTTGGCTGCAGTTGGGCACTATCATTAAGAATGCTGTGGTTTCTGAAAGAGAAGGAAACTGGAATCTACTTGTTGCTACTGTCGAAGATTCTATGCCGATATTTACAGAATGTGACTGCATCAACTACCTACGTCATGGATCATGGTATCTAGAACAAATCAAAGTTCTAGAGTTCACACATCATCCTGAGCTCTGCCAGCGATTCTCAAAAGGGCAGTGGGTTGTTAGTGATCGCCCAGGCTGGTTCTGTGCTGTCGGAGGTGATATGAAAGTCGAACAGACCATCCTGCGAGTGTCAAAGGGTCCTGGAGGTCACTACGTGATGGGAGTCACACGTAATGCCAGTGCTGTGGCAGAGTTCGAACTCTTGTACCATGAAATTGAAATTGGGTCTATCACCAACGTCCTCAACTTTCTCACCACCAATCATCCAATGAAGCACACAGAAAGCCATCTCCAGCATACCCTCCTGATGGGGAGGCGGTAGCGGAGCGGTTAGAGTCTCCGACTGGCGTTCTCGGTGACCCGAGTTCGATCCCCGAAGAAACCCAAAACCTTTCTGCACCGTCGAGTGGCCTAAGAACACCCACATGCCCTGCCTATCAACTCTACCTTCGACTGCGAGTGCATCGGAGGACAAACCTGCTAGACTTTGTGCTAGAGCGTCAGAATCCTTACTCAGTGATGGTCAATGTGCCTGTGCCACTGCACAACCTGCTCACAAAGCAGACTGTTCACAAAGAGGTTGCAGTGCGTCTGCTCAAATGTCTCGAGAATGGTGAGCATGTCTACCGGCCATACAGGCAGAAGAGGTTAGTTGAGAAGAGCAAGAAAATTAATGCTACCATATCGAAACGTAAGCTGCCTCGTTTCACAGACCAGCCACAGAAGACACCAGCTACTAATCTAAAGGAAAAAGACCCTTCATCCAAGGACGTGGCGGAGGCACAGAGGAGCATGGACATTGCTAAGGAGAGGGGAATGGACCTCAGACAGATTCTTTCTCATGATGTGCTGACAACATATCCACTGTTTGATGGTGACCTTCCTTCTCACACCAACAAGTCATTACTGGTTGGGAAGATTGAACCTAAACTTGACCTCACCCAATGGAGTCACAAGTCTACTCTTGCCACTCATGTTGTGGTAGACTTCATGTCCAAGATGCGGCAGATACCTCTGGCGCAATTTCCTAATATGGGTGCTGTCATAAATGCAGAGGTGGGCGCGATACTTTTTTTTGGTAGTGCGATAACGATACTGCGATACTTTTTTCCCGCTAGTTCGATACGCGATACTCCGCTACTTTTTCGGATTTTCTTAAAACGATACGCGATACTGCGATACTCCGCTACTGATACTTTTTTCTTAAAGCGATAGTATCGCAGCGATACTGCGATACTGCGATACCAAAAATTTTGCTTTGCAATACTTTGCTACCTAAGAAAACACTGTATTAGCCAAAAAAAGATCTATTTTACTTAAACTACAGTTTAGGCACATTAAAACATTGTAATATATTAATTTTTAAACTGACAAATTTTATTTAAAATATCAAGGTCGTCTTTTAAAGTATCGCAGGAAATTTAAGCAATACTTGAGTTGCGATACTTATACTCCGCTACTTTGAATTCTTATGCGATACTGCGATACTGCAATACTATTTTGGCGGTGCGATAGTATCGCAGTATCGCACTAAGTATCGCTCTCGCCCACCTCTGCATAAATGCAATCATTACCTCAGCATCATGTCTCTCCCAAGAATCACAGTTTGTCCATATCGTACTTGACTCCTACATTGAGATGTCTCTCAAGGAAGGGGAGCGCATGCGGCGTACTGATCCAACAACAAGCATTAACATCATTGGTATGTGCAGAGATACACCCATCCCTCAGCAAATTGACAAATTCTGGCCATCTCAGGAAAATAAGAAGAATCTCCAGCTGATGGCTCGAGATATTGTGTCCCATCGAGCCTACAGCAATGTAACCATCATCGCCAGCTCTAGTTTCTTATGAAGAGGTACTTCCAGCAAAAGCAACTGGTGGCGAAGAAGTCTGCGACTTGCTGAGTCCCATCATTGAAGAGGCAGACAGCAGGCTGGTGGTGCATGTGGAGTGGGCTATTCGAGTGAAACAGTGCAAAAGAATTATTGCAGTCTCCAATGACACAGACACCTTTGCATTACTGCTACACTACATTCCATATCTTCAACATCTGGGGTTGAGAGAAATGTGGCAGCAGTATGGCACTGGTGAAAAACGGCGCATGCTACCACTGCATCAAATGATTTCTCAACTTGGAGCACTACTGGCCAAGACAGTGATGAAAGCACATATATTAACTGGAGACTACTGCATGAGTAAGGTGGGCACCAAGCATGCAGCTATGGCATGTGACCCAGTACAGTATCTGACAAACTTTGGAGATACAGTCACCTTGTCAGAGCAGGTTACAGCATTAGCAGAGAGGTACTTGGTACGTGTCTGGGCAGGAGCCAGATCAACTACGACTGCTGAGACATTTGACCAACTGAGGGTAGAGAAATATACAGGTGGCAGTGCTGGAATTGAGTAACTCCCTCCTACAAGCACTGTGATCAGAGACCACATTTTTTGGAAATTTTTGGGAGGTGGTAGCAGAGTGGTTAGCGTCTCCGAGTGGCATTCTCGGTGACCCGAGTTCGATCCCCGAAGAAAACCAAAATCTTTCTGAACCGTCAAGTGGCTTAAGAACACCCACATGCCCTGCCCATTAACTCTACCTTCGATTGCGAGTGCATCGGAGGACACAGGGGGGCGGCATGAGCCTCTAATCACAGGCGTCACTATAAAAATCCTGCCTGCGCCACCACGGGCGAGGGCCAACCATCACAGCCCTCAAGTGAACCTCCAGAGCCTACCATCCGAGCCCTGGGTCACCACTGCCTACAGGCGCTATAGGAGAAAAAAAAAAAAAAAAAAAAATTCAACGAGGATTCATTTTGGTGTTCAAGGCACGCCAGCTACTTGTGACAGCCGAAGACCATAAGGCAATACTAAAACCAGTGGGGCATGGATGGGAGGAGTATTTTGGTACACTACTACCATCAAAATGCCTGAAGCCCTTGTCAAAAACTCTGTTCACAACATACAAGTGTACAGGCAGGTCCGCCACTCGACTCTGTGGATGTCATTCGGCTGGAGTGTCATTTTCTGCCATGGAAAGAAAGATAATTCATCATGTAAAAACCTGGCACTGAAAGAATAACTTACGAATTTTTATGATATGATGTACCTTTGGAAATATGTTCATTTGCTTCTGTTTTTGGTTTTCATCTGTATCTCATTATTTTTCTTTTATTTTTTTTTATTTTTTTTACACCACAAGGAACTGGCCAAGGGCACAACAAAAATGGGTAACACAAAGCCCGCTTAGTTGCCAGTCCCTATAAAGAAGACAGTAAGAGAATAAAATAAAAACAGAAGGGTAGGCCAATTTAGTTCGGGAGGTATCTTGTTACTCTTCTTTTGAAAAGATTTAAGTCATAGGAAAGTGGAAAAATAGAAACAGGAAGAGAGTTCCAGAGTTTACCAGTGAAAGGGATGAAAGGGTAAAGATACTGACTAACTCTTGCATTAGGAAGATGGACAGAATAGGAATGAAAATGAGTAGAAAGTCTTGTGCAGCGAGGCCGCGGGAGTGGGGGAGGCATGCAGTTAGCAAGTTCAGAAGAGCAGTGAGCATGAAAATAACGGTAGAAGAGAGCAAGAGAAGCAACATATATTCACACATGGTCTAATTTGTCATTTTCCACACCCAATAAACATTATAATTATTGGTCAATCTTAACTTAATGATACAATTTTATTTACAATGACATTAAAATGTATTTATCAGGGTCATTATGACTTTCTATCTACTGTATAAAATAATATCAGAAATGAGTTAAACGTGTGAGAATTTGTTGAATTTGAATTATGTTGCTATCACTAAAAATGGCCAGGTTATGTCCAAATTGATACTGACATTTGAAGGTCAAGGTGACCCCGAATGTTCAAAACAACACCATAAATGAATTCCTCACCCTCAAATTAGTTAATTGGATTAGAGGTATTACATCGTGTACCAGATAACTATCCCCTCTTCTTCAATGACACTCAACTGTCTCCTTCTTCTACAATGAACATTCTAGGACTATCCTCTACTAAAAATCTGAACTGGAAATCTCACATCTCATCTCTTGCTAAAACAGCTTTTAAGAAGTTAGGTGTCCTGTGGCGTCTGCGTCCTTTTTTTTCTCCCTCCCAATTGCTTGCTCTCTACAGGGGCCTTATTCGCCCATGTATGGAGTATGTCTCACATGTTTGGGGAGGATCCACTCATACAGCTCTCCTAAACAGGGTTGAGTCAAAAGCTTTTCGTCTCATCAACTCCTCTCCTCTGACTGACTGTCTTCAATCTTTAAATCACCGCCGCAATGTTGCTTCTCTTGCTCTCTCCTACCGTTATTTTCATGCTCACTGCTCTTCTGAACTTGCTAACTGCATGCCTCCCCCACTCCCGCGGCCTCGCTGCACAAGACTTTCTACTCATTTTCATTCCTATTCTGTCCATCTTCCTAATGCAAGAGTTAGTCAGTATCTTTACCCTTTCATCCCTTTCACTGGTAAACTCTGGAACTCTCTTCCTGTTTCTATTTTTCCACTTTCCTATGACTTAAATCTTTTCAAAAGAAGAGTAACAAGACACCTCCCGAACTAAATTGGCTCACCCCTCTTTTTTATTTTATTCTCTTACTGTCTTCTTTATAGGGACTGGCAACTAAGCGGGCTTTGTGTTCCCCATTTTTGTTGTGCCCTTGGCCAGTTCTTTGTGATGTATAAAAAAATATAAAAATATATATATAAATCTACTCCATATAATAAAAACGCTATATTTTTATCTCGACTGGCGGCGGTCATATTTGATTTAGCCATAGCGGGATTCGTGGCGCGATGGCGGACAAGCACCTCGGCGATTTTTCATGACCAGGGACCCATTAACCAAGATCAAGTGAGAAATCCCACCAACACCATTTTGCAAACGGGTCTACAGGCGAGATCCTGGAATATGTGTGGCCTTAAAAGGCTGGTGGAGGGGCCAGGAGGGCGTGTGGCTGAAGGGGATGGGGGGTGAAATAGTGTGGTGGGGGAGTTTGAGTTCTAACCTGAGGCTGAACACTTCCTGCTGCATGAGGAAGAGTCGCTGCCTGGTGGGTTCATGGTGCGTGAGGGACAACACCTGGGCCCGCAGCACGCGATCCAGGGCCGTCAGTGCCTTTTGGTAGTGGTTCGCAGCCTGTGGAATATCAACAGATCAGTAACACTGACAACTTGCCTCTTCCTGCCAGCATCCCGCTGCCATCACGCCCCACCAACCTGCATGTGCTTGCCGCGCCCCGTCAGTTCCTTGGCCGTCCTGGTGTTGCGGAACACGTCCCTGCAGCTGCCCTCAAAGTCCTCCGTGGAACACACAGGACTCTGCACGTTAGAGGCTGTCCGCAGCCCCACGGCGGAGGGCGGGGCGGGCCGGGGTCCAGAGGCACCTGCTGGAGTCCTGGAGGCGGCCAGCTGGGCGGCGGTGGGACGGGAGGGAACGCGCGGCGCAGTGGTGTTGGAAACAACTGTCGTGGGGATGACGGTGGAGGGAGGAGGAAGGGAGAGGGGCTGCAGGCGAGGGCGAGGGGCACGTCGAGTTGGTATCGCTCCCGTACTGCCGCCCCTGCCTTGTGGTGCAGGCCGCGTCGGCGTGACCGTCGGGAGGAATTGCCGCCGAGCTGCCGGGACGGTCGAGGCGGCCGTGGCAGGGCCGGTGAAGGACAGCACCTCCATCAGGCCGGGCCGGCGAGGCCATGAGGTGGCGTCCTGACCAAAATTGTCGCCAGTACTCGGAGAGCGAGGCGGCTTGGGCGGCGGGATCCTGGTGGAGATGCATTTAGGCCGCACGGGTCGGGCGTGCGGGGGTGGCAGGTTCGTGGGGATGACTTGCGTAGTGACTGTGGCTGGTGACTCCAACTTGTTTTTCTGCAGGAACTTTGTCCTGGGAAGGGGCTTTGGGGGGTCAGGGGGCTGCTTGGAGCAGGGTGCGGGGCAGGGCGCGGGGCGGGGTGCGGGGATGGGGGCAGACCGCACACCTATTGTCCTCATGGCCCCTTCGTCACCTCCACCACCTTGCCCACCACTCGTCGCTGCCGTCGCCACCACAAACACCACCACTAACACACATATATACTAAACCACCTAAACACTGCCTTAATGCTGTATGGAAAACCACCACTACGATGCTATGATTAGTCGCCCTAGCACCACACAGGGTCTCGCCGCCACTAAGGGTTTCTTGTCCCACTGTAACCATCGGCACCTCACCAGCGTTGCCTCATGCTAAGTCTCCGGAGATACTGTCACCACGGAAACAGATATGCACGATAAGGGCGGCTGATGATGTGTGTGTGTGTGTGTGTGTGTGTGTGTGTGTGTGTGTGTGTTGTTGTGTTGTGTTGTGTTGTGTTGTGTTGTGTTGTGTTGTGTTGTGTGTGTGTTTTGGCTTCGAGATCGTGTAGAAAAAGATGGGAAGGAAGGAAAGATGAAAATAAGAAAGGATTAGAAAGAAGGAGGAGGAAGAAAAAGGAGGAGGAGGAGGAGGAGGTTAGAAAGTAATATTTATATAATGAACTGATAAACTGATAAGAGTTATACCTCGGCTGGACTGAGGATAACACGGCAGTATGATGATGATGATGATGATGATGATGAAAATGATGATAATAATGATACTTGCTTAGCATATAAAAGACGAATTTCAATTAAAGAAATCAAGCAACTACGAAAAAAATCTGTAACTTTGCCTCTTTAATGTTTCGAAAGAATAAAAAAAATGCCAGATAAAGATTTTATATTTCCTGTCCTTGTTTTTATTGTTATCTTTAAACAACAACAATAACAACAACTGAACACTATACTAATGCCATGTGGAGATTTGCATTCTGAATTCCACTCTAAATACTATGAAATAATAACAACAATACTGGTAATGAAAATCAAAATAACAATAACAATAAATACAGTAATTATAATAATAATTATGACTTCTTTTTTATCATACAATTGGCCTTCTCCCAAACAATAGAATATCACACACACACACACACACACCCACACACACACACACACACACACACACTGCACACACACATTAGGGTACTCCGTGGTGTAAGGGTTAGCACGCTCGGTTCACAACCCAGAAGTCCCGGGTTCGATCCCCGGGCGGAGCGAAGACAGACGGGCGGTCTTAAAAAACCCGAGCCCCTGTCCACCCAGCAGTGAATGGGTACCGGGTGTCAGCCGGGGGTTTGTGACCCGCCTCCCAGGGTGCTGGCTTCGGCCAACACTAAGCACTAAGGAAGAATGATAAATGTTGATATGGAGACGGGGCCATACGAGCGTTGCTCAGGCCCTGTAAAATACAACTAGATGAATACACACACACTCAAAGAACAAAAATTGTTTCTCCTTTTTATCTTCAAAGGAAATGACACTACCAGGGGAAGGACGCCCCCCCCCCACCCACCCCGTCATCCTTTTTATAGTTGCTTCTTACGACACCCTGGGAATAGCGACGGAGACACGCCCACCACGCCCATAGTAATAATAACAATAATGATAATAATAACAATAATAATAATAATATAATAATAATAATAATATAATAATAATAATAATAATAATAATAATAATGACAATAAACACAATAATAATAGAGATAATAAAAATGATAATAGGAATAAATTGCAATCATTAAAAAAAATCAAGCATATAAAGCTTATCAGGAATGAAATGAAAATGAGATTATGAGAGAGGAGAGAGTTAGAGGTAAGAAAAGGGAGAGAAAAAGAGTTAAAGAGATTAAGAATAAGTAATAAAGATTGAATGAGAAAAATTTCCTCTAGAATAATATATCTTTTACTCTTAAATTTGAGGTGGGCGACCGACGGTAAAAAGAACTCACAAGATAAAGAATCCAGGTAAACACTGATAACACCACACCTGACAAGACTGATAAGCCAGCGTGATAAGATTCTAGTAAACCCCCAGTAAATGAATTTTGACTGGCCCAACACCTTGTCCGGTTATGCCAACATCCGATCTTTTTATCTCCTAAACTGGACCATTTCCAAGGCACCAAAAATATGTCCATGGTCGCCAATAGTTTCTTTCCAGTCTTTTCCCTCCTAAAACTATTATGATGTACCTCCAATACCTAGAAACTATAGTGGTAGAAAGTAGTCACACTGGCAGCCTCGTTTAGCTCAGTAGAGCTATAGCTGTCTGTTCTTCCTTTGTATGCCTTTGTAGATTCGAAGAAACGGAGATATAATGCATGCACGTGGCTCCATGTTTTTTTTTCTAAGTGCATTATCAAACACTCTTTATACAGTACCAAAATGTAGAGATAAGTATAATTACACATAGCTGTACTAAAAACATGCCTTTATCTATGCACCGTTTTTGTAGTCAATCAATCAATCATTGGGGGCATACTTATACGCCGGAGGGCGCGTTGCCACGCCCACCCTACGACGCCACTCCCGGGGGTCACCACGCGCGAGTCCCCATTCAGGCTCCCTTCCCATACCAAGCACCTTTCGGTAGGCTTTTTGTAGTGGTAAACATTAATGCCATAACAATCTTACTTTTAAGATTGTAGTCCGATTGAGTGAGTTTATTAATGTAATATAGATTTGAAACATTTCTAAATCACGTCAATATTATGTAAGTGGCTTAAACATAAATAATTATTACAGGGCAAGAACGAAGTCAACTGAGAGTGATCCATATGATGAGGATTAAGAAACAAACAAAACAAAAACGTACGGTAGATAGTTAGGGTATCCACGCTAGAGCCCGCGCGAGGAGACAAGACAGCTGACACACGGGAGAAGCATATGACGGGGTGGACACAGGGAAGGAGCCTTCAAGGAAGTGGAATGAGAGGAGAGAGAGGGAAGCAGTAAGCAAGAAAAACAAGCAAG
>JACEEZ010022040.1:726348-728848 GCA_016584305.1 Chionoecetes opilio
AATTGCAGTCGTAGTAGTAGTAGTAGTAGTAGTAGTAGTAGTAGTAGTTGTTGTTGTTGTTGTTGTTGTTGTTTTGTATTGATGTTGTTCCTACTACTACTGTTATTTCTACAATAAATACCACTACTACTACTTATATTACTACTACTACTACTACTACTACTACTACTACTACTACTACTACTACTACTACTCATCAAACTACTACTACAACTACTGTACTCACTACCCAATCGCATCCTTGCACCATAGCTAGATATCATCACCCCCGCAGTACTTGTATTCAATCATTATCTCACACCACTGTCATCCCTAATAACATGAAGAGAAAGAGATTCATATCGCCAGAAGAAAAAATAAGAGAATATTCATAACAAAAATACAGAACTAATAACACTCTGTCCATTAAAGAAAACATTAATCTGAAGAAATTCAAGTGAGGCTAATTAATTATTGAGAAAATGGCAGAAATTAAGGTAAAATGGGTATGAAAAGGACGAGAGAATCTATAAAGTTGCGCCAGATAGAAAAGGTCATATGGCACCAGGGAAAAAGAAAGAGAAGAGAGGAGGTAAAAGAGGGTGATAATGAAGGGAATAAGGAAAAGAAACAAAATTGAGATGAAAAGGTAATGTAACCAAATATCTCTAAATTGATGTAAGAGACTGTGTTTGATTAATTATAGGAAATGGAAACAGGTGATTATGAAACGCTAACCTAACCTAACCTAACCTAACCTGTTAAGAAGATGGGAAACACTATAGTGGGTAAAGTAAAATAAAAAAAAAGACTTACAGAGAATAAATCTGTGGCAAGTATGAGGTGGAGGTGCCTGCTGTCCCACGCTAAGGCTCAACAGTTATAAGAGATACAAAAAATGGGGTACTGTTGTCTACCCTTCGTTAAAAATGGTGTGTATATATATAAAACATATATAGGATACCATATGGTCTCTCTCTCCCTTCCTCTCTCCCACTCGGTATTGCTTGTAAACAAAGGCTGACGCACGCGCGGGTGTGACTGCGGCGGCGCTGCAACTCGGTGACCCACATTTTATATCCTGCTCACTGCACACTATACCTTCTTCCCTCCCTTCGATTGCTAGCCTCTATTATCCCCATCTTCTTCAACTTGGATCTCTCTCTCTCTCTCTCTCTTCTCTCTCTCTCTCTCTCTCTCTCTCTGCACATGCTCTCCTCCTTGGCCTTTTGTGTGTGTGTGTGTGTGTGTGTGTGTGTGTTACTACGCCACTGAATCGCACGCAGTCGCATAAGCCTCCTAAGTCACATCTAAACACACACTACATCAGTAACATTACGCCGCGCTATGGCCTCCTACACATCCATGCATCCATCATACACCAAAAGCTGCCACCGCTCCCTTCCTCTTGCTCTGGGTTATCACAAGCTGCGCCGTATTGCTGCTGCTTCTAGATAACATGATCGGTTGTTATACACTTGAGAGCCCCTTGAGATGCACACACACGCACATGGCTGATGAGCGCATGTTCCACCTCTAGTAATAAGACGGACAGGGTAAAATATACTTGAAAATCTACGGAAATATTCTTCGCGTTTCGATAATTCACCCATTTTGACCACTCGCGGTGCAGATCTCAAAATAAAATTCATAACTTAGGTTCGCGTTCTAAACATTGGGTCTTTTTAGTTCATGCGATGTTCATGGTCTTGGGACCTTTATTAATTGGGTCTTTTTTCATCATATTTTCTATTCATTCAAAAATGTATTTTTTTCTCATGTGAGGTATAGATTCATGGACATGTCGTTTGGCAGACTAAGGCTAGGAACAGTAGTGGCAGGCAACCCTTTAACCCCCTGCAGCTTGGGGCACGAACAGGGCCGCGGTCTTGGCTCGCTACCAGGTATTCACAAAACTCTTATTCGAGATAATGAAAATAGTACAAGGCAGCAAACACGCCCCATGCATACGTGTGTGTGTGTGTGTGTGTGTACGAGAGATATTCTACCTATAGCTGTATTTACTTCTTCATATTATTGACCTCTTTGTGTGTGTGTGTGTGTGTGTGTGTGTGTGTGTGTGTGTGTGTGTGTGTGTGTGTGTACGAGAGATATTCTACCTATAGCTGTATTTACCTTCTTCATATTATTGACCTCTGTGTGTGTGTGTGTGTGTGTGTGTGTGTGTGTGTGTGTGTGTGTGTGTGTGTGTACGAGATATTCTACCTATAGTTGTATTAACCTTCTTCATATTATTGACCTCTTTGTGTGTGTGGTGTGTGTGTGTGTGTGTGTGTGTGTGTGTGTGTGTGTGTGTGTGTGTGTGTGTACGAGATATATTCTACCTATAGTTGTATTAACCTTCTTCATATTATTGACCTCTTTGTGTGTGTGTGTGTGTGTGTGTGTGTGTGTGTGTGTGTGTGTGTGTTGTGTGTGTGTGTGTGTGTGTGTTCATTGACTATAACATGAACATGTGATGATTAGATTAAGTAGTGACAAAAAATATAACTTGCAGTAA
>JACEEZ010022040.1:733848-778848 GCA_016584305.1 Chionoecetes opilio
CGAACGCACTGAAGGGAGGTCATGCGTTAGTTAGTTCGTTTGTGTGTGCACCTTCGTAGCTACAAGGCAATCACCTGGCTGTCAGCATAGGTAACAGGCAACAGGTAACAGGCAACAGTAACACCGCCGCCACCACCACCAACAGAAGTAATGACACCACCACAGTGTATATATCCGTTTGTCGCTCATTATTGTCTTTGTCGCTCAGAGCTCATTGAATAGATAATGTGTGATCAAATATATGAGTATATACATAAAAGATATTGTACTATTAACTCATTACTTAAAGAAGAAATGGGTAAGTAGTATTTTTTCATACTGTTAATAGATGAAATTGTTCCTTTCTTACCACCACCACTACCACCACCATAACCACCATCTTTTCACATCCACAACTCAGGAATTTTAATCCTGTTAGGACCATATAATTATATTTATTGTTCCTTCTCTCTCTCTCTCTCCTCTCTCTCTCTCTCTCTCTCTCTCTCTCTCTCTCTCTCTCATAAGATAATAAGGAAGCTACAAGAGGCCGTGAGACCTACACGTGATAGTTCCTGTAGTTATCTCTCTCTCTCTCTCTCTCTCTCTCTCTCTCTCTCTCTCTCTCTCTGACACACACACACACATACTGTCACGATGGTCAGGTGGATCATAGCGTTGGCGCGCCATTCTATGGTTAGCTGGTTCGAATCCTTACTGCTCCAGGGGATTTTTCACTGACAAATTCGGGCGGTTACTGTCCCCCTTGAGCAAGGGGATGGCGATGGGGGGGTGTGGTGTGTGAGGTCCCAGCATTACTTTAAGATCGGTCACTACGAGCTACAAGCTCATCCCGGGAGGGTGAAACTGACGATCACGAGTCCGACTCGCGTGGACAAGACGTTGGGTGAATAACACACACTACATCTAATCCTTTTATTCTATCCTTCAATAAGCATCCTATAAAAAAAAAATCAACCCTAGCATAACACTCCATAGCCATCACCTCCATAATCTTCCTCCTCTTCCTTCATCCTCCTCCTCATCACTCTTCACTCCCATTCCTAATTCAACCTCAATTTTTCCTTTAATTTATAACCCACAATCCTCTTCCTCCTTCAGAGCCGCCGGGAGGAGCGACGCGGAGGAAATGTCTCGCCTGTGCAAGCAAGTCAGTATTGAGAGTCCCACACACAAGCTGAAGGAATGTATCTTCAACTTCGAAACACCCATGCCAGACATACCTCCTGCCGGCGCCAGGATCAAGGTGAGAGAGAGAGAGAGAGAGAGAGAGAGAGAGAGAGAGAGAGAGAGAGAGAGAGAGAGAGAGAGAGAGAGAGAATTAAAGAGCTAGTGAAAGAAGGAGAAAGACAGGGTGTAAATAAGAGCGAGAGAGCCGTAAGGACAGCTAGAGAAAGCGAGAAAGACAGACAGAGAGAGAGAGAGAGAGAGAGAGAGGAGAGAGAGAGAGAGAGAGAGAGAGAGAGAGAGAGAGAGATAATACTGTAAGATACTCGGGGGAAGGTTATGGCACGTGTATAAGAAAATTAGGAACGAATAATAGGAGACTTGACATGGGTGCAAAAGTGAAAGTGCAGACAGAGTATGAATCAGATCGGAAAATAATTTATGAGACGTGGGAAGTAAAAGCTCTCATGTGTATGGGAAATAATTATGAGTGTAGGAGTTACGTAGCTTGAATGGCTCTGTTAAAAATAGTATAGAATGCTTGTGCGTGAGTAGCCAAGTCAAGGTGTGCTATGAATGAGACGTGATTGTGTAAGATCATCAATTATTATCAAGAGTCATTTATCATATGACTGAATTATATAAGAAATAAGTGACAGTTTGGGGTGTCGCTGGTTTTAAGAAATATTTCGTAAACTAGGAAGTGACGAAAAGAAAGATAAAGGAAGAAAGAAAATAAAAAAGGTATACAGAAATAGCACCAAGAATTACGTCATGTTATATTCACGTGTACAGCGGCTGACTGGCGGGGAGAACACGGTGTGTGTGTGTGTGTGTGTGTGTGTGTGCGTGTGTGTGAAGAAACCACTTATGTTTGAGTGAGTTAGTTCATCACGCCATAAATTCTCGAAATCTGAGTGTACGGCACCTATTTTTCTATTCTTTTTTTTCTGGGTAGGTCTCTCGTGCTGGCTGTGCATAATTATTTTTTTAATATTTCTTATATCTTATTTCTTTGTTTAGTATCCCTCGCTAAAGCCCCGTCCACACTACCACTCACCACCGTCGGCGCTTGCCGTCGAACAGTGTTCATCACTCAAAAGTGGCAGTGTGGACACGATGCCGACGAGCAAAATTTAACCGTCGGCGCTGCCCGCCAACATTCAGCAGGTTTAATATTGGGCGGGCATGCCCGTCACTCACGGGTCAGCGCCAAACACATGCTTCAAGTTATCGGCAGTTTTCACTATCTAGATATTTTTGCATTGCTATGTACCGTATACCATCAGAACCAAGAAAGTCAGCTGATTACGAATATGTGATCAAAAATTAAATGGGAGAAATGGTCGGGAAATTGCAGCGAGTTGAAGACAAAAAAGTGAGAAAAATGTTTATACACTATTTCTTTTTGCTATATTTTTTAGAATACACAAAAAGGTTTTCGTATATTTTTCTTGCTTATGATATGCAGAAATGTGTCATGAAGATGATAGTTGGGTCAGTTTTTCTAAACCTCGTGTGGTTATTTCATAATTTCGAGTGAGAGTACACGATATGCAGAAAACATGACTCTCACTTTGAAATCAGGAAGCGCGCTGACCGCCGAACAAAACCGTTCGTGTGGACACAACCCTGGCAACGGCGCTTCCCGTCGGCAAGCACCGACGGCAAGCGCCGACGGTGGTGAGTGGTAGTGTGGATGGGGCTTAACACTTATTTTCAGAGTGTTGAAAGTAAGACAGTAAAGGGAGATGGGGGGGGGTTCTCAGCCTTACCTACAGATCGGTCTCTATGAACTCTTATGATCTTTCCCGGGTGTTAATAACTGGCGATCGCGAGTCCAACGCGCGAACAGCAACATGGTGAATAACAAAGCGAATGCATGAGTTTAAAGTTTTAAGATTGCCCATGTGGGCTATAAAGACGGGAACCCATGAGTGTAAAATCTTTCCCGTTTATCCCAACTAGGTAAATAAACACATAGGGAGAAAAGTATGGAAAGTATAAAAAAAACACCTGATAATCAGCTAAACATTTAATCTCGCTCTAGTTCAGCAGATTAGCCGTGCGTCATGACAGCACTTTAAACTACATAACTATTTTTTTATGTGATTTAGTCAGGCTTTTTATCAGAAAGATTTTTGTGGCCTGTGTCACGGCCTTCTTATACATAGATAGAAGGCCGTGCCTGTTTCCAGATTTTTCCCATGTGGTACGCAAATATAGGCAAAAAATAATAACAGGCTCTTTCTTTCTTACTGTTCCATCTAATCTCATTCACTCTGACACTTGTTTCTTAGGAGTCCCATTAGCAGATTCAACTTGTTCCTGTCTGCATACATGATACAAAGCTTTTGTACTCTTCATCCCCCTCAACCTTCAGTTCTCCGTCTCTCTTAAATATTCCAACACCCTGTCCTCATAGATCATAGGGAAACTTGTCATACCAACATAACCCATGCGTTTATTATATATCCTTCTTCACATCTAGCTCATTTCCTCCTATTTCCTTAAAATAATCAAAGTAGCTACTTGTGGCTGGTTTCTCTGACTACCTTCAGCGCTCCACAATTATTTGTTTTACCCTTACCAGACATGCTAAGACTTCAAGGTACTTCAAGGCACATTTTCTTGACTTACACCACCCATTTAATTTATTCAGCGTCTCTCAAAAACTCACAATTATGCATACGTCCATGTTGTTATCACACAGTGCCTGGGTGGAAAAGAGCTCGTATGGTAGATTTCAACAAAGGCGATAAAGAGGATACATGGAATGATGAACCCGTGTCACTATATGCGGGTAGTTAGTAAGCTTTGTGGGAAAAACTATATTAAAATCAATGGTCTCAGGAATGGGGATGAATGAAAAGATATCTAGATGAGAATACACAGTGGGATGAGGTAATTAGTGATAATATATATAGGAAGACTTGTCAGCAGGAGAGTACATTAATAGAATACATATTTGGATACGTATATAATGAAATGCAACACCCTCAGGTGATTTGGTCACCTGGATAGTGGAAAAAGGTGAGATAACAAGGAGGATATACAAAGGCAGACCAAATAGTGTGGTTGTGAGAGGTGGACCCCTTAAGAATGGCAGGGCATTGGTTAAAGGCTTGAGGGAGCAGAGATGGGAGATTAAGAGGAATGAAGTGTGTAAGAGTAAAGTGTATGGAGAAAAGTAAATTCAGACTTCTCTCATGATCTCCCCTTTTACAGAGTTATAAAGGTGTGAAGAGTAGATTAGATTAAATTAGATTCATGGAGTTCAGTAATATGAATATGGCCTTTATTCACATGGACGAGGTGAAAGCTATGATTATGTGTAAGCATAAGGTACTAGGTACTATCAAGACTAGGGTTTGAAGCTATATTAAGGTGACTTCGTTGCAGGCAACACAGAGAAAAAAACGAGAAGATAAAGGCAACAAAGTTATGCCATGCACAAAACATCTTTATGAAGAATGCTTGCAGAAAATTCAGTACTATAATAGCATTGTAGCATAAGTAAGTTACTTAACCATGACTTTCAAATTAATGAACTTAACATGTGAACAGAGGAGACTTCTTGGGAATGACTCATGAAATAACAAGAAGACATAAAATGAATCAAAGAACACAACTGGTGCTTCAGGTCGTATAATAAAAATATTTAGTTCCCCAAATAGAAACATTGATGTATGGAATCCTGAAATGGTATGAAAAAGGAGCATTCTTAGGTTGTTAATCAGATAGGATAGGTATATAAAGGTAGAAATGGAGATAGGAAAACACAGGCTTTGCTGAGACTGTATACATACTATATATATACATACGACTAAGGAGAGTAGGTAAAATTCGTTAACATTAAAATTACTGTGTTAGTGGGGAAGACTAACCTATATACAGAGGTGCTGCTGATAACGTATTATTAAGTATGGGGTTCTCATTTTTAATGTGAGGAGACTCGAGAATTCTGAGGCTTTTTTTTCTTTTTTTTCTTCCCATCACAAGGAACTGGCCAAGGGCACACCAAAAATGGGTAACACAAAGCCCGCTTAGTTGCCAGTCCCTATAAAGAAGCCAGTAAGAGAATAAAATAAAAAAGAGGGGTGAGCCAATTCAGTTCGGGAGGTGTCTTGTTACTCTTCTTTTGAAAAGATTTAAGTCATAGGAAAGTGGAAAAATAGAAACAGGAAGAGAGTTCCAGAGTTTACCAGTGAAAGGGATGAAAGAGTAAAGATACTGATTAACTCTTGCATTAGGAAGATGGACAGAATAGGGATGAGAATGAGTAGAAAGTCTTGTGCAGCGAGGCCGCGGGAGGGGGAAAGGCATGCAGTTAGCAAGTTCAGAAGAGCAGTGAGCATGAAAATAACGGTAGAAGAGAGCAAGAGAAGCAACATTGCGGCGGTGATTTAAAGATTGAAGACAGTCAGTCAGAGGAGGGGAGTTGATGAGACGAAAAGCTTTTGATTCAACCCTGTTTAGGAGAGCTGTATGAGTGGATCCTCCCCAAACATGTGAGACATACTCCATACATGGGCGGATAAGGCCCCTGTAGAGAGCAAGCAATTGGGAGGGAGAAAAAAAAGGACGCAGATGCCACAGGACACCTAACTTCCTAGAAGCTGTTTTAGCAAGAGATGAGATGTGAGATTTCTAGTTCAGATTTCTAGTAAAAGATAGTCCTAGAATGTTCATTGTAGAAGAAGGAGACAGTTGAGTGTCATTGAAGAAGAGGGGATAATTATCTGGAAGGTTTTGTCGAGTAGATAGGTGAAGAAATTGGGTTTTTGAGGCATTGAACAAAACAAGGTTTGCTTTGCCCCAATCAGAAATTATAGAAAGATCAAAAGTTAGGCGCTCGGTGGCATCTCTCTGTGAATCACTTAGTTCCTGTTGAGTTGGACGTCTGATAAACGACGTTGAAAAATGCAGGGTAGAATCATCAGCGTAGGAGTGGATAGGGCTTTGAGTTAGACTTAGAAGATCATTAATGAATAATAGAAAGAGAGTGGGTGATAGGACAGAACCCTGGGGAACACCACTATTGATAGATTTAGGAGAAGAACAATGTCCGTCTACAGTAGCTGCAATAGAACGGTTTGAAAGGAAACTTAAGATGAAGGTACAGAGAGAAGGATAGAAACCGAATGAGGGTAGTTTGGAAATTAAAGATTTGTGCCAGACTCTATCAAAAGCTTTTGATATGTCAAGGGCAACAGTTAAAGTTTCACCGAAACTCCTAAAGGAGGATGACCAAGATTCAGTTAGGAAAGCTAGAAGATCGCCAGTAGATCGCCCTTTACGGAAACCGTACTGACGATCAGATAGAAGATTGTGAGCAGATAGATGCTTAAGAATCTTCTTATTAAGTATAGATTCAAAAACTTTAGAAAGGCAGGAAGTCAAAGCTATAGGACGGTAGTTTGAAGGTTTAGAACGGTCACCCTTCTTAGGAACAGGTTGGATGTGAGCAAACTTCCAGCAAGAAGGAAAGGTGGAAGTAGATAGACAAAGACGGAAAAGTTTGACCAGGCAAGGTGCAAGCACAGAAGCACAGTTTTTGAGAACAATAGGAGGGACTCCGTCAAGACTGTAAGCCTTCCGAGGATCTAGGCCAGAAAGGGCAAGTGCAAGGGCTTGCACTTGAACAGGTATCTCTAATGATATGTACACACACACACACTAACACTCACCCCTCTGCTTCACAGGTTCGTAATGCCGGCGTGTGTTACCGCCTGAGGTCAGCTTCCTCCTCTTCATCCATCAAATCGGTGGAAGCCCTGCACTGTGGCTCCCCTCTCCACCATTCTGTGCGAGACACCTCACTCTTCCCGGGATATGAGGTGACCTGCTTCCTGCATTGGCTATTTTTACTTTTCTCTTTTTCTTGTTTTTTACTATGTGAGCCAGCCATACTGGCTGGTGTTCGCCTCTTTCACTCTTCTTCTGTCTGGTTATTGGAGAAATTACTGTCAGTTGTGCAAGTCTAAGCTTATTATAGATACATATGGGATTTGTCATAAAGCTCATATTTGCAGATGTATTACCTACCGTAGGGATTGTGTTTAACCTATATTCTAAATGTTTTTTCTTCTTTTCATATTTTCTGTCAAAGAGTTACAGCAAATTTCAAGGCTTACAATATTACAAAAAAAATCACAAGCCACAAGTGTATGTTATTGAAACAAGAACTTTTGTTGAAGAGATGACGTAAACAAAATATTTCAATGGTGTTATTTTATCCCAGGTGGCCGGCACGGTGGATGCCCTGGGGGAGGAGGTGGGAGAGACAGACCTGGTTGTTGGAGACAGGGTCATCGTGTATCCCTATGAAGGCCATCCCCCAGGGTAAGTTACTGTGGCCAATCCTTACCCTCCCACCCCTAAAAAAAATAGTCACTCCCCAGCATTCTAGTCATCAACATTGTGTTATTGACAGTTGTTACAAGTTCATTGAAATACCTAAAATACCAAAGTTGCCCCAGCAAACACTGCCACCCCTTCAAACAACACATGTCTTGGATCTACCAGGCAGTCAGCTGATCTCTAACCTCCTCCCTCCCTCCCTCCCCAAAGGTATGCTGAATACATAGCGGTGCCAGAAGTACAGTACCTGATCAAGGTGCCTGAGAACATGGGCCTCAGCACAGCCGCCATGCTGCCCTCAGGGGCTCTGTGGGCCATGAACACTGTCTTCAGCGCTCACAACCACGTGGAGAAGGTGCTGGCAGAGAAGGGGGAGACAGGTGAGCGGTGGTGGTGGTAGTAATGAGCAGACAGTCTTCATTCATCTTTTACATGTCAGGATATTCCTTCTGATCTATTCTGAAACTCAATCATTCACTCAGAAGGGCTGCATTATATCCACCACTCAGTTACTTCAACCCTCCACCATTCCACATCCTACCCTCCTGCTGTTGCCCTAATCCTTTACAAATCATACACTTACTATATATTCATTACAACCAACATATTAATCAACTACGAATAAATATTTAGCTAACTATATGTTTGTAATTTATGCCTAGCTTATGAAACACTGAAAATGCTGACTCCTGCAAAAAGCCATAAAAACCCTCAGTTCTGTACTAACAAATGCCAGAGGAATGCAAAAATATATAATACAAAAGGAAAATTGAATTCAGTCTCCCAAAAAAAAGCACTGCTGTTTGGAATGGACAAGAGACTGAGCTGTACGTACAACCAATGATAATTATGGATAATGGAAGAGTCTAAAACGTAACTTGATAAATAATGAGGCAGCTTAGGTAGTTGATGGGGACATGCCGGATAAAAGCACCACATTTTTTCCAGGTATTCCTCAGAATCCAAGCTTCAATTCTAGAACCGGCGCCAAGCGATCCGAACATTTTTTTTAAACACAATCTTTATTTTTTTTATTTTTTTTTATTTAACATTTTGTGCCTATAGCGCCTGTAGGCAATAGTGACCCAGGGCTCGGTAGTTAAGCCCCGGAGGTTCACTTGAGGGCTGTGATGGTTGGCCCTCGTCCGTGGTGGCGCAGGCAGGATTTTTATAGTGACGCCTGTGATTAGAGGCTCATGCCGCCCCCCTGTGTCATCCGATGCACTCGCAATCGAAGGTAGAGTTAATGGGCAGGGCATGTGGGTGTTCTTAGGCCACTCGACGGTGCAGAAAGATTTTGGTTTTCTTCGGGGATCGAACTCGGGTCACCGAGAACGCCACTGAGAGACGCTAACCACTGCTACCGCCTCCCCGATAGGATAGCCTGCATAATAGAACTTTTTTTTTTTTTTATTTAATTAAATGCATATTACACCGCCGTTTCTGGATGCAAGAATTCTCGACGGTGTTTCTGTGGTGTATCTGCTTCCTCATACTAATGTCACCACATTCAATGCTAATGGCGTTTGCATCCCCCACATCCTGAAGCTACTTGAATCCTGCAGAAGAGTCGATGTGGTCTGGGACAGCTACATTGCCAGCAGTATCAAGGAGTCAACTAGAGAGAAAAGGGGAAAAGGTGTGCGGAGAAAGGTCGGCGGTCCAACCAAGGTGCCCAGCAACTGGCCCGACTTTCTCCGGGATTCCACAAACAAGGAGGAGCTTTTCCAGTTCCTTTCAGACAAAGTCGGCTCCAATGACTGGCCAGACGGAAAGGAGGTCTTCATAACATCAGGCACAGATGTGATCAGCAGAGGTTCCGACCACTCCATGCCACGATGTGACCATGAAGAGGCCGATACAAGGATTGTCGTTCACCTGAAAGATGCGCTGGACAAGGGATGCACCACCTGTTTGGTACGCACTGTCGACACAGACGTCGTTGTCATACTGATAGGAAAGTATCATTCCCTGACCAGCCAGCATCAGATGGCAGCCATCTGGGTAGCCTTTGGAACTGGAAAGAACTTCATGTACCTGGATATCAATGCCATATGCTATGCTCTGGGAAAAGATAGGTCAACGGCACTGCCTATGTTCCACAGCTTCACGGGCTGCGACACAACTTTCCGCTTTCTTTGGCAAAGGGAAGAAATCGGTATGGGAGGCTTGGAATGCCTACGTGGAGGTGACGGAAGCCTTCAACAACCTCATGAATCACCCTTACATGACTGTGACAGTGAACTGCAAGGAATTCCAGTTGCTCGAGCGCTTCACCGTGATCATCTACAATAAGAAGAGCAACTTGGACTCTGTGAACGAGGCACGTAGGGAACTCTTCTCCCAGAAAAACAGGACAATGGAGAACATTCCCCCAACGCAAGAAGCCCTTCTGCAGCACACACTGCGCGCAGTCTACCAAGCTGGAATCTGGGCAACCAGTGATCATTGTGAGCAGAAGCCTCCAACCTCAGAGGGCTTTGGATGGACTCTAGAGAGTGCAACGAAGACCTGGCGTCCTGTGTGCTCCAACCTGCCTGTGGCATCCCAGGCCTGCAGCGGACTGATCAAGTGGTTGCAAAAGTGCCATGTGCACGTGTGGAGGACGATGCTCATGCAAGAAGGCGCGGTGGAAGTGCACATAACTTTGCAGCTGCCGATGTGAGAAGTAGCTTAGCCGGCTTAGTGTGAAATGTAGTAATTGAATTTTGTGCAGAGAAGGGATTTAAGACATTAACACTGCATGTTTCCATGTTTTAATGTCAGTTGTTAGCAGATTCCTCCATTAAAACCTTTGAACTGACCTTCATGCTTTGCTCTCCTACTTAATTGTGTACTAAGTATGATTATTTCATGTGATTGAATTATAAACACCCCTAATGCGCCAAATAATGAGCAACCATACTCAGAAAATACCTTAAAACAAGAAACATGGCAATTTTGCACCATGTTGGGTAAATATACGCACGGTCTGAAAGAGTTTACATTTTTTCTTGATTTTCGTATGTGTTAAATTGCTCACATTACAAAAATGTATCGTAGAAGCATAAGAGTGGTCGTATCGCTTGGCGCCGGTTATAGAATCAGAGCTGGGACCCTGAAGATTGCCTGATCAAAATTTGGTGCTTTTATCCGGCATGTCCCCATCCCTTTGAAATTCGGTGCTAAGCTGCCTCACTAAAAGGAATACATGGTAGGAGGACAATACAAGCTTACATCAATATGCTTTATAATACAACTAGGGTAGGTAGCTAAGTAAAATTAGCAATGTGCATCCATCCATTAAGTATTTTGGCTGTTTCCTAACCACTGCTTTAATTAAATGGCCTACAACACAACTAATATTCAACCTTTTCCCCATTGTTATGCAGGTAATTGCAGGCTGCTGTTAGTGGGGACGGGCGGACTGGCTCTGTGGGCCATGAGGATTGCCCGCTTCTACTGGCCAGAGAAGAGGGAACGCATCAACATCAATGTGGCGTGTCTCCGGGACGAGGGGATATCTATCGCACACGAGTATTTGAAGTGAGTCAGTGGTTGCTGTCTTAATTATCTATTTATTTATATATTCTGTTTGGTGGCTGAAAGGGAAGTTTACTCCTAAATGAGTTAGTTGCCATCACTCAGAAATCCCCTGCTCATGTCTCTTCACTTATACATCTATGCTTCCCATATATTTTTTCATTCTTCTGACATCCTGAGTTCTTTCGTCCTACCATACAATCTTATAACTGATCACCCTTTGTAACCATTCTGGTGGCCTCTCTTCTACTATATGGCCAAGCCTCCTTGTAAAATCAATCCATATATTTAGTTGATTCAATGATAAACCGTGAAAGTGGTCTGGAAATGTTAGGTATTTTCTGCAATTTGTGTCAAATTTGCATTGAACAACTAACACAGATTTGTTTGTGACAAAACACTTTATTGGTTGCACTCCCTCATCTCTTCTTCATGGGCTGGACTATTTTCTATTTCCTGGTAATCCTGGTAATCCACAGGAAACTAGTTGCTTGTAAGTGAATAACGTAGATTTAAAAAGAAATTTGGAGAAACTGGTTCACAAATAGAGTGGTAGACAATTGGAATAGACTCAGTCATCAGGTAGTTAGTGCAGTCTCAATAGGGAGTTTTAAAGGAGACTTAGATAGTTTTATGGATGGGGATGAAAGATGGATGTAGGTAGTTTTAAGTAACAGGAACTACCACATATAGGTCTCCCGGCATCTTGTAGCTTCCTTATGTTCTTATGAATAAATTTGAAGGCTTAGGAAAAATACAAAGATGAAGACAAGCTGTCCAACATATTTTTCAAGGTGATCATATGCCAATGTATAGTTTGGCTGGGTCTATATTGGACCCGTCCAGACAAACCTGCCGACATTATCACAGCCAGATGACCATTTTGGATTCATATATCATTTTTCTTGTTGTATAAATGTGTGGTTAAAGGGATACAATAAAGGAGATGTAGGAAAAGTTCTTACGGCTAGAAAGCAAGGTAGAACAAGAAGTAACGGATTCGAACTGAAAAAAGTGCAGATTTTAAAAAGAAAAAGGGAAAAGCTAGTTCACAAATAGGGTGGTAAATCATTGGAATGGACTCAGTCGTCAGGTAGTTAGTGCGGAGTCAATAGGGACTTTAAAAGGAGGCTAGACAATATCATGGACGGGGATGAAAGGTGGACGGTAGACCCTCCAATTGAGCAGCTTCACACCACTGGATTACGGGCAGTGGATGCCGGTTCTCCCATTGACGAAACCACAACCTCTCTTGACGAAGTCAGAGAGGCTGTTGCAAAGTTGAGGGGTGGAAAGGCAGCTGTTGTCTGTAATATCAGTGCGGAGCTCCTCAAAGCTGGAGGTGAGGCCTTGATCCGCGGGTTGCATGCTGTCCTGACTGCCATGTGGCAATCAGGTACCATTCCTCCTGACTGGAAAAGGGGGCTGGTCGTCCCTATCTGGAAAGGGAAAGGGGACCGTCAGGACTGCAACAATTACCGCGGCATTACACTGCTTAGCATGCCAGGCAAGGTGCTTGCCCATCTATTGCTGACACGGATTCGCAGTTATCTGCTGAAGCATCAGAGACCTCAGCAATCTGGGTTCACTGCCTAGTAAGTCAACAATGGACCGTATCCTAGCTCTTTGTGTCCTGGTGAAACGCCGGCGTGAGTTTTGACAGGGGATGCTTGCAGCCTATGTTGATCTCAAGAAGGCGTTTGACTCAGTGCATCGTGAGTCACTCTGGGATCTTCTGGGACTTTGCAGGATTCCTGCAAGGACTAGTGCTTTGATGAATGGTCTGTACTCTGGGACTGAGAGTGCTGTGAAGTGTAGGGGAGGTGTATCCAGCTTCTTTCCTGCGAATACAGGAGTGAGGCAAGGGTGCGTCCTTGCCCATCACTTTTCGACACTTGTATGGACTGGGTATAGGGCAAAGTTGTGGATCAAAGTGATTGTAGAGCATCCCTCGGCAACACCAAGATCACTGATCTTGTTTTTGCCTATGATGCAGCAATCTCTGCTGAGTCGCTGGAGGTCCTGGTGGTGGCTCTCAAGGCGCTGCACGAGGTGGGACAAAGCCTTTGGGACTTGAGGTCTCGTGGCTCAAGACCAAGGTCCAGGTGTTTGGAGGCTTACTAGATGAAACTGTACAGTCTGTTCATGCGTGCAGCGAGGACATTGAGATCTTGGAAAGTTTTAGATACCTTGGAAGCGCAGTTCATAATGACGGCGGGTCACGTGAAGAAGTCTTACGGCGGATTGGCATAGCCCACGGTGTTATGGACCAGCAGGAGTATTTTGCGTTGTCGGTACCTGTGCAGGAGGACAAAGATCCGGATCTTCAAGTCGCTTGTGATCCCTGTCTTACTCTATGGTTGTGAGACATGGACACTAAATAGCGACTTGAAGAGGCGAATCAATGCCTTTGGTAATAAGTGTCTTCGAAGAATCATGGGGTATTGCTGGGATGATTACGTGTCAAATCAGCGATTGCACCGTGAGACTGAATCAAGGCCTATTACCTGCATAGTCCGTCAGCGCCAACTTCGGCTATATGGGCATGTTGCAAGCTACCCTGAAACCGATCCTTCCCATCGGGTTGTATCTGTAAGAGACAATCCGGCGTGGAGGAGGCCAAGGGGGTGCCCACAAGGCTCGTGGCTGAGACAAGTTGATGCTTCCTGTCGAGAGTTGCTTGGTATGGGAAGGGAGCCTGCATGGAGACTCATGCGTGGTAATCCCTTGGGGTGGCGTCGTAGGGTGGGCGAGGCGACGCGTCCCCCGGCGTATGCCCCCAAGGATTGACTGATGAAAGGTGGAAGTAGATAGTATTAAGTAACAGGAACTACCACGTGTCGGTCTTACGGCCTCTTGTTGCTTCCTTATTTTCTTATGTTCTTATGTGTAAAACCTGAAGTAGTATAACATTACCTATCATGATCAATCATAGAATTCTTTCAATATTTTTCATTTTAGCTTTACCTATCGTTATTAATAGTTTTTTTTTAGGGGGGGGGATAAGCAGCAGTCTTTTATTCCATAAAACTTCACTTGTAGAATGTAGAATACTGCACGTTTGTAAATAACTCATAATATATAAACTGAATGTTATAAACTTATTGCTGCTCACACTAATGCCTCCTGTTGGTGTCTCAGGGTCAATGTTGTGCAGTGGAACGAGGATCTGTACGAGGAGCAGCTGGTGGAGCGCACTAAGGACGCCTGCGGAGGCTTTGTGGATATCGTCATTGACTTCAGTGCCACGTCCAGGTCCATTCGCCGCGCCCTCAAATGTCTGGCCCCAGTGAGTGAAATTAATAGTGATTAGCAGACTGCATAAACCATACTTGTGTTCACTCATTGGCATCTACTGGTATCTTTGTGGTTATGTGGGATATAAAAATATGATCTATATGTAATAAGCCTTCCGCCAAACACAACAGCCATGCTATTTAGCAAAGGTAGCAAACAAAGAGGATTATTACACAACAGATGATTATATGACAACTAATAAAGGCACCACAGAGTTGTGTGAAATAGGTGCATATTTAATTATAGATATCACATGCAGTCTCTAATAGTAAAGTTACTTCTAAAAGTTACACTATATAATGCACACCAGCTACGACTAATTATCTCCTTACAGTGCACCTCATAACTTTTGTCTTAACAGGGTGGTGTGCTTCTGTTGAGTTCAGAGCATTCTGAAGGCCTCATCTCCCGCTTTGGCCCTGTGGCAGAGAAAGAGAGCCACCAACTGATCCCCATTGAATTTGGAACACTCAACCAACTGAGGAACCTGGTGCACCTCGTATCCACAGGCGAGGTGAGGATATCTACTTTGTCTTTATTATAATCTATTTTATGCTGACAACAACCCTTCTTGTTCCCTCAAGGGGATGGCCAAGGAGTCTCCATAAGTAATCCATAAAATCCATAAGTAAAATATAAATCAAACAAAATCTGCTTTATTTCGCTCTATGATAAACATGAGCCAGTACGTGACTGAAATTTGTCCATGAAGAGTGAGTCACCAATGCCTCTGACCTCTATTTCAGATTGAGCCGCCTCCCCACACCATATTCTCTGCTGACCAAGCCAACGAGGCGCTGGCTAAGATAGGCCGTGGCATCATCCCAGGCCGGGCCATCCTGGAGTTCCCTGATGAGGAAGCTGAGGAGTAGAGGCGTGGGTAGACTTATCTCCTCCGCCTGAGTGATCAAAAGGGGGTTCTGGTGAATAATTGCAAGAGCCTACTAGGGGGATGCTGTGTGGCATCATGTCACTTCATCTGCCAGTGCAAACCCAAAACACTTGCTGCCACCTTGATCATCTTTGTCTGTGTTCTCAGGGGAAGCAAGGGAGGGAGGGAGACACCATTAAGTTCTGATGATGTGACTAGAGTTTTTCATATCTTTCTTGACTTTGTCATCACCCAGGTTCCCACACATTCCTCTAGCCTATAATATGTCTCCAAAAGAGGTGGAGGAATATTCAAATTCTCGCTGCCAGCTCAACATCTCAACATGAGCCCTCAATCAAGGCCCCTCAAAAAAGTTAGTACAGTATTTTGTGTGTGTACGAGTGAGTGAAAAATAATGTCAGAAAGATCTTGTAATATGCTTGAATACATAGAGGAAAAGTTCACTGAATCAATAAAGGGTGATGAACACAAACACTAGAATGGCAAATAACAGCATGCATTTGAAGACTTAGGTATCAGTGGTTGGCTCTTACCAGCATCTTGCACTTTGGGAGAGGAAAGCCTAAAACTAACCCCCCTCTGTGCCCGTCACTGCTGATCAGGTCACCATATGTCATAATGTTACTGTTGATGCTCAGGTTGTATCTCAAAGATAATCTTCCCTTCCTCACCACCACACCAGACATTCCAGCATTGCCACACAGGTATGCCACAAGGAATGTCTGTACAGAACCATACATAACTACTTTCTACAAGATACATACGTATATACATATAGAGGGAGAAAAGTATCCCCTCAAGTGGCTTATAGAATTGTTAATGGTTATCTAATTTTTTACTTAAGAGTTACCAAAAAAGTTGAAAAAGAGATAGATGGTCTGTATTTTTTTCTTTTTAGAATGGACCATTGCCATTATTATTTTTGAAGGCTGTGATAGCAAGGTACTGCTGTCCCCAATGACCATCAACATCAGCTGTTCTGTCACCCCAGCTGCACCAGATAGCTATCGCTATAATGGTAAAATATAAAATGTGTGGTAGGCCGTCGGTGCCAATATATTCTTATGTATATTATTACAAAGGAGGAAAACTTGGCACAGCAGTGAGACAAGAGATGACACAGCTGTTGTTCATACACTGTTTAAACATTCCTACACTATGCTGTATACATAAACTAGGTTCCCATTCATGGACACAATAACCTTACTTGTTGGATGTATAAAACAGTTAGGTGTCAAGACTGTGCTGCTGTCTTCTTATCGGCCCTTTCCTTCTTCCCAAACTTTTCAAATTCAACATGTAAATGTCAACATTGTACTGTTGATTTCCTTTCTACTATTTTCTAGGCTTTCAAACTTTCTAACTTCAGCCAGTAAGTGTTAAGACTGTGTGTACTGGTATGGTATTGCTAAAAATATGTCAAACTACAAAACTTGTATCAACTTCAACATGTAAGTGTCAAGACTGCACAGCCTTGGTCTTTAATACCTATTTTCAACATTTTATTTTTCCAAAGCTTCCTGGCAGTGTGGTGTCTGTTGTCCATAAGGAGCAGGGTAGCGGCTTATCCTGCTGTGGGGTCTGGGTGTTCCATGGATTAAATGTTTTGTAGCAGCAATGGCAACTGTCTTCCTTAACCCGTAAAGCGCGGCTATGCCCATTTGGTCACTCACTAAGAAAACGCGAGTATGCCCAATTGGGCGGCCGCCAAATTAAAAAAGGTGGGCTAATTTTTCGGCCGGTGAAATCTGGCAACTCTACTTTACCTGAGAATGACCCAGGGGTCACACATAGGCTCAGTGACCCAGTGACCAGCATGGAAGGTGAAGGTGCTGACAGGTCTCTCCCTATCGTGGGCAGAGAGATTAGAGAGGAAGACCCTTGCGGCCTGTTTTCTGTGAACGAGCTGTACCATGGATTCCATAAACCTCAACGCTCTTCATCTTGCAAGTATAATCATAGAATAACCACAAGACTTTAGCAAAAAAATTTTTTTTAGCGGTTGCACAAATATATGGCGAATACATTGATATGCATTCAAGTTTGTTTAGAGACTATAAGAATTCTGGCAAAAGTCCCGCGTACACAGAGATATTGTCACACAGGTATCCGCAGTTTACGGGTTAAGGCATTCCTGGCAGGGGTGGACGTAAACCCTGGCCGACCCACCTTGAAGCTGCCACACAGTCAGGGCTCTCTTAGCCTGGCTGACAGCAAGCTTTGTCATTATTTTGTCAAGTTCCCTGAAGAGCTCTGACATCCAGGATCTCAGTCAGTATTTTCTTGCATTATTTTTCTTACTGTCTCTCAGTGTTATTGAGCTTTTTTTCACATTCCTATTGCCATAATCTGGGCAGAACTGTTGTAAGTCCCTCTATCTGATTTCCCTTGCAATGATTTATATTTGGCAATGGTAGGAGTGCTGTGGCAATGGTGCTGAGTGTACAAGTATGCTGTGTGGATCACCTGCAGTAAGAAAAGCACCTTCCTCAGTATCAACACATGTTCTTCACAGGCTTTTTAGGGTCCTGTCACATCTTAGGCTGACCACAGGTGCTTGCTGGGTAGCAGATGATAGACTCTTGTTTTGACCAGTTGAAAATACTGTTTTGTTCCCTATATGTGAGTGAGGACAGTGAGAGTTCACAGGCAGCAGCTGCAGACTCCTGAGATGGTTCTGTGATGATTGATGTAGATGTTTAAGGTAGCAACAAAATTCAGCTGTGTACTGTTCTAGTGTCCTCTGTTGTACACTTCTTGTAAATAGCTACTGTGTCACATAAGGAGCATTTGTGTTTTGAGGATACATATACCAGCTATATACATATGTGTGTATAATTTTGTATATATGCCGAGATATGTGAGTAGAAAGATTAACAAGTATTGTAAATGTGCATATACTTCAGGTGTATTTTAATGCTATACAAAACTGTAATCAATAAAATATAATGTTATGGTGTATATTCTGTCCAGCTTCTGCTAGAATAGAGAGAAAAAGAAAGTAGCAAAAGAAAGAAAACTTCAATGGGCCATCGTGTACTTAATGATGGCTGGCATGTGAAGAGCATTGTTGGCAGAAATTATTTGTACTGACAGACCCTGTATTTTTCCTCTTTTTGGAAATTCATGTTGACATAACAAGAAAAATGAAACTGGGTTCCTTCACACTCCCACCTTCCTAATTATGCTTTTCTATCTTTGATGAAGCTCTTTGCCTTGGCAAGACATTTTTGGTATCAATAACTCATTGGATAAAACAGACAAAGATAATCCTCCATTTAGTATGCAAAATTTATTTTGCCAGTGCTTTTTGCACTGACCATGCATGTATCTCTATGCAAGCACAATATTCAGTGGTGATAATGTTGCATGTAGCATGCAAAACCGGCCATACAAACATAACATTCAGTGGTGAAGCTGTCTTCTGTTCTACAGGAAGTGTGAAGCGACACAAATGTCTATCATTCCTCTAGCCTTACTACTACTTAACAAAGAATAACCTACAATATTCGAAGACAGCATTAGCCCCTACATGGAAAAAACATTCATGCCATAATAAAAAATTTAAAAACTCCCACTGCAGTGTGGGAAGCAGACATAATCATAATACAGCTTCCAATACGAAATTTGATGCTAATAAGTTGGAGCATGCAGAGTACAAAATAACTGCTTTATTATAAAGTTAGCATGGAAGCTCAAATTTCTTTTACTCACAATTACAATTAATGGTTCTAAATTTGAATGGGGAATGGTGACAAGTGGAGTTCCACAAGGGTCTGTTTTGGGTCCATTACTATTTTTTATTTACATCAACGACTTGGATAGTGGGATTAGCAGTGATATCAGCAAGTTTGCTGATGATACTAAGGTAGGTAGGATTATTGGATCACAGTCTGATGTAAACATATTGCAGGGAGACTTAGATAAACTTAATGAGTGGGCAGGCAGATGGAATTTAATATTGATAAGTGCAGCGTTATGAATGTTGGTAGAAAAAACCCTGGTAATAGATACACCATACGCAATGTATCGCTGAAAAGATCAGAAGGTGTAAAAGATCTTGGAGTGAGGGTGAGCCCAGACCTCCGACCTAGGAAACAATGTATTGAGGCCAGAAATAGAGCTAATAGAGCGTTAGGATTCATTACCAGAAGTGTTAAAAGTAGAAGTGCGTAAGTTATTCTAAAGCTTTATCTGGCTCTAGTCAGGCCTCACCTAGACTATGCGGTTCAGTTTTGGTCTCCATATTACAGGATGGATATAGCCTTGTTAGAAACAGTGCAGAGAAGGATGACCAAAATTATACAAGGGATGCGTAACTTTAGTTATGAGAAGAGATTGAAGTTATTAAAATTACACTCACTCGAGAGACGCAGAGTAAGGGGCGATCTGATAGAAGTTTTTAAGTGGATAAAGGGATTTAATAAAGGAGAGGTAGGAAAAGTTCTTACGGCTTTTAACCAGGGTAGAACAAGAAGTAACGGATTCAAGCTGGAAAAGCGTAGATTTAGAAAGGAAATTGGGAAAAACTGGTTCACAAATAGGGTGGTGAATGATTGGAATGGACTCAGTAGACAGGTAGTTAGTGCGGAGTCATTAGGGAGCTTTAAAGAGGGGCTGGATAGGTTCATGGATGGGGATGAAAGGTGGATGTAGGTAGTGTTAGGTGACAGGAACTACCACGTGTAGGCCTCGCGGCCTCTTGTAGTTTCCTTATTTTCTTATGTTCTAAATGATACCTCACCTGTATCCCTTTCATCCTCAAGGCAAGAACATGACCATTAAGATGTGGTGCAGTACATGGTCAAATCTGCAGCCTGTGCCACATTTCTACCTTTGCCCTGCGCCTCACAACAAGGCCCCAGTGTGTGAGTCGGGCATCCAGCGGGTCTCCAGGCACACTAACACACTCCACGCCAAGCACAGGTCTGCCACAATCTTCCCCACCAAAGAGTTCCTCCGGTCCAAGAACAACTTTGCCCAACAGGACTTTGCTGAACGTACTGTTTGGCGGGCTTGGCCATGCATCTGTGTTCAAACAATTGACTCTTACTTTGCATGGTCATCAAAATACCAACATTGTCATTCAAAAATCTATTCTTGTCTTGAATCAATTTCTGTATCAAAATATCAATAAGAGTATGTCACTACACAAAGCCAAGCCTTCAGCTACCCAGCACAATGATCTTACCTCTAAGACAACACAGGAGGCATGCACTTTTGCCTTGGGCACAGAGAAGGTGAGGGAGCAGTTCCTTTTGAAGACAGCTTCCCACCCGTGTTCCTTGCTGTCCTTGGGTCGCTCAAGGGGCATGCAGCACAACTCCTTCTCCCTTACCCGGCATCCCTCTGTGATCACCTTGGCCCGCACAAAAACAGTCACCTGCGCTGAGCCCGCCCATGCAAGATTCAGAAATGCCATGAAGTTGCAGAATAAGAATGGAAACTAACCATGACCCAAGCTACTATTTTCCACAACCTGCCATTGGATCAATTTTCGTCCTATAATTACTTTGTCTACTTATAACATCTCATTTGTTCGCTAACTCTTCAATTCCTTTCCCTGCTCTTGATATAGACCAACTTACTCTTAAAAGAGGACACAACTTTGCTGCCCAAACGCAACACTTTGATATTCCTCAAATGCAACGTGTCAACCGTGAAGGTGAGTGTGCCATGGACACGTTCACAGCACGATAGCGCCACCAATGCAGTGCCCAGATGATCCTGTACCTGATTATGGAGAGAGAGAGAGATAAAGAGAGACAGAAAAAGAAAAAAGCTTAATTTAATATTATTTTTATTCTAGCGCATTACATTTCTATGCCTTTCCCTTTACTCTCCAGCTCATCACATACCTACACTGAAGTCTTCATTTTTCACTTTCAGATCCAGAGATACATACTTTTCCTCACACATACACACACACACACACAGGTAACAAATACCATTTCTGATACACCACATCTGGTTCATCCCTACCAGGCATATACATACCTGTCTTCATCAGGAGGACAGGGCAGGTGTATGCAAAATACTGTACATGTCTTACTCCCAGACCTTCACATACACTACCTCGTTTAGCCTACACCTCTTTCATTTCCATGCACACACCTGAGTCCCTTTGCGCAGGGGCAGCATGAAAGACTGCCACCTGTCATCCAGCAGCTGGGCATCAAGATCAGGGAGGAGCCCGTGTCCCAGAGCAAGATGGGTGTGGGAGCGTGAGCCTAGCACGAACCCTGACACCCCCAATCTCTTGTCCGACAGCTTCTTGATCTGTTTGTATATATGGAAGAGAGACTGAGAGAAAGAGAATAAAAGAGATGAGTATAAATGAACTGAAACCACATTAACCCCCCAAAGTGCCAAGCATTTTACATTTTGGGATTCACTTCTCATTATTTCCATGATTTTTAGGCACCAGATTTTTTCGCTTTCAAGGGACTCACCAAGCCAACTTTGGAGGTCCATAGAATGTGGTTTTAGGGCACTAAGGAGGCTGAGGGTGTGGGTTCCAGGAGATTGGAGTGCATAGAGGTCTGATACGAGTTATGAGTGGTTTTGCGAGCCTACAAGCCGAGCTACGTTTACGCAAATTTTGAGGTTTTGTGTTTTGACGCACAAAATATTTCATTGTAAACATGCGTAAATTGTTGTTTTTCAACTAATATCATAAAAATAAGTAACTAGAAGTAAGATAACATATATATATACATACAATTTTAGGCACTTTATTCACTCATGAGGCTATTTTTATTATACAGGGAGGTCCCGTTATACGAGCATTCGGTATACGAGAATCCGATGATACGAGATGTGTAAATTAGGGTCTATTTTCAATATACGAGATCGAAAATCCAATGATACGACATTCAAACTGGGGTGAGTAAAATTATCAAGTTCAAAATGCGCGCCCTACCACTCCCGGGCTGGACAAAGCTGGATTTGGTTGACCCCAGTGAGGTCACCCCTAGCAAGCCGTGACCTGAAGGGTAATTAAGCATATGGCGCGGCCTGACATTTAGGGGTAATTAGCAGGTGTGCGGCCCCAACCTTGGGACCGCAGTCAGGTCACCCCTAGCAAGGCGTGACCTAAAAGGTAATTAAGCATATGGCGCGGCCTGACCTTTAGGGGTAATTAGCAGGTGTGCAGCCCCAACCTTGGGACCGCTACACTACCTTCTCTTGTATCACACGGCGTTCCCTACATTACAACGTCTTTTTTGCTTGTTATGCATGTTTTATGTTTAATTAATGTGCAGTTATGTTATTTTGTGTGCTATTTACTCTTTCAGAATGCTTTTTCTACAGAATAAGTAGTACAATGTGGGTAATATAGACGCTGTGTGTTTGTTGCGTTTGCTATAGCTTATTTTAGCTTGAAAAACATTTTTTTTTTTTTTTTTTTTTTTTTTTTTTTTTTTAATTATTGATGGGGCCCTGGAACCAAACCTATATTTTACCATTAGTTATGTGTTTCGCTATACGAGATTTCACTTTACGAGTATGCCAGGTGGAACCTAACTGCTCGTATCTTCGGGACCTCCCTGTACTTGTTCTATTATACACAACCCTCGTTTTCCCAGACTATTAGGGGGGAGCACTGGTCTGGGAACCGCAAACGTCCGGGAATCGCAACAGTCCAAGGCCATTACCCACCCCCGGACGTTTATCCTACTCTGTAGTATTTACTGTCCGGCAACCGCCAATATCAACTACCCCGCCGCGGACTTTTACGTCACTTTGTTGTTGTTTTTAGGGCTGCGAGGATCCCTTGGGGGAACACTATGAGCCCTGGTGATGTCCTATGATGCTATCACAGGCGCTGTAGTTGACCTGTCTTCCTCAGGAAGACACAGGTGAGGCGGATGACAGCGTGTTGCCGGGAGGGGTGGACGCCAGCCGCCACCAGCAGGGTGGGCAGGTTACAGGTGGCGACGTTCAGGGTGAGGAGTTGAGAGCGTAGCACTGCACTGCACGGTGGGAGTGGAAGCACGGACACTGCAGCAGAAAGTGTTCACTAGTCTCAGAGACGTTCCTGTACCAGGGGCAGTGGGGGTCAGGGGACTGACGGAGGCGGTGCAGGTGAACCGTGAGTGTCGTGTGCCCAAATGTAAACAATATGACCGCTGAGCATGCTGCCACCTGGCGGGAGGCGCGGACACTGACCAGAGGTGACAGGAGACACTCGGACCGCCGGACAACTTTGTCGATTTACGGACTGGACCAAGCATTTGTCCGGGACTCTTGACATATCCCATACATATACATATATCCCTTGACATAATTATTTTGACCGGCAAATCCGATATCCGGGAAATGGATGTCCGGGAAAACGAGGGTTAAGTGTACGTGTATTAGACGTGTACACTCAACGTGACTACAGCCTTGGTGGGGGGGTGATGGTCAGTGAAGGAGAATGGTTAAGGTATGAAAAGTGACCTGACATAGTATAAATAGCCTCCCAGTCAAAATATGGCCACAGCGATTTTTTTAAATCGGCGCTGTAAATATACGGTGCTGGCACAGAACGTGCACCTACCCGCCACCGTAAATATACGGCGCTGGCACTGTGCAGGTTAATACAGTGCTTTAAGGACATGCAGCCACCAAACTCGAAAAATAAACAGAAACACATTGTTTCATATCGTTTTTTCTCCCTCCTTTTCAGTTCCCAATCTTACCTTCAGAGAGCATGAGGTGTTGGGATTGTCCTCCCCCTGATGGCCTTCTCCCGGTGTTATGGCCAGCCACTTTTCCCTCTTCACTGGCATCACCCTCACCTGAAAAACAACAACTCTCACTGTACTCTCCTGCTTTCCCTTTGCTCGGCATGTAGTTAATTTTGTGTATTTACCTAGTTGTATTTACCTAGTTGTAACATACAGGAAAAGAGCTATGCTCGTTCTGTCCCGTCTCCAAATCTACTATTATCCAGCTTGCCTTTGAAGTCCTAAATACTTCTTGCATTAATCACTTCTGCATCAAGGTTATTCCAGGCTTCTATGCTTCTATACGGGAGCTGTATTTGTTTTTGTGTGTGTGTATGTGTATTTACCTAGTTGTAACATACAGGAAAAGAGCTATGCTCGTACTGTCCCGTCTCCAAATCTACTATTATCCAGCTTGCCTTTGAAGTCCTGAATACTTCTTGCATTAATCACTTTTGCATCAAGGTTGTTCCAGGCTTCTATATGGGAAGCTGTATTTTTTTATATCTCTCTTGCATGTTGTCCTTTTCAATTTCTTCTCATGACCTCTTGTACTTCTATCGTCCCACACAAACAGATCTTCTCTGTCAATTTTTTCCAGACCCATTGAGGCTCTATACACTACTATAAAATCTCCCCTTTCTCTTCTTTTCTCAAGTGTTGGGATTTTTAGTCTTGAAAGTCTTTCTTCATATGGTAAATCTCTCAGGCTTGGAGCCATTTTTGTGGCTGCTCTTTATATTCTCTCAATCTTCCTTATATCCTTCTTTTTATATGGTGACCAAATCACTGCCGCATATTCCATCCTTGGTCGAATCAAAGATGTTATCAATTTCTTGATCATCTCTTCATCCAGATATTTGAATGCCATTCTTATATTCCTCAGCAACTGATATGTATCTCCTGTGATCTTGTTTATATGCTTCTCTGGTGATAAATTGTCCTAAATCCATACTCCCAGATCTTTTTCGACCTTTGTTTTGATTATCCATTCATTTCCCATCGAATACTTTCCTCTCTGTCTCTTTTTGCTACTGCCCATTTCCATCACTTTACGCTTTTTGGCATTAAACTCCATTTCCCATAGTTGACTCCATCTGAAAATCTTATCTAGATCCTTTTGTAAATCCTCACAGTCCTCTTTACTTTCTACTTTTCTTAGTAATTTAGCATTATCAGTGTGTATGTGTATGTGGTGTGTGTGTGTGTGTGTGTGTGTGTGTGTGACACAAGCCCCGGCTAACAACATCCAGTACCCATTCACTGCTGGGTGGACAGGGGCTATTTCCTTCCTTTCTCTTTTTCCACCTTTCACTTGCTCCCTGACCTTAACTTAACCTGCAAACATTTGATACTCTGCCCACTATTGAGAAAACACTTGAAGATAATTATGTTTAAATCTAACAAGTATATAATAAATAAATGAATAGAAAATATTGATAAATGTAAAAGGATGAATACAGGGAAGTCCCGTTACACGAGCATTCGGTATACGAGAAATCAATGATACGAGCTGAGTAAATTAGGGTCTATTTTCAATATACGATATTAAATCCAATGCTACGGCATTTAAACTGGGGTGAGTAAAATTACCAAGTTAAAAATGCGCGCCCTACCACGTATGCATCTGGGCTGTATGATAATGTTGTGGTGGCCCCAAGCTTGGGGCCGCACACCTGGCTAATTACCCCTAAAGGTCAAGCCAACACCTGGCGTGGACCTGACTCGCTCGTGACCCAAATTCCTCCAGCACCTCCGTTCCTGGGTTCCCGCCCTGGCTTCCTATACCAGCTTCTGGCAGTTACCTACCTACCACCACAGTGAGAGGAACACAGGGAGAGGAGGAGTGGTGTTCCTCTCACTGTAGTGGTTGGTAGGTAACTGACTGAATACAGGACTCCAGGACATAGGACATTCTGACTGAATACAGGACATAGGGGGATTTTGGTTGACCCCAGTCAGGTCACCCCAAGCAAGGCGTGACCGGAAGGGTAATTAGCCAGGTGTGCGGCCTGACCTTTAGGGGTAATTAGCCAGCTGTGCGGCCCCAACCTTGGGACCGCTACAGTTTATTTTAGCTTGAAAAACATGTTTTTGATGGGGTCCTGGAACCAAACCTATATTTTACCATTAGTTATGTATTTCGCTATACGAGATTTCGTTTTACGAGTATGCCAGGTGGAACCTAACTGCTCGTATCTTTGGGACTTCCCTGTATTCAGTGAGCCATCCTTGTGTAATGCAATGAAGTCATAGCTACTTCAAAAAGAAATCACATTTGTATGTATGTACAGTACCCTCCCGAGTTTCGCGCTTGCTTTCTTCCCAAGGCATAGCGCGAAACTCGCAGATCGCGAAACTCGGGTATTGAAAACCCTGTAATAATGCTTATTTAGTCCGGTGCGAGGTGTACCTACCGTATTTTACAGCTTATAAGACTCACTTTTCCCCCAAAAAAATATCCTGAAAATGCCTCAAGCCCCTGTCCACCCAGCAGTGAATGGGTACCGGGTGTTAGCCAAGGGTTTGTGACCCGCCTCCCGGGGTGATGGCTTCGGCCAACACTACGTAGAGGAGAGGAGAGGAGGAGGAAGAGGAGGGAGGAGTTTGAGCTTGAGTTGGGAGTCACCCAGCGGATGCTGTCGGTGAAGCCTTTAGTCCGGCGTTCTCTCACATACGTATTCAGTGAGCTTGAGCTTGATCTTAAGTTGGGAGTCACCCAGCTGATGCTGTCAGTGAAGCCTTTGGTCCGGCGTTCTCCCACACACGTAATTTATTGGAAGAGAAGCAAAAGGGAGAAGCAAAACTAGGTGTTTCATTTTCCCCTCCTTCCTCTCTCTGCATCACATTCATACGGGGTCCCCCCTCACTGAGGGGCCGCCTGCCTCTCATTCTCTCTCATACGTGCTCTCAAAGAATTCTTTTACACTTTCAGCCACATAACTGTCACTCCTTCACTCAGCACACAACCCCAGCAGGTACTCCATCTGCCTATCCACACTCCTGTCTCTCATCTCTCGCCATTCTTCCACTCCGACTTTTCCTACCACTACTTCCAACATCTTTGTTCTAGCATACTCATACCGTTCACATTCCAGCATCAAGTACTCCACAGTTTCATCCACTCCTCTTTCACACTTCACACACGTCTTGCTATCACCATTCTTTCATCTGTACATACGACTATTTACAAAGCCGGGCACTTGCGTTACCGCTTGCATTACTGTGTTACTGCGTTACTAATGCACTACCAAATCGGTAATGCAGTACCGCGGTAACGCAAAGATTTTCAAAGTAATGCACTACCAGTAATGCACCAAAAAAAATTAGCGTTACCACTTGCGTTATCGTAATTTTCAAAAGTTAAGAAACGAAGACGACAATCGCCGAATTTGTTGCGCAGCATTGTTGAGCTCTGTTCTGCAGGCGTGGTGTGTATTCATTCATAGACCACTTTGTTGGGATGTTAGGAATTTTAAGGGGGACTCTTATATTTCCGGGAACACACATTATAAATTTTTTTCTTCTCGAAAACTAATAATTTTATGGGAAACGTTCTTCTATACAAAAGTGTTTAGAATAATGTGGTGTACAATGTAAGTGAAAATGAAAAAGATCGAAGGAAAAAACTTTTGGGTGCTCGAATTTTAATTTATTTTTAGGGCGGTAATGCACTAGTAAATTTTGGTAACGGTGGTAATGCACTTTCAATTTTGGTAACGGTAACGCAGTAACGCGGACCGCTCTAAGGAAATTATAATCGGTAACGCATTGACGGTAATGCACCCCTGATTTTTCGGTAACGCATTGACGTTAATGCACTACCTGTCCGGCGGTAACGCGCCCAGCTCTGACTATTTACCTCTTTAGCCATACTTGATCTTGATCTTGATATTACCGTAAGGTATAAAATATTACTCTGCACCGTCGAGTGGCCTAAGAACACCCACATGCTTCCCATTAACTCTACCTACGATTGTGAGTGTATCGGAGGCCACAGGGGGGCGACATGAACCTCTAATCACAAGCGTCACTATAAAAATCCTGCCTGCGCCACCATGGGCGAGGGCCAATCATCACAGCCCTCGAGGGAAGCTCCAGGGTCTACCATCCCACCCCTGGAGGTCACTGTCTAACGGTGCTGTAGGCACACACACACACACACACACACACCAATAAAAAAAAAAAAAAAAAGAAAGAAATAAATAAAAACGTGTATGAAGCAGCGCGAAAGTCGGGGAGATAATGCGGGAAAGTCGGGAGGGTAAGAATTTAGGACTCAGCGCGAAACTCGCGGATCGCGAAACTCGCATACATGAAACCCGGGAGGGTACTGTACAACTGAGAAGTCAGAATGGAACCAATGTAAAGAAGTGTTATTTTCTGAGACCATAAGACACATGAATAAATGGACAATTCAAGAAATAAATCAACAAATATATAAATTCTTAAATTCTTGGAGTGAATTTACAAAGGTTCACCTGTAGATCCAGCTTGATGTGTTCCTTGCCTGGAGGAAGATGTGTCAGCTGCATCACCTTCACATCCAGCCTGGAAGCAGGATTATCACTATTATTACATGTACACTGATATCATTATTACCATTATTCACATAACAGCAGCAGCAATACATCCACACACACACACACACACACACAGGTAAATGCAAGGTAGATCCACAGAAAAGCATATATATGACATATTTAGAGATACACACACATTAGAATATACTAATAGATATATAATGGACTATATGGAAAGGATATGGCAACAAGGAGTATGCATAAATCCAAAGAAAATCTGGATGAATTACAAATATAAAAAAAATATATACAAAAACATGACCACATGACCACATGACCACAGGCTACATTACTCATGCTACAACTAGGTAAATACAACTAGATGAATAAATTACGGTACATAAATACAACTAGGTAACTACAACTACAGTACCCTCCCGAGTTTCACACTATCCGAGTTTCGCGATCTTCGAGTTTCGCGCCGAGTCCTAAATTCTTACCATCCCGACTTTCGCGCATTATCTCCTTGAGTTTCGCGCTGCTTCGTACACTTTTTTTTTTTTTTTTTTTTTTTACTATAGCGCCGTTAACCCCTTCACGCCCAGATCTTTCCATTAATATATAAAATTGTCTGTTGTTAGCTATGAAATTACCAAAAGTAACTGTAAATACCAAATTAGTTAGTCGACAAGGATACTAAACCGGTTATATCTATTAAAACATTGCTTATATTAGCTAAAAATCGTCTCATGGTATCCAAAATACAATGGATATTACGTTCTGGGCCTTAAGGGGTTAAGCAATGACCTCCAGGGGTGGGATGGTAGGCCCTGGAGGTTCACTCGAGGGATGTGATGGTTGGCCCTCGCCTGTGGTGGAGCAGGCAGGATTTTTATAAGAGTTAATGGGCAGCATGTGGCCATTCTTAGGCCACTCGACAGTGCAGAGACAGATTTAAAGTGGATTTTACAGCCATCATCAAGAATCAAACTCGGGTCACCGAGAACGCCACGTTGTTAAACGTTGTTGTTGTTGTTGTTTTAGGGCTGCGAGGATCCCTTGGGGAACACTATGAGCCCTGGTGATGTCCTATGATGCTATCACAGGCGTGGTAGTTGACCTGTCTTCCTCAGGAAGGCAACGGTGAGGCGGATGACAGCGTGTTGCCGGTGTCGTGTGACCAGCAGTCTCTTTATGAGGTGCAGTCCGCCTTTGTAATAAAGAAAACGCGAACTGCGCCTGCGTGGAGGCGAATATTTTTTAGTAAATTGATGTAAATGGATGGCTGATCAACAAATGCATGCCCAGGCGTCCTACGACAACAAATCCATCCTTGTGCGAACTGCAAATGCCCAGAGGCAAAAGTTTACTAACAAAGACTTGTTATCAGCAAAAGCATTTGCAGGCGTCCTCTGATAACATAGCTGGAGATTTACAGGAAAAATTTGCCAAATAAAGGGATGAAATAAGCCCTTTACATCAATTTAATAAAAAATATTCGCCTCCATGCATGCGCAGTTTGCGTTTTCTTTTGTTAGTAAACAAAGGCGGACTGCACCTCATAAACAGACTGCTGGTCAAACGACACCAGGAGGGGCGGACGCGAGCCGCTGCCAGCAAGGTAGGCAGGTCAAAGGTGGTGACGTTCAGGGTGAGGAGTTGAGTGTAGCACTACACGGTGGGAGTGGAATCGCTGACACTGCAGCAAAAAGTGTTCAATAGTCTCCGGAACATTCCTGCACCAGGGGCAGTGAGGGTCAGGGGACAGACGGAGGCGGTGCAGGTGAGTCGTGAGTGTCGTGTGGCCTAGGCGGGGGCGGGTGAGGGTGACATCGAGGACGCGGGACTTTTTCCTTATCCATGGCTGGGGGGGAAGAGTCACTGAGGTATTGGCCCATGGAGGTGATGCAGACCCAGGAGATGAGGCGTTTGGATGTGTGACAGCCTGGTGGTAAATGATACATCAACACTACGGTAGCAGACGATAGATGGCGCTGTTGGCGACGTCAATTTGCCGAGCCTCCAGAACGTAAACATTACAGCGTGAGGCCAGATTAGTTGATTTGAATGTCTTATGGTATTTGAAATACTTGTAAAAGGTAAGTACAGCCAAACCTCGATGTAACGGACTTCGGATGTAATGGACTCCATTTGCGTGACAATTTTTTTTTTTTTTTTTTTTTTTATATTAGACCACTTATCGCCGCTCGAATTGTCAACTCAACATAATTGTACTATTTTCTCATTTTACTTTGGAATGCTTGGGTTTTAAGGAGTTTTGATGCATCACATATTAAGATATAATATTATAAGGAAGGAGCCTCTGTTGCTAGTGATTTAGTGGTAGAAGGTGTGTATTGTTTAAAATAGTGACTATTAGTGTTATGGCGTGGCCGCTGCTACATCTCTCTGTCACCTCAACACCCTAAATCACCCTTATCTAAGGTGACACGCAGTGCTACACTGACCTACATAGTGACACGGGTATCGAACTGCACTTCACAACCATATAATAATGAGCATTAGTCATGATAATAAGCAATACCTTTGGAAGCCACGGCTGAATCTGGTTTGTAGTAATTTGTTTACCTTTCACTAGAGCTTGAGCTTGACTAGCTACACGGTCTGGTTGTGTTTGTGATTATTTCTCATTTATTTCACGTGTAGGAGCGGACCAAATTCAGAATGTAGTGTCAGTCACTGTTTACTTCCCAACATAACTACACAGTCTGGTTGTGTTTGTGATTATTTCTGATTTATTTCACAATTTTTCCTTTTTTTCATATTTTTCCACCCTTGGGAAAATACCCTCGCTATAACGGACAATCGGCTTTAACGGACCACTCTTTCCCCCATTTAGTCCGTTATATCGAGGTTTGACTGTACTAAGGTACTGAGTACTGAGAAACTACTACAACATTCGTCTTGGAGGACGCATGAGTATTTTTCAGGGTATTCTTTTTGGGAAAAAGTTAAGTCTTATAAGCCATAAAATACGGTACTACACCTCGCACCGGAATAAATAAGCATTTTTTCAGTGTTTTCAATACCCGGGTTTCGCGATCCTCGAGTTTAGTGCTATGCGTTCGGAAGAAAGCAAGCGCGAAACTCGGGAGGGTACTGTAGGTAAATACAGCTAGGTATATACAAGGTAAATACAACTAAGTAAATAAATACAGCCAAGACACACATGTTGGTGTTGTGATGGTATCTGACAGCCAATTCTAGTTTGCCAAAGGAGTACCACATGGGGCTGTTCCTGGTCCCAGCCGATCCTTGGTAGCTGGAGATGGCCCTCAGCGTGTTGGGACTTCGCAGCTTGATGGGTTTAGAGGAGCCAACGAGTGTGTATTGGCCGGCATAGCTCACTGGTTCCTCAAGTCCAAACAGAGAGCGAATGTAACTGCCCCCACCGTGCGCCCATACACTCTTGGCCTTACTAGGAAACTCTGTCAAGTGTGGGGTGTTGGTTACTTAAAAAATGACACTTGTATTCCTTTTACTATAATTATCATTATTTTCATCAATGTCTCCCAGTGAGTAAATGGAGGAATAAACGAGCAGTAGGTAAAGGCGCTATTACATGGGCACTTTTCTGCTCACTGAGCAGATTTCACTGAGCAGATTTCACTGAGCTGCTCAACGAAACTATTACACGGTGATCTGTGTTTTGATGAGCAAAATGCATACAGACCTGAGTGCGGTTATGATACAAATGATCATAGCGCTTCCTAATAAGCGGTGCTTGTTGTAATGGAGATAGCTTTATTTTGCGCACAAAAAAAAAAAAAAAAAAAAAAATATATATACTTTGTGGTTAAAGTTAGGTTAGGTTTCATTACAACCTATAAGGTTAGGTTAGGTTTCATTAAAACCTTTAAGGTTAGGTAAGTTTTCATTAAAACCTTTAAGGTTAGGTTAAGTTTCATTAAAACCTATAAGGTTAGGTAAGTTTTCATTAAAACCTTTAAGGTTAGGTTAAGTTTCATTAAAACCTATAAGGTTAGGTTAGGTTTCATTATTACTATTATTTTTTTTTTTTTTTTTTTGGGGGGAGGGGGGTTGCACAAAATAAAACTCTCTCCATTAGAACAAGCACCTATTGTAGGCCAAGAAAAAATAGTTGGTGTCTCTGAAAACGACCGCGAAACTCTCGTCCATTATTACCAAAAGTTGTTTCGTAGTCTATATGAAACCATAGTCGTTTCGTACACTCAGCGCAGAGTTGAACTTGACTACTAGTTACGAAATGACACCAGGTATGTACGAAAATACTCAAAATCAGTGTACGAAACTAACTACTTTCAATTCAATATACCTAATTAAGAAAGGTTTTTTGATTAGGCTAAAGGCTTTTGATTCATTTAAACTTCCTGTAATCCCCGTGAGTAGCTTCTATGGACCACTGTGGCCCGCGCCGTACCCGTGGCGTGGCGGTACGGGGCTGAGGCCGTTATAGTGGACGAGAACTACGCGTTCGCTCTTTAGGTCAGACACACACACTCGGGTGCTAACACTGCACTCTTAGCCTCTCTCGCTTTACCATATACACCACACCTGTCACTACACACCTGTACGGCCTCGCAACACACCTGTCGCCTGTGTATCACCGTAAATAAATGACTTGGAAGGTCAGGCTTCTTAGGTATTGAGGGTGTATGTTTTCTTTTTTAATGTTTTTTTTAACAAATAAAGGGCTATATATGTTCCATATTGTAGGATGTGCCTGAACTAAGTCAATCAGTAAGCTTTCCATCTCGTCTGTCCAGTCAGCAGGCATGTTGATGTCTTTTTGAGTTTTAGAAGCAAATGATCTTGCAATAAATAATATAGTCATCCACTAATTTCGGTCCTTTATAACAGAAAACGTTTTTGCTCACTCAAATGACGAGCAAAAATAGCTTCGAAGTAGTTCCCTGTTTGCTCAACCAAACAGGCTTTCATCGAGCAAAATCCTCAAAACTGCTCACTGAGCACTGCTTACTGAGCAGAAAAGTGCCCGTGTAATAGCCGCTTAAAGGAAAATTGGGGTAATGAGTACATTGAGAAAAGGCATCACCAGTGCAATGAGTCACCAATCAAATACATGATGTGCAAACTCTGAAACATTACAATTATAGCCACAGACCATCTTGAATTTGATGGAGATGGCACCACTGCTTTGATGATGAAGAAAATGAATACTAATCACCAAAATATACATTTGATAATTCATGCATAGTTTTGCACATTTGAGAAAAGGGTTATAAAGTTGGTGATTCCAGCTCTTCATGTCCTTGTATCAATGTATCAAGCTCTTCACCTAAGATTAACCCAGTTTGACAGAATCGCACTCACACACCAACAAGCCGTGGGGTGGCAGAGAGGGCGGTTGGTGTCTGTTGGGCAGGCCTGGCAGCATCTTCAGGAGTCAAGAAGTTGTATCGTCCTCCTGCATCAAACTCCACCACAGTATCAAATTGGGTGGTTAGTTAAAGTAAATTGGCAAGGAATAGTACATCATAACCCACATCTTACCTGATTTACCTATGCACACACACTCATAAACAACAGACTTTTGGGGAGGGGGAGGCGGTAACAGAGTGGTTAGCGTCTCCGAGTGGCGTGCTCGGTGACAAGAGTTCGATCACAATTGAGGGCGAATATCCACATAAGATCTTTCTGCAACCGTTGAGTGGCCTAAGAACATCCACATGCTACACATTAACTCTACCTTCAATTGTGAGTGCATCGCATATAATGGTGGTAATTGGTAATGTTGATACAGTAAAAGCCTTATAACTCAGCACTGTATAACTCGGAATTTGATATAACTCGGCATGGCAAAGACAATGGTTTTTTTTATTATTATTTATTTACCACCTATGCCTATAGTGCGTGTAGGCAGTGAGCTCCAATGGTGGGATGGTAGGCCCTGGAGGCTCACTCGAGGGCTGTGATGGTTGGCCCTCGCCCGTGGTGGCGCAGGCAGGATTCTTATAGTGACGCCTGTGATTAGAGGCTCATGCCGCCCCCTGTGTCCTCCCATGCACTAGCAGTTGAAGGTAGAGTTAATGGACATGGCATAGTGTTGCAGTAATTATATGCTCAAGTGATGTAAAATTAAGCTGTACAGGTACAGTACTGTATACAATACAGTACAGTTGTGATTATAAAGTGATTAAAGTGATACCAGTGTTAAAATGCGACTGAGTCCCCCTAACATCTTCTACATGTTACAACAAGGCTCCCCTCTCCTTGGATTACATGCCTGCTGCTACCCGTTCATTGGTAAATGTAGTTCTTATGCTTTTACAGTATACTGTATTATTATTATTATTATTATTATTATTATTATTATTATTATTATTATTATTATTATTATTATTATTATTATTATTATTATAATTATTATTATTATTATTTTTTTTTTATTTTTTTATTTATTTATTTTTTTTTTTTTTATATACCCATATCAGAGGAGGACATTGCATAACTCGGCACATTGAATAACTCGGCAAGGGCCAGAGCCCCGATCGTGCCGAGTTATAAGGCTTTTACTGTATTCTGGCAACCGCTGGCTGTTCACTTGGCGTCCTGCTTTTGTCTTTGGGCAACTCAGGTCAGCCAGCTGCCCGGCTCCCCACCTCATTCTCACTTCCTCATAGCCACCCACAGAGAGCGGTCGCTCTCATTCCCACACCCTCACTCGCTGAGGGTGGACGCTTCTTCCCTGGTGTCTGTTCAATCCGCGTGTACATAACACACTTGTAAAAAATTAATATACATACATTTATACTGTGTACTATACTATCCCTGCATCATCGTCAACTAAGGAGGTAACTTATCATCACTAAACCGGCTCGTCCTTGAAGAGGACATGATTGAAGTACACCACATGTCCCCCTGTTCCTGCCTACCCACTCGCTACCTGCTACCCGCGACACACCACGTGTCGCTACCCTGGCTGCTTACACATCACCTGCAGTCACATCATCTACAACTACACGCCTTGATCCACTGAAACACGCATCGGAAGACACAGGGGGGAGTGCATGAGCCTCTAATCACAGGCGTCACTATAAAAATCCTGCCTGCTCCACTACGGGCTTGGGCCAACCATCCCAGCCCTCAAGTGAACCTCCAGGGCCTACCATCCCAGCCCTGGAGGTCACTGCCTACAGGCGCTATAGGCACGAATGTTGAAAAAAAAAGACAGCCATACAACTCAACCCAGATAAACCCTTTGCTCAACACTCCCAAAAGGTAACTCCCCTTAGCACAACCCAACACAACACAACACACACCTTAACACTCACAAAACAACACAACATTCCCCTTAACAGTTTTATAAGAGATGAAAAATCTCATCAATATTTCAAATATAATTTACTTTCTTCTCCTAACCTCTTCTTGTCCTTCTTTACTATCACCGTCGCCACCATCACAACTTTAACACTGGTGGTACTCACTGTGGCCGAGACAGCGAGGTGTGCTGTGGGAGGATGGAGCTGGGAGGAAGTGTTCTGGCTTCTGTGGGCGCTGAAAAGGTTATTGCTGTGGCTGCTAAACCCGGAGGAGGTGGAACAGAGAGAAGTGGTCTCCCTTTGGGAAGGGTTCGGGGAATGCAGAGATCTTTCATCGGAATCTGAATCATCTTGTGAAAAGTCTTGCAGGTCTGGACGATGCATATGAATGGCACCTGTAAAGAAGTAACAAGGTAAGAAGAGCAGCAAGTAAGTTATGTGTGTTCTTGAAGAATAATTTTTACCTGATTTATTATTAAATGTATCAGCGTATGCATTGCCCTGCCTTCTCCCATACTATCTGATTACTGTACCTTCCCTTTTCGCATCATCCTGAGGAACAATACCCTCCGTCTCTCTGCCACCCTGACCATAATGTCTTAAAGTAATCGTCCAGACCATTTCATCATTCCTGATTTTATGTAGTTATGAGTATAGCTATAGTCTATTCACTTAAGCCTGGATTCCTGGGCTGGGAGCTGCTCACTGCCTAGCCGAGTTTGTAAGGACGTCGCTGATTGGCTGATAGACTCGGGCTGGGTGGTGATGGTGGTGGTACTTGCCTGGCCGCAACCCAAAACCCTTGCGTTGCCTCAGAAAAGTATTCATATTTCTTGGCTTTACTCATCTCTTACACAAGATAGGCCTATTTTGTTTGCAGCAGTAAATCAGGCAGTGATTGTTCAACAACAACACGCCATTCATAACTCAATAGGGTAAAAAATAAAGTCATGACTGACTATCACAAGAGTAGGCGGACTTTTAGGTTTTCAGTGCATTGAAATGTTGTACTCCTACCCGATATAACCAAGCTACCAGATAATAGTTATGAAAGCTGAGCCTACCATCGTGTTCATAATACATTGCTGCATATCATGAGCATAAAAAAAATACAGTAAGACTACACTAATATTAAGATAATTAAAGGAAAGTAAAAGAGTGTATAAACATTATTTCTTGCTTATTTTGCTTCAACTCGCTCTAACTCCATATGTTTTGGTCACATTCAATTTTCAAGAACTGTTTCAAAATCCTTATACTTTTCCGCTTCCTGTGGTATGTAGCACGTACCAATAAGGAAAAGAGTAGGTGGTCAAAATGGCTAAGAAAGTTAAAACTACTACTGCAAACTGGCACAGTGACGGGTGAGCATTGCTCCCTATATAGGAGACTGTTTTCGGGAGAGCTATCAGAGGCTCCACCCGTCACGGCACCAGTTTGAAACAGTTTAACTTTCTTAGCCATTTTGACCACCTACTCTTTTCCTTATTGGTACGTGCTACATACCACAGGAAGCGGAAAAGTATAAGGATTTTGAAACAGTTCTTGAAAATTGAATGTGACCAAAACATATGGAGTTAGAGCGAGTTGAAGCAAAATAAGCAAGAAATAATGTTTATACACTCTTTTACTTTCCTTTAATTATCTTAATATTAGTGTAGTCTTACTGTAATTTTTTTATGCTCATGATATGCAGCAATGTATTATGAACACGATGGTAAACTCAGCTTTCATAAATATTATCTGGTAGCTTGGTTATATCGGGTAGGAGTACAACATTTCAATGCACTGAAAACCTAAACTCCGCCTACTCATGTGATAGTCAGTCATGACTTTATTTTTTACCCTATTGAGTTATGAATGGCGTGTTGTTGTTGAACAATCACTGCCTGATTTACTGATGCAAACAAAATAGGCCTATCTTGTGTAAGAGATGAGTAAAGCCAAGAAATATGAATATTTTTCTGAGGCAACGCAAGGGTTTTGGGTTGCGGCCAGGCAAGTACCACCACCATCGCCACCCTGCCCGAGGCTATCAGCCAATCAGCGACGTCGTTACATACTCGCCTAGGCATCGAGCCGCTCCCAGGAAGCCAGCTTAAGTGAATAGACTATAGTATCGAGTGTATCAACAATATGTTGTCACTTTTTGCATCCAGTCAGCCGTGTTTTTATAATCCGCAATCAAAATCTGTGAATTCTACGAGCTTCAAAAACGCTGCTGGCAATTGGCAGACGACAGCACCATGGCTCGGTGACGTCATCCCAGGCGCTTCCTCCCTCCCGCGCTAATAGAAATACACGTAAACCTAGGCAATAAACATAGTACAGTACCCTCCCGAGTTTGGCGCTTGCTTTCTTCCGGAGGCATAGCGCTAAACTCGAGGATCGCGAAACTCGGGTATTGAAAACACTGTAAAAATGCTTATTTAGTCCGGTGCAATGTGTACCTACCGTATTTCACTGCTTATAAGACACCTTTTCCCCAAAAAAATACCCTGAAAATGCCTCGAGCCCCTGTCCACCCAGCAGTGAATGAGTACCGGGTGTTAGCCAAGGGTTTGTGACCCGCCTCCCGGGGTGGTCGGCCAAAACTAGAGGACAGGAGAGGACCTACGAGCTTGATCTTAAGTTGGGAGTCACCCAGCTGATGCTGTCGGTGAAGCCTTTGGTCTGGCGCTCTCCCACACACGTAGTATTCTGTTGCGAGAGAAGCAAAAGGGGTAAGCAAAACTAGGTGTTTCATTTTCCCCTCCTTCCTCTCTCTGCATCACATTCATATGGGGTCCCCCCTCACTGAGGGGCCCCCTGCCTCTCATTCTCTCTCATGCACGCTCTCCAAGAATTCTTTTAAACTTTCAGCCACACGACTGTCACTCCTCCACTCAGCACACAACCCCAGCAGGTACTCCATCTGCCTTTCCACACTCCCGTCTCTCATCTCTCTCCATTCTTCCACTCCGACCTCTCCTACCACTACCTCCAACATCTTTGTTCTAGCATAGCACTCACGGTTTACCTTCCCCGCCTCCGTCTGTCCCCTGACCCTCACTGCCCCTGGGTGTAGGAATGTTCCGGAGACTATTGAACACTTTCTGCTGCAGTGTCCGCGCTTCCACTCACACAGTGTAGTGCTACAGCAGCTACACTCTCAACTACTCGCCCTGAACGCCACCACCTTTGACCTGCCCACCCTGCTGACAGCGGTGTTTACAAGTCTGAGCCTCCAATATGGCGTCATGTGAATACTATATATTTACCTCTTTAGCGATACTTGATCTTGATCTTGATATTACCGTAAGGTATAAAATATTTCTGCACCGTCGAGTGGCCTAAGAACACCCACATGCTGCCCATTAACTCTACCTACGATTGCGAGTGCACCGGAGGCCACAGGGGGGCGACATGAACCTCTAATCACAAGCGTCACTATAACAATCTTGCATGCGCCACCACGGGCGAGGACCAACCACCACAGCCCTCGAGGGAACCTCCAGGGCCTACCATCCCACCCCTGGAGGTCATTGCCCAACGCTGTAGGCACGCACACAAACACACACACACACACACACACACACACAAAAAAAAAAAAAAAAAAAAAAAAAAAAAGTGCACATAGCAGCGCGAAACTCGGGGAGATAATGCGCGACTTTCGGGATGGTAAGAATTTAGGACTCAGCGCGAAACTCGCAGATCGCGAAACTCGCATAGCGTGAAACTCGGGAGGGTACTGTACTTGAAGAATTTTGGGTGTTTCCGATAGATTTCTTTTGCGATATGCATCCTTAATGGGTGCAGCAATAAAGCTGTGCCTTTCCAGAGAAATTTGCACACGTATCAGACCAATAGGCGAGAAATGTGTACAAAATGTTGGTGCTTCGGACGGATGTTGGTGTGTTGCAGTGAAGGTAGGGAAACGGGGGTGGGTGTTGGTGGTGGGGGAAGGGGATGGTTGTTAGTGTGGGGGAAGGGGGTGGGTGTTAGTGGTGGGGGAAGTGGGTAGGTATTGGTGGTGGAGGAAGTGGGGGGATGTTGGTGGTGGGGGAAGTGGGTGGGTGTTGGTAGTGGGGGAATGGGATGGGTGTTGGTGGTGGGGGAAGGGGATGAGTGTTGGTGGTGGGGGAAGGGGATGGTTGTTAGTGTGGGGGAAGGGGGTGGGTGTTAGTGGTGGGGGAAGTGGGTGGGTATTGGTGGTGGAGGAAGTGGGGGGATGTTGGTGGTGGGGGAAGTGGGTGGGTGTTGGTAGTGGGGAAGTGGGGGATGTTGGTGGTGGGGAAGGGGATGGGTGTTGGTGGTGGGGGAAGGGGATGGGTGTTCGTTGGTGGGGGAAGGGGATGGGAGTTAGTGGTGGGGGAAGGGGGTGGGTGTTAGTGGTGGGGGAAGTGGGTGGATGTTGGTGGTGGGGGAAAGGGATGGGTGTTGGTGGTGGGGGTAGGGGATGGGTGTTCGGTGGTGGGGGAAGGGGATGGGTGTTGGTGGTGGGGGAAGGGGATGGGTGTTGGTGGTGTGGGGGTGGATGTTGGTGGTGGGGGAAGGGGATGGGTGTTGGTGGTGGGAGAAGGGGATGGGTGTTGGTGGTGGGGGTAGGGGATGTTGTTCGGTGGTGGGGAAAGGGATGGGTGTTGGTGGTGGGGGAAGGGGATGGGTGTTGGTGGTGTGGAAACGGGGGTGGATGTTGGTGGTGGGGGAAGGGGTGGATGTTGGTGGTGTGGAAACAGGGGTGGATGTTGGTGGTGGGGAAGGGGATGGGTGTTGGTGGTGGGGGAAGGGGATGGGTGTTGGCGGTGGGGGAAGGGGGTGGATGTTGGTGGTGGGGGAAGGGGATGGATGTTGGAGATGGGGGAAGGGGATGGATGTTGGAGGTGGGGGAAGGGGATGGGTGTTGGAAGTGGAGATGTGGATGGGAACGGAGGTGGGTGTTGGGGGATGTGGGTGGGGGAAGGGGATGAAGTAGAGTGAATAATAGCAGATTCTTGAAGGACTCCAGCATCCCCCTCTCTCTCTCTCTCGGTGAACACCTAAAATGACGTCATCAATAATATTCGAGGGCCTGTTCGAAGGATGAAACATTTTTCCCGCGATTTTTACAAAAGTCGTTTTTACGGAAATAAGGCGTCGTGGAAATGAATATTTTTTTGTGGATTAGGTGTTTTGAATGAACATTCAACATATTCATGCAAAGAAAAATGGGTCTAGACTAGTCTTACCGCATCACACCTAATTCCTCCCAACATGACTTACTACCTTCATTTTCCTTTTCTTAACAGCACATGACCTCCCACCCGCCTGCCATGACATCTTTCCCCTCCCGCCTATCTCCATGACAAGCCAACAGCCCTCACAGTCAATAGTGCCACTAAGAACCACCCATGAGTGCCACGTACTTGGTTGCACCCTGATGGCCGTGGTGGAGGGCATGTCAGTGGGGTGGAGGAGAGGGATGCCTGATCCTTTTTGCTTTCTCTGTATATAACTGTCCTCCTTTTCCTCATCTTCTTCCTCTTCTGTTTCATCATCACTGTCTTGCCTTCTGGGTGAGGAAAGCTGAATAAAACACTTTAGATTATTATCTAATTCCCTACATATTAAGCATTTTCTATTTGATTGATTGATATTGAAGAGCGAACACTACATAAATCATATCCTTTCCTTTCTTGTTTCATAGATTGAATTTGTAGTTTGTTCACAACCATTAGTATAACTGAGCCACAAAAGAAACTGTAGCACCTTGAACATGAATAAGTGATTAAGGGAAGATTAAGAAAATAACTGGGTTAAAACAAAAAGTTCTCCCGTACATATACAGGTGATGGTTATGGTGATCTACTAATGGTTACAATCCATTTGTCTTGCATTACATTTACACTGACCGACCGATGGCTGATAGTCACCGTGGGATTCATGAAACGCTGCACTTTGCTTGGACGACAACCCAAGAAGAGAATATGATGCATAACTAAAAAAAACACCAGGCCACCTGGCAGGCCAAATAAGACATGGAGGCAGTGTGTTGATGAGGATCTGGCAGCATTGGGTATTGAAGAGGTTGAGGCAATGAATAGAGATAATTGAAAGCACTGTGGAAATTATCCACCAACCACCCTCTTAATAATTGGTAGAGTGGTGGTTTGTTTTCTTGTTGTTTCCCCCCCCCCCCCCTGTGAGGGAGGTATTGTCCGCTCATCATAGGGGGAGCGTAAGGATGTATATATATAGTTATAATGGTAATGGGTATTAACTAAGGTAATTTAAGTAAATGATAAGTACTGGGATAATATTAATGAACATTCTCAGTGCTAGTAATCATTTGCATCTTATATAATTAGCACCTTGATTGGAGCGACTGGCTATTGGTCGTCGTCATAATATTTGTTCCTATCCCGCGTGTATACGCAAGGATAGGATGGCAATGGCAGCCGCCCACCGGGGAGGTCAGTACACTCCAGACCTCCGTGAGGATAACATCTCTTATTAAATATATACGTGGATTTGTATATATGAGAGAATTGTATATACTCTTTGCACATAGTCTTAAAAAACAATAGGACGTGTCTTATCGACATAGCGAATATCAGTGCCGCGTTTATTAAGCCTGAATAGCTTCCTTGACGCCTCAATGATTATAATCGCCGCGCTGGGATGGTTTGATGAACCACTTGACGCCCACCACAATAACGCCTCCACCTTCGCCCTTCACCACTCCGGCCTGATCATAGGCCTGACCACTTCGGATAACAAGACATTGCAGTATTAATCAAGCCTACAGCCAATTCTATCCCTACTATCCACCGATAAGTATCCTAGTTAGTTGAGTAGTTGGGATATTGTGTCGGGATGAGATAGACGATGGGTTTTGTATAGGTAAGACCTCAAATTAATATGTAGGCTACTTGTAGCATAAATTTCTACAAGCACATCATCGACCGTCTAATCCATAAGACATTACGGGAAAATCTGACGTTAAACAGAAAGAGGATGATGATGATGGCACTAAAAAACGAGTCAAAGTGAAGACAAAACACCATCCCCTGGGGTGAAAATTCCTCTAAATCTCATGCTACACCCTGCCTAAACCCATGCATCTTTCTGACAGGGGTACCATTCCCTTCCTGTCCTTCCCTTCCTTTGCGTCCTTGTGGCATAATCCCCCCCATCACTCATCCCTCTCCACCCTGCCTGTCTCTCCTGCCTCTCCATCCTTCACCACCTCCCTAACCCTTACCCTTACCTGGTGGATACAACAGACCGACAGACCTGCACGTTGGTATGCACAGAGGCAAGTGGGTGTACAGGCTGTGTGTGGCCTGCCAGAGGGCCTGCTCCTCCCAGTCCAAAACACCAAGCACACCAGCTCATTATACTGCCGCCCTTCATTTTCTCATCTCCTGGAAGACAAGGTGAAGAAAGATGTGGAGATCATGCAGGAAAAGTGAGGGATGTAAATCATTGTAAAATAATAAATTGTTAAAATAGGTAATCAAAATAGTAAAATAATAAATCAGTCAATTGAGTATCTCAGCATGATTCCTGTATTCATTTTTTCCTCATGTCAACATACACGTTTGGGAAACAGCCTGATGTTTAACAAAATAGTGGGTTATGTGAAGGGTAAGGGAATCAAATATCATGACAAGTACATATCAAAAAAGGTTAGATGCTTAAACAGTGTCAAGGAATTTCACCTATCAAGTAGAGGTATTGATGCTTAGAATAAGCTGAAGGTTGTGCCAGCAAGGAATATTCACGTCGTAAAGATTTTAAGTTGGATAAAAGTCAATGTGTGGGCAGGGCAATGCAGGCTTGACTCAAATCATGGATATTACATATGTAATTACAACTAGGTATATATGCAGGCATGCACACATACACAGCCTTACCCACAGATTGATATGTATTGTATGAGCTCTAAGCTTTTTTCATGGAATAATTGCTGGTGATCACAAGTCCTGCGCGTGATCAAGACCATGGTTAGTAAATAACATTCACATGCACACATAAACTGCAACACTTTTTACATATATGTAACACTAACACTTGCAATAATCCAATACTCACTACACTCTCCTAAAATATTAAAAAAACCCAGAGTTTCTAGATAAAGAAAATATTAGCAACCTCCGGACTGGATACTTATGAAGCAATACTCACACCTTAAAGAGTGTCTTATCAGTGCTGTAGAAAGAAAATGTTATCACCTGTTATCTGTGTGTGTGTGTGTGTGTGTGTGTGTGTGTGTGTGTGTGTGTGTGTGTGTGTGTGTGTGTGTGTGTGTGTGTAAGAGATAACCAACATCAACCATCATTGCAATATATTCTATGTAACACAGTAGTAGTATTTCATATATTAACATTTCTTCTACATAAACTTTACTTTTTTTAACAAATGGTGAAGGAGCAGCCGAGAAATATCTTTTTTTCCATTCTTTCTTTTACTATCCCTTCTTAATACATGAAAGGTGACATCCGACAAAGAAGCAAACACATCAAAAACTAGAAAAGCCTAGACCAATAAGAATAAAAGAATAATCAATACCTTACACATATTAACATTTTCTTATATCTATGTAGTGCACAGCATCACAGTTTTATCTATTTTCAATATAATATAGTACTTTAATAGGTATATTACTTAGAACTTTCTTAATTCTAAATCAACAAGCACCATTGTGTAACTGTTCTGCTATCAAGTTTCAAGAGGACTTGAGTGGGTTATCTTGACACGTTGAAGTACCATCACGTAAGTAGCATGACATCCCATTTCTAAGATTATATGGGAAAAAATTTCACTCTACAAATAAATAATAATGGAAAAAAATACATTGAAAACTTTCAATCTAGTTTTTACAGGTTTACAGTTCCAAGAGGATGGATACCAAGGCCCAACTCTATTCCATTTTATTAACTTTCATGACACAAGTAACACAAAAAAAATATCCTATACTTGTCTACTTCTCATGATTTTCTTGCAACTCATTCTGAACTACAGGGAGGTCCCGAAGATACGAACAGTTAGGTTCCACCTGGCATACTCGTAAAGCGAAATCTCGTATAACGAAACACATAACTAATGGTAAAATATAGGTTTGGTTCCAGGACCCCATCAATTAAAAGAAAAAAAAGAAAAAAAAAAGACATGTTTTTCAAGCTAAAATAAACTATAGCAAACACAACAAACTCTCAAACTCTCAAATATAGGGCTCTATATACCACACCACCGCATCACCACACAAAACACAG